>JAMXBD010001538.1:0-345719 GCA_024138025.1 Combretum micranthum
TCCTTTCAAAAATAAGCAAATGTTAACCGATACCAAATTCCCTATTGATTACTCGCTGAACCACTTATGAAAGTCATATCAAAATGACAATGGGTAGTCTAAGCGCCTAAAACTACCATGCCCCCAATCTGAGTAGGGTTACCGCTCTTTAAACCATATTCAACGGTATAAAAGACACTCAACAAACAATTATTAAATTTCTTAATTTAGAGTAACTTGAAATAATGCTTATCCTAGCAAAGGAATAAGCAAATTACCGCGTACATGTATTAGTTCGGGAATTAATGGAGTTGGCCGAGTGAGGATCTATCACTATACAATATAATATTGAATTTCTCACTTAGTTCAAGCACTAATTAACTAATTTCAAATATAACTAATTAAAGAAATTCAAATAGATTATTACAAAGTTATAACATAACATTTAAACATCATATCATATTATACAATACTCAACAAATATTCAATTGATCATATATCAAGCTTTGAGAAATATTAGAGAAAGTTTTTAAAAATGAAAACTGTAGGGGACACACCGGCGGTGTTGAATCGATGTACAATGTACTAAAATTCAATGCTTGCCATCACTGGCAGTGTTCAAGGATACGCCGGCAGCCTTTAGTCTACGTCGGCAGCCTTGAGCAGGTGTAAACTATAACTCCAATTTCTAAAAATTTTCAAGAGTTCCACGAGGTTGATCCACGCCCATTGATACCCCCAATACCGGCAGCGTATCCATATATGTCGACAGCGTGGGATATTATGCTGGCGGCTTTAAGAGTAGCATTAAAAATTATGATTCTATTCGCATTCCACACCGCTTCTAAGCTGGCGGCATTGGAACCCTAATAGCCAGTGTACCTTGGAAAAATAAACACTGGCTAATTTTTCTTATGAAAGCCAGCAACGTTTTAAGCGGCTTTAAGAAAATAGGTTCTTATCATCTTCAACATCGCCTCTACGCCAATGGCGTAGAAGTACCAGATGCCGGTGTACACTCAAAAACAGGCTTATTCGAAAATGTTTTACTTCCCCTGTTTTGTTTACAATATTTTGTAAACGTTTACACTTTCGAACCTTCTTTAAACTCATCCTAAGTTTCTCAAAACTTGTTATATGTTCTAAACTCCATTCAAACAGCACAAACTCCACTTCTAATCATCAAACACCTAACTACAACATCAAACTCCAATTATACTTCAATTCTACATGCCCCTACACTACTCAACATTTAAGTCATCCCAACACAATCATCCCCACATATCAAAATTCATATAAAACATATACTACAACTCCTCTAGCAATATAATTCTACTCAAACTACCATCAATTCATAAAATCAATCTATCACCAATTAGCACATAAACCCTATTCTAACAAAAGCTCAACTTAAATACAAATAAGGCAAGAAGAATACACTTACCATATGGACTTGGAGCCTTGGTTTAATAATCTTATTGCAAGCCTTTGTGGGTTTAAGTTATAGAAAATGAAGGGTTTAGTTGTGCATGAACATGGGAGAGTTTTTGAGGGAGTAGAAATGAGGTTTTGAAACTTTTTAGCATGTGTAATGGTGGTCTGAAATTTTTGAACGAATTTTGCATTTCAAAAGTTGACATTTATCCCTTTGGTTGACTTTAGTGGCTGTCCTAATTAAGTCCTTCAATTGGTTTGGATTTGGCTAATTAATGAAGCTTACTTTTTGGCTAATTAAATGTAATCTTTGGCTTTATTTGTGACAAAATTTTCTACTGTACATTGATCTAATTACATGCATAATCTAACTTATTCTAATCATATTTCATACATTCTAATACACTTAAAAAAAATTATGATCTCAATATTTAATCATTCTAAAATATTTAATTATTTTAAAACAACAACTCAACTCATTATTCATGCATCAACATAATTCACATATATTACATTTCAAAATCATATATAATTTCAATAACACATTTATAAAATGTAAATTAGGAAATTCATGGCTATTTCAATACATAAGGGTTGTTAAGGTTATGTTTAGGAAAAAGTTAAGAAGTTTTGAGTTTTTGCCACCTTTGACAACTTGATACCTTTGTAATTCTTGAACTTGGTTCTCAAATGAATTTAAGAGTTTTCTAAACCTTTGCTGTCTTTATCAATCATGTGTCATATCAATTGATCAATATAACCAGTTCGATCTTTTCTTGATGCGTAATATCCTAGGGAAGAATCATTCTTATCCTATATTTTCTATTTTATTAAAAATTACAAAATCATAATCATAATCATAAAAACACTTATGTGAGGTTATTTGAGAGAAATTTACTGCGTAATTCTAATGCGGATCCTATCCATATCATATAATCTCATAGTTTATTATTTCCTAGTTTAAATGTTATGAGTAGCTATAAATATGTATGTTGTAATACCTATAAATACAAGGCAATATAATACAACCTATTTTTTCAGTTCAGACTAGTTTTTCATTGTATTAGAGCTGACCTTTTTTTAATAAGAAACCCTATTTGTTAACCATATCTCTTTTACCTTCACTAATATGTTTGAAATCACATAAAATTTTGCTCCCTTCCGTGTTCTTCCATCATCCTCCTCTTTCGAACCTAAGGATTGTGTCAATAAGACAAAGAATCCTCATGACCTTTCGTGAGAATCTCATTCGGTCTAAATCACTACCATTAAACTAAATGAGAATAATTTTTCACGCTAGTTTCAATTTGTGTGCATGTGTATTTGAGGCAAATTGGAAAGATTAAGTATTTAATTGGTGATATCAAATTTGCATGATCTAGCTTACCTATTTTGGGATGTTGAAAACTCTATGGTTTTAATATGTTTAGTGAACTTTATGGAGGATGATATTAGTTCCAACTACATGTGTTATATCACAACAAAGGAACTTTGGGATAATGTTAATTTAATACTAAAATTTAGAGAAATTCACCAAGGTGAGGACAACATTACTAAGTATTTTAGTTCTATGAAAAGTCTCAGGCTAAACCTATACCTATTCAATTCTTATGAATGGAAACCTTCTAATGATTGTAACTATTATAAGAAGGTAGGGGATGACCAAATTTTCAAATTCCTCATGAGACTCAATATCGAGTTTGTTGAAGATAGAGAAAGAATGATTGGGAGATAGTTGCATCTATCCATTAGTGAACTTTTTGTTGAGGTTTGCCATGAGGGGAGTTGCAGGCTAGTAATATTGGATAAGGAAGCTCAAGGAAACACAATAAAAAAATTTGCACCAACAATTATAGATACCTTGATAGGTAGAATGACCATGAAGAAATTTGATGACAAAAATCGTGTTTGATGTGATTATTGCAACAAGCCAAGACATGCTAGAGAAACTTGCTGGAAACTCCATGAACAAATGAAAATTGAAAGGATAAACATGAAAGATGGATAAAAGGAAACCATACTACCAATGAAGTCAAGTTAGTCCCTTTTAGTCCATAACAAGTGGGTCATATCTTCAAACTATACAAATTGAAATGACCTAGATTTACATTTTATTCAAATTCCATGTGTTTAAGTATTTATGTTAAAATGTTGAATTTAAGGAGCATGGTTATGTTGTTAGTAGGTTAAGATATATGATTTTGTATGTGTATATGTTGATATTAATATTTTGTTTTATATGCATTAATGTGTGAGTAATGAAATTATTAATGTAGTCTTGTGCACATTAAGATGTTAAGTTAAGTTAGATTAATAACTCAACCATAATTTCACTTAAGTTAGTTGATTAAGTTTCTTGTAATTAAGGTAGCATTTATGCCCAAATTCTAGCCCAAATGAGACCCAAATTAAAGCTAAATGCAACCTAAAGTTATATAGGCATTAAGGGGTAAATTTGGAATGTGTTTAAAGACAAAATTTGCTTAATTACCCTACTTTTTGAAGGCAGCCAAATTTTATCCGAATTTTCCTTTTCTTCTTCCTTTTCTTTTCTTTTCCATTTCCATCTCCATTTCCAAGCTCAAGTTAGGGTTTATATCAAGTTTGAAAACCAAAGTTTTCTCAAGACAAGGTATAATATATGTATTTGAATTGATCTAGTTTAGGTTGTTGTGTTGTTTTATTTTCCTTTCTTGAAATAGATGTATAAATTATTGGATGGATTGAGTTTAAGATTAATCAAATTGTTGTTCATGCATGGGATGAGTTGAGAAAGTGTTATATGAGTGTGTGAGGTTGTGCATGCATTGTTGTATGTTTATGAAAGGTTGGGAAGTTGTTAAGAGGATTTGTGTAAGGGAATTTAGAATTGATGGAAGTAGATATTTGAAGTGTTTAATTGTGTTGAATTCATGCTTTGAGTTACTAGAATTGAGTAGTGTATGTAGGAGTGAGTATATGAAGTGGAAGTGTAGTTGAGGAAAGTTTTGAAGTGTTTTAAGATGTAATTTTACAAAGTGAAAACAGGGGATTTGAATTTTCGTTTAAGCTTGTTTTCAAAACGTACGCCGGCATCTGAGGATTCTACGCCGCCGGCGTAGAGGCGGTGTAGAAAGCCCACAGAATCGTTTTTCCTAACGCCGTTTGCAACGCTGCCGGCTTTAATGCTAAGAATTTGCCAGCGTCTGTTCTTCAGAACGTACGCCGGCAATTTGAGTCTCTACGCCGCCGGCGTAGAGGCGGTGTTGAAAGTTCACAGAACCAAATTTCTTAAAGCCGACTGAACGTCGCCGGCTTTCGCTAGGAAGTCAGCCGGCGTTCTTTCTTTCATAATATACGCTGGTTGCTGGAAATCAACGCCGCCGGCGTAGTTTACGAAGGCTGACAGTGTACGCTTTGAACGCTGCCAGCGTTGGCAGTGTACATTTTCAGAACATTGAACACCGGCTCAACGCCGCCGGCGTTGAGTGCCAGCGTATCCCCTGTGTTTTTGAATTTTGAGAGCTTTTTCTAAAAATTTCCCAAAGTTGTTATTTGTGCAATTAAGTGTTTATTAAACGATTTGGGATATAATGGGACGTTTAAATGCCTATTCGTGACTTTGTAATTAATGAATTGGATGTTTTTGATTAATTGTGAAATATGGATATATATATATATTTGTAAGAATGAAATCCATAATTGTGATTTATTGATTATTGTGACATTTTCATTACAGTTAAGGATTCTTCGGTTAGTTCTTCACCGAGAGATCCTAGTTCTATACTAACAGGTTCAGGTACGCAATAACTTGTCTGATGTTTGCTAGGACCAGACATTTCTAATTTGACCTAAATTGATTCGATTTAACATTTGGATGAATTGGATGTCTATTACGCTGTTTAATCTGGTCTGAGGAGCAGCAAACCTGTCATGATGTAATGACATGTTAGCTAGGCGCTTAACCAAGTCATGATGTAATGACTTTACCATAATGCAATGGTACGCTATGATGCAATAGCGATTCTTTTGGTTAAGTGGGTAGCCGATAAGGGGGAATTGTATCTGTGTAACATTTGCTTAAACTTAGGGGAAATACCATGATTTAGTTCAAGGTTTATGGGAACTTGTGAATTAGACTCATGTTATGGACTGAGTTTAAGTAGAGTCGGGCAACGGCTTTTAAACCCTAGATGAAGCTATTATCTTCATGAAATAGATATAGGAGATATAAGTATTCGGACTGCTTATATCAACCCCCTGAGCAGCTGCTGTTACTCAGGATCCTTGGATTCCCGAAGTGTGACCGGGGTTTGAATACCCTCTTGTTGATTTGTGAACCAAAACGTAATAAAGATAATCACTTGTTCTATGATGCATTACATGAATTGGATGACTTGTTATGCATTGGTTATTGTGTACTGGGCCTCTGGCTCACTTTTGCTACCTTGCAGGTATCGGAGACGAGTATTACGATGACTTGGGCTATGAGTCCGATTTCGAAAGATTTCTGGACGAGTGGGATGAATAGGATTCGATGACCCGGGACTTTTAGAAGACTTTTTGCTAAGGACAAGCTATGTATAGAAGGCTTGTTAGTTAAGCCAAGTTCTTTTTGTAATGACCTTAAGATCCTTTAGGATCCTCATGTTTTGAGAAACCATGTAATTTGTTTTGTAGTGTCATGTATTGACACAAAGCAATGGTTATTTGATGTAACTACATGTATAGATTGCTTTTGTTAGCAATCTTGTTTCATTTAAAAAGTTCTTTACAAAGTTTAGTGATTTGATCAAACAATTTTCATAAACTGTTAGTTTTAGGACAACCTTACATATAATGTGAAAACGTTATATGTGGTTGGGGATTCGGTACTCTAAGTCTCGGGATTTAGAGGATCGGGTCTTTACACAAATCCAATCAAGATTATCTAGTACTTCTATTACTTCTTTGACACAATGATTTAAATGCCTTAATGTGTTACTTGCTATCACAATTTGCTCCATGGATCATAAGCATTTAACTATATGGCAAGAATTTCAAATTTATTTCATACTTATGTTTTTGTTCTGGTCATGAAAAATTCATATGGCAGATAGTTCTTACCCACCTATAGCTAAGGTTTGATTGTTTTTTCATAAATATATTTGTTAAATTTGTTCTCAGTTTTTAGAGTTTCTAATTGTAGTATCACCTTCTTTGATTCCTACTGTGTGTTTCAGCATCTAGATTTAGGTACGAAGATTGGAAGTGCTAGAATAATTGATGATCTTTACTATTTTAAAGATGAAATCTCCAAGGATAGAAAATCTCAAGGACTAAGTAGTATCAGTTCAACCATTATCATGTTCATGTATTAAATTTAACATTTTTCCTATTATATTCTCTAATAATTTGGATATCATACATCTCTCTTTCTCCTTAAGTATTTGTCAATCTTCTCCTATTAAAAATGTATGGACATTTTTAAAAGAATTAGAGAGCAAGTGCACCATTTTAGAGAGAGAAAACGTCATGAAACAAATATGATGAGGTTTATTTATAATTCACTCTTCTATTAAAGTGTGACGGCGACTTTGGCGGTTTTCTTAGCTATAAATATCAAAGTAGCCTACGTTTAAAAATAAACAAATAAAGAAGTAAATAAGATGTAGAGGCAATGCAAGATATCATATTAAGAAGCGGAATGAAAGTTAAAACAAATGGGATACCAAAAGAGTTATTTATTGATGAATGAAATAGTGTTGTAATAATTTTTTTTATTAATTTTTATTTAAAATAAGATATTTTAGAAAAAAATATAATTTCAACATTAAATTATTATTTATAGGTTTAAAAAATGAATAATTATTCAATTTTTTTTGTAATAGATATTTTTTATAAAATCGCTATTACAATCAAATAAATATGCAATAATCATTCATACAGACAAGATTGTAATATAATTATAATTACAGTAAACGAGTAGTAGGTGTTTTATAAGACACGTTATTTTTCTTATAATTTTCCTTTATACTTATTTGTGTACGTATTTTACTCTTACATTCAATTTATATCCGTTATTAATTTGGGTTTCGGGATACAGGGAGGTCGTGTCAATTCATTGTATTAGTTACGAGATACATGTAGGAGAAATCATGCCGAAGCATTGTCTCGATCTCGACCAATGTAATTTCAAGCCATTTGCTCAACTTTTCAATAATTGCCACACACTGTGCTCTTGTCCCATTGTGCAGTGTACTTTGGCTAAATACACTGGAACTAGAATTTCTACGAAATTCAATTTATTTAGGATTTTGTGCCTGCTTGATGGATGCTGGAGTAGGATTAAACTGTGTGGTTTTATAAATTTTAATTTCTTGAAACATGAATTATTATTTTTATTAAGTAGTGGCTATTTAAGGAACATAAAATTATACAATTGCAACTTTTATTTGCTTATATTCTTATTATCAGAAAATATACTCGGTGATTGGCCATACACAAATTAAATGCAGTCGTATAATACAATTTATAATATAGGGAATTTGTACTGTCTTGAGTTAATAGTAACGTCCGGTTAAAAATATATTTTGATGGTATGATCATGATTAAATACAAATATTAGTTGTTAAATAGAACCATAAAATTGTTCTTATAATGTAGCATATAGTAAGCAAGTAAATTGATGGGAAAAAAAAGTGTTGGAGTTTGTGACCCGTTTTCAATAACTGTTTTTCGTAGTCAAATGTATAATGAATGAATATTTGATTATACATTTATTATTCATTTATTATATATTTAGGAGTCATAATTTTGGTATTGTATAATGAATGAATATTTGACTACACATTTATTATTTATTTATTCATTATACATTTAAGAGACATAATTTTGGCATTTATTGTCGGCTAACTGTATACACATATAAATATGTGTTTTGTTAGGGTTTGTATGTGAGTGAGAAAATGAGAGAGTTTTGATTTGTAATTTGTTACTCTCTCTCTCTTGTACTCCATTATCGACATATAGTGAATTCTCTTGTCTCTGCCCGTGGTTTTTCCCGATTTGGGTTTTCCACCTAAATCTTGTGTGTGCTTTATCATATCTCTTTGCTCTTGCCATTATTTGTCTCTTATAACAAAAAGAATCAAACTTATATAAAACAAGGCATAATTTCGTCCCATAACTTACTAAAAGTTTGAAAACTCGAGGCTGGTAATACTTATACAGACACTAAGGACTTAATAACATTATCAATTAGTTTTAATTTCACAAAACGTATTATGTCATATATAGGGAGCACAAAATTGGAAGAAATGGAAAATGAAGGGCATGATGTTTTTAAGAAACATTTATGCAATTAACAAAGTATTATGGAAAAATTAATCTGTTTTTTTTTTCTTTTGCATTTTTGTTGCACTTCCATGTTCAATATATATATATATATATATATTATATATATATTGCCAAACAAAAACACAGCGTTAAATGGAAGAAATTAACACCACTAATTATTTAAAAACAAAAAAAAACACCTCTAATTGTGTCTATTTTGGATTCCGGAAGTCTTATTCCTCGTTCAAACATCTCGGTGAAAATCCACTCAAAAGCACGACAGCAATTAAAATTCCAAAGTTTCTTTTAATGAAATTACATTTTTTTCATGTATTATTATTTATTGCATTTTTCCAATATCGGTACATTTTTCTTTCAAGAGCTTGAGAGGATCATGTGGATGTTGACCACCAGTGGCAAAACAACGAACTGGGAAGCGTGGCATGGTCATCTCTCGGTTCTTTCCTTCCTCCTTTTTTTTTATTAAATCTATAAGTTCTTTTTCATACAAGACAAAAGTCTACACCACATCTACAGGCTGCAAATATACGTTTTATGCTAATTTTTTCATAGATAAAATAATGTGTTTTTTTTTTTTTTTTTTTGTTTTGTTTTAGCCACCACAGAATGATGTGATTTGTCTCTTATATTTTAATGTATGAACCTCATTTTCTTTATTATGGGAATAATAGAAGTAAAAAACAAACAAAAAACTAATGCTCAAACCATCTATAAATAAATAGTCCCTATTCTATGACCATCTATGGAACCTAACAACCAACTCTTTGGTGGACGCAAAGTCCCCATGACAAAAGTTAGGAAACAAAAACCCAAGAATAAGGATGGAATTTCTTGCCTGGCTATAAACCCATCAACAACAAAATATTGAAAGATATGGCGCATTCAACAATACAATTATTTATAAAATTAATACTAACCGGAGTAAATTAAGAAAAATTAACTCCATTCACCAAATATATATATATTTACATTGAATTTCATTTGGATGCATTTATAAAATGAATTTTCGTGTAGAACCTAGACCTTGCCATGAGTTAAAGTGGACTTGTTATTCAGCCCCACTTGGCACTTATGAAGCTGAACTGTTAGTCCGATTTGGTTGTACCAGTCATGACCGCATGCCATCTTAAAAGGTTGGTGGGTTCAGGCTAATTCGTGGCTAATAGCCTCCTGACTCGCTCGGTGGGCCAAGTCAAGTATCCAAAATTTGAAAAAAAAAAAAAAAAAAAGGGGGGAAGAGCAAATAAAAAATGAGCAAAAAAATGTAAATAAGGAATAAATATTTAAAATTAGTTCAGGTAAATAGTGATTACTCATTACATCTTCAAACATCAAATATATTGTTATTATTGTCAACACTTATAATAAATATATTTATAGATGTTTAGTTGGGTTTTTATAAACTTCTAACACAAATAATTTTTAGTTTTCTTAACAATGTGAGACTTACCATTTCTTTGTGTGAGATTATTTTGAGTATTTTGTAATATCATATTACTAATATTATTAACTAAATGCGAATATGTTTAGGTACATCTTAAACTATTCATCTAACAAATAGGCTAAAGACTAGAGTTGTGCAAAGGGACTTTGGTCTGCAGGTTAGCCCATTTAACCCGTTTTAAAAATAAGTTAGAATCAACTTTTTTTTGTCATTTTAAAAGTGAGTTAATTTTACTCAATTTGTTTAACTCACAAGTAACTCACAAGCCAAAGTAAACTGGCTTATGGGTTAAGTGAGTTAACTTGCTAGCCTACTTATATAAAAATAAAATAAAATAAAAATTTGTAGGGGAAATAATTATTAATATATAATTGTTTCTGGAACTTTTATCCTTGAGCTTAAACTTATGTGTTAAATATAATAGAGAATGATAAATTGATGCACATGCATCATAGTATTTTTTAAAGTATATATTTATTGCTTTAAACAAAATATGATATCTAATAAGGTATTTTAAAAAACTTATTATTATATATAGGTATACATATAAAACCTTATAAAACTTAATTTTTTTATTGTATACATCTTGTTTAATTAGCATAAATGGGTTAATTTGACCCATTTAACAAATAAATATATACAAGTGGGTTAAACAAGTCAAGAAATGAGCTGATCCTTTAACCCACAGACCAAAGTGAATTGGGTTAGGATCAAGAAATTTCAACTTGTTTTTAAAGTGAGACAATTTTTTTTGCTCCATTTATAGCCAAAGCGGACAGGGGCTAAGTTATTTGTTTAACCCAATTGTACATAAACTAAAGACTATTATTTATAAGCTCAATTTTGTTTCATATTGAAAAGTTGTTATTTAGTTTTAATTTTGTTTTTATCTTACTTTTTTTGCAAATTTTTTATTTTATCTTATTAAAGTAAATATTATTTACATCTTTATTTTTTTTAAATTAATTAATATGATCAGTTCAACGAACCAATAATCATTCCGTGAACCGATTAATTAGCCATGAACTAGCCCATCCTGAATATAGGTGGAAGCTACTCAAAATCTAACTGTGACTCGGCAGGCCGATCCTGAGGTCTAATAGGAGCAACACAAATTAAGGACTTCCACTTGAATTCATGCTAATTATCCTAATTTTTTTAGTTGTATATTATTGATGGATGTATTTTATCTATGAGTATCGGATCAGCTGTCAATTGATGTCTTTTATCTAGGACTTCGAATAGGTTTATTTTGGAGGGAATTTTCTCCCCTTATTTTGGTTTTCTTGTATCTTTCTATATGGTTTGAAGGTTTATAACGATATCTTATTTATCTTGTAGTGATTATCCAAAGAGAAAGTTCCCTTAAAAAAGAAGAAGAAGAAAAACAATTAATTAACTGTCCTTATTTTAATTTTTGGAACCTGTAAGGCTGTAACACGGGTGCCGTATCTTATTTATTTTTCTTATAATATATGAAAATATTATTTGTACAATTATTTTTTAACATTTATCTATGTTTTATATCCTTTTTTTTTTTTTTTTTACACCGATCATGCCATTTGTTCATCTGTCAGCAATTGCCAGACACTGTACTTTTGTCCTTGATGCAATTTTGGAACAGTCGTTTGGATGGCGTAGGAATTTTCGTTTCTGTATGTATTAATGCATGAGCGGTGTATTTTGGCTAAATACACTGACTAAAATTTCTATGAAATTTAATTTATTTAGGATGTGTGAGTAGGGTTAAAATATGTGATTTCATGGTTTTTAATTCCGTGAAGGTTGATTAATTTTATCGGTATTAATTATTAGGATTTTAAATAACAAAAAGCTATACAAACATACTTTTTTTTCATTTATATTTATACCAGTAGACATGCATCATGGTTGGCTGTACAAATATTAAATATTATTTGATAATACAATTTATAATATAATACAAAGTAGCTAAGTGATTGCAAAAAAATTACACTAATTAAAAAAAAAATACAATAAGTTTGTTCCATCAATTGGAGTAAAGCTCTAAACAAGTTGAGTTAACAAGATACGGTACAACCTCGAACTCGATTTAAATAAAAAACTTAAAGTTCAAACTTGATTGAGCGTTAGTTTTCGTGCTCGAACTTGACTAGAATTAATAATACTTTATAAGTTCGAGCCCGACTCCATTATTCCTATAAAAATCAATTACACTGAAAAATAATTGGAATTTAGGAATGGAATAAATTTTTAATTGACTTGATCTTGAATGTAATAATTTGGATTAGTGGATATGAAGGAAAAAAAATAAAGAAAAAACAAAGATATGAAAATAGACTTTGAAGAATAGGAAAACTTTAAAAAAATATAAAAAACTTGAATAGACTCGTGAGCTACTCGAGTCGAGTATTTTAAAACTCGAATTCTATAAATTATTGAGTAACTTGAACTCAAACTCAATCGAGTCAAATTTGAGTTATCATTGAGTCCAATCCGAGTAGCTTGTGAATTCTCAATTCACTTAAAGCCCTAAATAAAAGTATGATGTAGGTTCTTCATGTAATTTCATATGTTAAAGACTTAACTTTTTGATGTTCTTTGCCATTGTAACAAGTTTCTTTAATAAAAGACTCATAAAATTGTTTTTTTTTTTTTTTGAATTTTTATCAAATGTCAGGATAAATTAATAGAACAATAGACAGATAGATAGAAATGTTTCAAATATTAAATAGAACCTAGGATACTAAAATGAAAAACGCAGATATAGTAAAGAGGTCTACAGAGAAAGGGCTTTTAAGAAGCTGACGTCACAATTAGGGATGGTGAAATAAATGGTCTTATTAAAATTTGCTGTTTGGCCATCAGTATCAACTCCTCGGGACTTACTATGTGGTATTTTGAGAACACAAAAATGAAAGAAATGAAAATTGAAAGGCATGTGTTTCTACAAGAACTCTTATGTTATTAACAAAATATAACTGGAATTCATCTGTTTTGCAATTTTATTGCACTTATATGTTCAATAAAACTTTTATTTTTATTTTTTTGCCAACAAAAACACAATGTAAAATGGAAGAAAATAACACCTCTAATTATTACCAAATGAGTATGTCAAATTTAATTAATCCATTATATTACCGCCAAGAGTGATTTCAAAACAAGAATAAATTCGTTTTCGAAAAGTCTAATGAAAATCTATTGAAAATTACGACGGCATGAGAAATTAAGATCCCAAAATTCCTTCTAATTAAATTATTATTTTTTTCATGTATTTTTATTTATTATATTTTTCAAATATTGATATTTTTCTTTGGTTTCTAGGTCCACTCCAACCTCTTTGAATCTTAAGCTCACCTATTTAGATCAAAAGCTAACTTGTCAAGGCCCATATCCGATCAATGAAGGACCTTGAGAAAATTTAAGAAGGCAGATCGAGTTGCTTTCCTCGATAATAGTTATACTATCTTCCTGCCGATAATCAATTTAACAAGTCAATCAGCGAGCTTAATCTAGCACGCATACAAAGATATTGAAAGAATTTAAGGCAAACAAATACTATGTGCTAGTTATGTTTTTCCCTTTTAAGTTAATGTACAAATCTAAATAATTTAAGGCCATGAAATCCAATTGATTGTAGGCTTTCTTTAAAAAAATAGAAGAAAATTTAAAAATATCGATATACTTATCACCGTCCATATCATCTAATAAATTCTATTTATTTGTATAAAGACATAGAAAAAAAAACAGACTACCCAAACGAGCGTGGATATTGACCCTTAGTAGCAAAACAAGGAGGCAAGGTCCTGTTTAAGTTATTTTCTCTTTTTTCATAAAAGACAAAAGTACACGCCTACAAATTTAGGTCATTTTTTAATCTTATTTTTTCATGGGTTAATATTTAGAATATCATTTGAATTTTAACATAACACGTAATTAGATACTTAGATTTTAAAATTATTTAATTTAGTAAATAAATCAATTTAGTACATGAATCAACTTTTTGTGTACATCAATAGTACATCCGTACGACTCTTTTAGATACTAAATTGATACATTTCAAAATCTTTTAGATACTAAACCTATTTTTAAAATTCGAAAATAATTTCATGTTTACAACTTAATTGAAATTAATTACTTATTTAAAATCAAAATAAAAATAATTACCAATATACAGTTGCTAAATTGCGTGTATAAATCATGATATACAAACATTATACAGTGTACTATATTGCGTATTGTAGTTGCTATATTCGCATGAATATCGCGTTTACAAAATGCGATTTACACGCGGATAAAAATATTTATATCACAATATGTGATTAACTCTATATCATAATTAGTAATCACATATAGCAACGGTATATAAATTTTATATCCTGTTTATTCTCACGATTTATGTGTAAATTATTATATCATGTTTTTGAAACGCGATTTTACTATGGTATATTGGTAATTAATTTCATTAGAGTTGTGTATTGATAATATTTTTTCACAGGAACCCTAGACATATATTAAACTCTAAAATTCAAGTACTAAATTGATCAATTTTAATATTCATGTATCTAATTGTATATTTTACCCAATTTTGAATACCATTTTATGACATTGTCATTTTTTTCATTAAAGAATGTTGTGGTCTGTTCTTATAATTTAACGTATAAATGTCCTTGCCTTTATTATGGGAAAAAAAAAAAAACAAAAACTAATACTGACGGTCAATAACCATCTGAAAATGCCTATTTCTATGAATTCTTTTACAAATAAACAAACAAAACTTGGAATAGATATTTATTGATTTTTTCTACGGAGTATTCTGAAAATATGCATGCTATCATATCACTAAGGAAAATCATTAAAATGAAAACAGTAGATCTTGTCCGGAGAGCGAAGGTTGCTTCATGTAGAAGCTCTACCAAAACCACGTGGGATCCATCCAAATCCAATTTCCACTCGATTAAAAGAGTAGAAGAAAAGTCTTCCTTTCTTAGTCCTCTTGAACAGTTGAACTCCCCTTAAAAATAAAAAGGATTCGTTTACGTCTCCAAAACACTTTACTTGCCTATTAATCTTTTAGATAAATTCAATTATGGTTAATTTTAATAGTTAATATTTTTAATCATTATTTTTATTTTAATAATTAAATATTTAATTAAATAATCCCATCATAAGACCTTAAAAGCTCCTTTAATCTTATCTTAAAAAATAGAAAAAAATCTTATCTGAAAAAATATGTGTTAAACTACACACACGAGTGATATAAAAAAGTTTAATAAAATATTAATTACGATAACGTTTTATCAAAAAAATAGATGTTGAGATAGTTGTTAATTACCCGTCACTTATATATAAATATGTACCTTGTATACAAAAATTAACATATTAATTTACTGCATAATGTGTAGATTATAAAAACTCATAACATGTGATGAATTTTATAAAACTTGAATAAACCATCATTTAATATGTTATAATATATATATATATATTATATATTTCTTTCTACTGCATAACAAAAAAAGAGAAAAAGGGAAAAGGAAGGTTAAAAGAACCGTAAAAAAAAAAAAAAAAAAAGAACCGTTGGCGGAGAACACGTGTCAAAACATCCATCCACATGTCCCCTCAGCACGTCCTTCGGATTCTCTCCTCATAGACATAGTACTCCTTGCTCTCCTCCTTGTCCGTTTTCATTAAAAAAAAAAAAGCCTTTATTATTAAGTAGTGTTCTGTTTCAAACCAGATCACTTTAACAAATCACTTGCACATTTTTCTTCTGGTTGCTCGATTTCACGTATCCAAACAAACACACCATCCCCATCTCTCACTTTCACTCTCTCTGTCTCTAAAACCCGTGCTTCAACCTCCTTCTCATCTCCTCTCCTCCTTCTTCCTCATCATAAAAACACTCGCTTTTTCACCTCCCCTTTAATGGGTATTCACTGAAATCTTCTAACTTCCCAAGAAATGTCCACACTTTCTACATTCTCTCTCCTGCCTGCTGTATTCACTTTCCTTCTTTTTGCTCTTCTGCTCTGTTCTCACTCCCTCAGCAGTTTCCGAAACAACCGAATTCGACCTCAGCACTTTGACTCTGTCCAACCTTAAACTCCTCGGAGATGCCCATATGAGCAATGCGAGCGTCCGCCTCACGCGCGACCTCCCCGTCCCGAACTCCGGCGCCGGAAGAGTCCTTTACTCCAAACCTATAAGATTCCGCCACCCGGAGACTCATTCCCCTGCGAGCTTCTCAACTTTCTTCTCCTTCTCGTCACGAACTTGAACCCTTCCTCCATCGGCGGCGGCCTCGCCTTCCTTCTCGCTCCGGACGACGTAACCCTCGGCGGCGCCGGTGGGTTCCTTGGTTGACGGACGAGAATGCGAATGCCCCTGGTTCGGGTTTTATAGCGGTGGAATTCGACACCCTCATGGACGTGGAGTTCAAGGACATAAACGGGAACCATGTGGGTTTGGATCTAAATTCGATGGTGTCTGCTCAGGTTAGTGATCTGGATACCGTCAATATCGATCTCAGGAGCGGTGATTTGATCAATGCTTGGATAGTTTTTGATGCATCTAGTAGTGTTCTTAATGTATCAGTGTCGTATTCTAATTTAAAGCCTAAAGACCCGGTCTTTTCAGCTGATCTTGATCTGGGTCAGTATGTGAATGATTTCATGTATGTCGGATTTTCTGGGTCTACACAGGGTAGTACCGAGATTCATAGTATTGAATGGTGGAGTTTCAGCTCATCTTATGGTGGGAATTCGCCTCCGGGTTTGGCGCCGCCTCCTCCAACGGCTAGTTTGATGAACCCAACGGCTGATTCGGTTAAATCGCCGCCTCCGTCGTTGGCACCTTCAGGATCGAACCCGGGCTCCGGTGATACTTCACAGAAGAGTTCCAAGTCATCTTGTCATAATCAGCTCTGTAAGCAAGGTCCCGGTGCTGTTGCTGGTGTGGTTACAGCTAGTGCTTTCTTTTTCGCCGTATTTGCTGGGGTTTTAATATGGGCTTACTCTAAGAAACTTCGACGTGTCAATAAGTCGGAATCGCTTGCATCGGATATAATCAAAATGCCAAAGGAATTCACCTACAAAGAATTGAAATCTGCCACGAAATGCTTCAATGCCGATAAGATCATTGGTCATGGTGCGTTCGGTACGGTTTATAAGGGGGTTTTACCTGGAAGTGGTGACATTGTTGCGGTGAAGAGGTGTAGCCACAACAGTCAGGGGAAGAATGAATTTTTATCGGAGTTGTCGATAATTGGAACTCTTAGGCATAGGAATCTTGTTCGACTGCAAGGTTGGTGCCATGAGAAAGGCGAGATTTTGTTAGTGTATGATCTAATGCCTAATGGTAGTTTAGATAAAGCTTTGTTCGAATCGAGGATGCCTCTGCCATGGCCTCATCGACGAAAGATCCTACTCGGCGTGGCGTCTGCTCTGGCCTACTTGCATCAGGAATGCGAGAACCAGGTCATTCATAGGGATGTTAAGACAAGCAACATAATGCTGGATGAAGGATTTAACGCGAGGTTAGGAGATTTTGGATTAGCGAGACAAATCGAGCACGATAGGTCACCGGACGCGACGGTGGCTGCAGGGACAATGGGGTACTTGGCTCCCGAGTATTTATTGACCGGAAGGGCAAGTGACAAAACCGATGTTTTTAGCTATGGAGCTGTGGTCCTTGAAGTTGCAAGTGGAAGGAGGCCCATTGAAAGGGACCATAGTGGGGTTGGTAGAGTTGGCTTAAGCAGCAATTTGGTGGACTGGGTGTGGAATTTGCACAGGGAAGGGAAGTTACTAACGGCAGCGGACCCAAGGCTCGAAGGGGAGTTCGTTGAGGAGGAAATGAGGAGGGTCCTGTTAGTTGGTTTGGCTTGTTCACATCCTGACCCGATGGTCCGGCCATCGATGAGGGGTGTGATTCAGATGCTTGTGGGTGATGCTGAAGTGCCCATTGTCCCTAGAGCCAAACCTTCCATGAGTTTCAGCACTTCTCAGCTTTTGCTAAACTTGCAAGACAGTGTTTCAGATTGTAATGCAATGATCACCATGTCCACTTCCTCATCCGAACCCAGTTACTCTGGTGATGAAATAGTTTGATTAGAAGGAGAAACAGATGATTGGATGCTCCTTCCATTCGATTTTGGTATCCCTACATTCGGAATTAGGTCCAAAATGGGTCCATTTTGTTACATGTCGGTAGATAAAATTCCAGATTAATATATATAAGTCGGTACAGTATATATTAGATATATATATAATTCATTTGTTTTTAAGTTAAAAGGAAAATAAAATGTAATATGTAGAGGCATAAAGGTATCTTTCTACATTTTTTTCCTTTTGTTCCTTTGGGGTTTAAATCTCTTCTCTTTTGGTGTAAAATGGACAGTCTTTTTTTTCTTTTGTTAATCTGTTGGCTCTAAACTGGGGCTCACAGGCTAGAAGTTGGTGACATAGACATAGGAGGTGGTGGAAAAACCATTATTTTTTGAGTTCCTTTTTGCTTTGTAACTTGTAAGGAATGGGCTCTTTTTGCCCTTGTGGAGAGGTGGGATGTTGCTTTCACAAGTAATGCCATTTGTCAAAAGTAGACACATCAAAAGTTCCTAGAGTAGACGTTCGGTAAAGTATGGTGTAAAAAAAGCAAATAATTATTTATTTATGTTCTGTTAATGGATGTTCGGATACTAACTTTAAAAAACAAAACTTTAATTTCATAATGTATAAAAATTAAAAACATTAGCTTTTTATGAAGTATTTTGAGATACCCATTATCGATTTCTGTTTATGTTTGTTTTTATGTCCTTGCTTTGGTTGGGGCATTATGGTTATGGATGGTCATGGTTGCCATTGGACAAAGGAAACGCAGTGCTTTTGAGTGGATTCGTTTCGTTAATTTTCGATAAGGCTTTTGTTTGCATGCCTTCTTTTTGTTGGATGGGTATTTTTCAACTTGTATAATCATTAAAAAATGGATGGAAACTAATTGTGGCAACACTACTAAGGTGGGAGTTAAGTGGTATAGAACTAGTCACATGATTGGAGGTTTCCTGGATTTATCGATTTAGATGTCGACAATTTTGTGTACTGTATATAGAAGAATATATTATCAAAAGTTGCAAAGTGGGGTTTGCATTGAATGTTCTTATTGGATAGGATATAAACGAAAAATATCGTTAGAAAGGAACATTTTACCAAATATATAAATAAGCTTATAGGATTCTCCTCCTTACGTAATGAATATTACTGATAAATATCTTATTTTCTTAGTTTTTTTTTTTCTTTCCTAGTTATCCATGCAGACTTTTGTTGAGTTTTTAAAGTAATATATCGACAGTTTAAGAAATTTTTCGCTTAGATGCTTTTTTTTGCTGTTCATTTATAAGGATTTTAAAAAGATTTTCAACACTAGCTTTCTTGATTGAATTTGACATCTATTAGACCGGTATTAAATAGCGTAATAAATTCCTCAGCTACTATCCATTATAAGCCTAAATTGTACTAGGAAAAATTTCATGGTTTTGTCTCTTCATAGGATGGAGACCATAATTATATCTAATGTGATTGCATAGTGTACCATTAAGGTACTTGTTATATTAACTTATACCTTATTTTAATGGTTTGATATCTGCGAATGATCATATTTCCTTAAAATGAACATAGCAAAAAAAAGTTCTTTTTTTTTTTTATTCATCTCCAATAGCCTTAAGGCTTTGTTTTGGTATAAGAGAATGAATTAGAATGAAAGACGGAAAGAAAGAAAGTGGATGGAATGCATTATTAGAAATTTAAATCTTTTCATGTGTTTGGGTAATAAATGGGAAGAAAATTGATGAATCTTAGTTATTATAAAAGGAAAAAAAAAAAAAAAGAGAGAAGATATAATGGTAATTACTTATATGCTTGTAAAGGATAATGTGGGTGAGTAATTTAAAAAAAAGTTCATTTCCCTCATTTTTCTATTTTGGGGGGACAAAGCATTACAAGAAAATTGATCTAGAGATAAAATTTTATCTCTAAATTTAAATTTTTATCATAAAAATTACCGTACTAATTATTTCCATAGGACTATAACTTATTTTATTAGTTTTCCATCTCAGAATTTGTATCTTTAAAAATTCTTATAGTGAAAAAATAGTAGGACCTAGGGAATATATTACATTCATTTTCCGTCTTTTTCTCTTTCACTTTTAAAACAAACAAAAAAAAAAAATTTAATCATTTCCATTTCATCCTTACACTAATCATTCCTTCCTAATCAACACCGTGTAAAGGTTAAAAAATAGGGATTTTCTTACATCTTTTTACATACTTTATTTTTAGGAATAACGAAAGTTCATTTTTTGATCTTGCTAACTGATATTGGTATGGTAACACTATAATTATTGATTAAATCATTATATAATTAATTAGCCTTTAAATGTAGACTATATGCAATGAACTTATTATATTTAATATTTTCTTGAAACTTCGCAACCACAACAATTTGAAGGTTAATGTTAGTGATAATGTAAGAAAACAGAATTCTAGAAAGTAAAGAAGCTCTTAATTCACGCATTCATGATACCTTGACCTTATGACTCATAAATTTATTGAAGAAGCCTCTTTAATTATCTATCAATATGTGTAGGAGGCCATTATGTATAGGGCAAATGTTAAATTTCTTATCTACACTTTTCAACACAAAAATTTAATTTAGTGCCTATTTTTATTATATTTTTTAACAATGTTTGTTATCTTTGTAAACTTAGAAGAAACATCATTGAATTTTTTATCAATGCTCCTAACATTGATTAGCACTAATAGACTATTTTTTTCCATATTAGGAGGTAGAGAGGATGATGCTACCGGGTAGTAATGATAGCTATAAAAACCTTGATTGGTTATTAAATTTATCACTCTAAAATTCAAGTACTAAAAATTTAACAAAGTTATATATAATATTCTTTGTATACACATAATATATGTATGCAAATTTAACATTTTTCCTCTTATACATTTGTGTGTGTCATTTAAGTGGGTAAATTCTAAAAATTAACACAGTTATATATAATATTCTTCGTATACACACAATATGTTATAATTTTTATGTTCATTCACTTAATAACCATGTCTTCTGTTGATTTTCAATTTTTTGTTTTAAATAACTTCGGCTAGTTGTAATTGCTAGAAATTGAAGTAGCAATGTTTCAAAGAAAAATGAAATTTTGCTAAATTATTGAAGAGTTAAACAATTGTCTGTCAGTGATGGTGGGGGGGAGTTCAGAAATCATAGACTGCTATTATTGCTAGAATCCTAAAGCAATTGTATGCTTCTTTGCTCTGTTTATGTGTTAGTTGTTCAGATGGCCCGACACCAGCGCATCATGTCAGACGTCGTTAAAATGGTAAGAAACTAAGAACGAGGGGCTTGTACTTTAGATAAAAGAAGCTACTTTCACTTAATAACCACACACCAACACCATCTTTGCATATTCTCTCTGCGTCCTTAAGTATTGAATGCTTCTCTAGCATGTACTTTCACTTAATAACCCATGTCCAAGAATGCGATTTTACCACATGTTTCGAGCATGTACTTTAGCTATAAGAAGTTGCAAGACCAGGCAATTTTCATTTCGGCCTCTTGGCTTTTTATTTTCATTTTTTTTAAGGGTAACTAAAAATGTCATTGATTAAACAGTTATGTACATTCTTTCATACATTATACTTACACATAACATTAACATAAATCATCTGGCCAAAAAACAAACCAACCAAGTCTATTGACCAAAATTAATAATAGGTCTAAGTTGGAGATCACAAAAGATTGAATGAGCATGTAAATTAAATACATCATTGACTAATGAAGGGATGACTTACAATAATATACATTTAGATGAACTTACTTTTAAATGTTGATCCCTCGTTAGGGTTGCAAATGAATTGAATTTAGTTTAGTTTTTAAAAATTCGACCTCAGCTTGTTTAAAATCTAGCAAGCTCGAGCTCGAGATGAGCTTTTTAATGGGCTTAAACTTAAGTTCGAACTCGGTTCATTTAGTTAAATGAGCTTAAGTTTGACTTGAGTCGAATCAAGCTTAACGAGCTTTTTATCGAGATTCTAACGAGCTTTTATCGAGTCTAGAATTTAAGTCAAAGCTCGCTTATTTAGATAACCCATTTTTCATTTTTTTAACCTAAAATATAATATATCTGTGTTGTTATAATATATACACACATAATTATTAAATATAAATTGGTTTTTGTTATTTTTGTTATGTAGTTATAGATAATATATATGCATAAAAAATTTATAAATATACTAACGAGTTTATTAACGAGCCTATTAACGATCAAGTCATGAGCCTATTCGCGAGCCTATACCTGTTCACGAGCCTATACAAGCTTGTTCACGAGCTGGCTCATGAGCCTAAATCAAAACCCGAGCTCAGATCATTTAGATAATAAGTTTTACTTTAAGCTCGGGCTTGGCTAATTTACTAATCAAACTCAAGCCGAGCCAAGCTCGAGTAGCTCACAAATAACTCAGCTCGTTTGTAGCCCCATTTCCTCTAGTGTAATTTTTTCCTTTAGATAAGTTATTATACCACATAGTTAATTATGTTTGTAATAGTTAGGTCATAGGAATATGTGCTTTTTGTAAGGAAAAAAAAAAGAAAGAAATAAAAGAAAAGAAAACCACACACCAATTTCAGTCTTTATTTAAATTTAATCTTGAGCATTCATCTTGTAATGTATGTAATTTTCCTTTTTAAACAACTTGAGGTTCACACTAACAAGAAACTCAATTGAACATTGGAAATAAATAAGTAAGACACCATACATCAATAACAAGAGGATAACTTTACCATCCATTTGCTCTGCTAAATGGATATAATAACTATTACTGAGAAATAAAATAGAATTATAATACAATCATCATTTGCTATTATTTTTTAAATTTTAATGATAGTATTTTTGAGTGAAAAGTCAATTCTAATTCCAAATTGTTATTATAGTTTGACTAATGAATAACATTTAATATTTTTATAATATGATATGCTATTACATGCCTAAAATATAACCAAAGTCATTATCATCCATAAGATAAATAAGACTATAATAGAATGCAACTTAATACTATAATAATTATTTGATTAGAATAAAGCTATAATAGAGTTATAGTTACAATTAAAATAATGAATTGAGATCTATTCATACTTTTTAATTTATTACATAGATTAATATTGTCCATAAAATTGGGATTTTATAAATAAGTTCCTAAAAGCACGCCGTATTCGCATGATTAGAAAATGTTGGAGTATAAGAATTTTGGCAACAATGGAAAGAAAGAAAGATATATTGAAAGGTAAAGTGGACGTTTCTTTTGGTATCTAAAAAATGAACCTAAAGTCTAACAACATTAAAAATATACTAAAGCTGTACGTTAAGCTGGAAGAGGTTTCTTCTTCGTCTTACGTCGGACAGGTTATCTTAAGCTGTCCAGGAACTTACCGTTGGTGGCCTCTTAAGTCTATTTGACTTCCTCCTCACTTTGCAGACATAAAATAAAATAAATTAAAATAAAAAGCAATACGCCTACCTAATCTTTGTGAATATTAATAAGTTTAATCTCCTCTACTGATCATATCGACTACCTTCACTTTCGTGTATTTTTCAAATTAAAACCGCAAAGCATTTGAAATTATTATTATCGTCTGAAATTGGAATCATTTAGTCAGTTGTGTATATGATTATTAAATCGTTTGAAGTTTATCTATCTATCCAACTGTCATCATAATTTCACTTAGATATAGCCATCCACTATTTATTTATATTTGGTTTTAACTTGTGGACTGAGTAACAAGGTCCAATAAGCTTAAATTAGGGATGTAATCGAGGTAGATTGTTATAAGGTATCCGACCCGCTAAAAACCCTATAAGGTTTCAAGGGAGGTTATGGGATTAAAAAAAAAAAAAAAGCTCGATAAGTTGTTAGGTTGAGTTTCAGGTTTATATGTAATTTGTTGGGAAAACCGACCGAGCATAAATTTAACATCAAAAAATTAAAAAATTAAGTTCTATTTATACTCTATATATATGCATCATTTTATATGATATTATTGTGTAAAATTCATTATTTTAATGTAAGTGTTTGCATCATTAATAACTTAAAACAAAATTAATTCTTTTGCTATTTTTTTCAAGAAAAAAATTGAAAATCTTGGAATCGGATCGAGTTGGGTTTGGGTTATAAGTTCCTTAAAACCCTATTGAGTTAGGTTTTAGGAATGATAAAAAAAAAAAAAAACCCGATGGGGTTTTGTCTTGAATTCAAGGACGGCCATTAAAAATTGGGGCGGGTTCGGGTTTCAAAAGACTCATCCCAAACCTACCCTAGTTGCATCTCTACATCAAATTAATTATTAGGATGGCTTGGAAAGATTTGGCTTGATACACTCGGAAAAGAAATTATTGGATGAGTTCACTACATCCAACTTTCCTTGATAGTTTCATGCACATAGGAGATGATTAATTGGTCTTTGTCCATGAAGAGCTCTTTCGGATAACCATAAATGAAGCTTAGTTAATCCATCCATTAATCAATGAGATGATTTGATGGTGGTTATTCATATCAAGTACCCATAAATACTCGATCACTCTTTTTATTTCAGAACTTTTAGAGAGAGAAAACAAACAACATTCCATAGAGAATGCTCTATTTATAAAGATCAAACAAGGCACAAGTGTGTGACAACTTCAATTTGTTCAAGAACTGTAAGATTGACGTGTGAGGTCTATTTAAGCTCCGTTCCTTATCTATCAATTGTGCATTCAAAACACTAAAACTGCTTGTTCATTCTCTTATCATTCTATCCATGCCATACCATTACGAATTATCATTTCCTCATCAACACTCTGTAGTCACATGTAAAGTAAGAAATCCACATGACGCATACATAATTATCATAGAAAGAACCTACATCTATGGTATATATCCACTTCTAAGCATGTAGACTAATAATCCATTACTAAAACTCATTAGCAAAATCAAATTCTTCTTGTACTAGAAGCTCAAATTATTCATAATCTCATCAACACTAGCATATTCAAAGGATCTATAAGGTTTCTCATAAATTAAAAGAAAGAAAAAAAAGGAAAAAAGTCAAGATGAATAATTTTACATTTGTGATCTTGCTTTCGCCTTTTTCCTCACAATCATCTTGAAGGAAACACCACCTTGTCAGCTTCTTGAAAATAATCCCACACCTCAAGGCCAATGTCAAGCGTGGATTTTGCTAAGTAGAAGCCATGATCTGTAATTTTATAAGTGTCATACGGGAAAAGTATGAAAAATTTAACTGAATGTAAATAAATTTAAATTATATGATCGACTCTTTTAAAATATAGACAATTTAAATAATTTTGGTATAATTACAGACGACTTCTAATGTTATTATTGAAAATAAAAAATATTTTCCTTCCTAAATCCCCAAAATCGGCGAATAATTAGATTAACATTTCCAGACTACAAAGAATATACGAGATGAATCTAGATTCTTCACGTAATCAATCATAGGGTTGGTGCTTTTTATGCATAATACTTTTTTCCGGAAGGACGGACAAGTGAAGTGGGAACAGATGCACGGTCCAGCAAAGAAAATTATTATTTCAGACTTTGTGTTCCAGTTTGCCACATCGCCCATCGGTTGGTCACAAGATGTCAAAATAACTGTTCATCATGTGCGTACGGTATCGTTGAATATTTATATGTATTAGGACAAATCTTATCCACAACATCCAATCAAAGTTCGTATTTTAAGATTTACACCGGTAAAAATTTCTTGTGCAAAAGGTCGTCCGTGACAGCCAATAGGTTAGCCTTGTCTCCGCTTGTGAAATCGCAGTCAAGAGAATAGAGGCTTGACCCATTGTTAATTAGAATACAAAGGGGGGTCTTGCCTCTCCTACCGTATTACGGACAATAGTCATATTATTTCTATAAGATAGAATTATAAATAGTCGAGCCTAATTAAACTTCTCAAGACTTGAATTCAATTTGTTTAAAATTTATAGAGCTCGAGCTACAGCTGAGCTTTTTATTGGACCTGAAATTTAACTTCGACTCGTTTAGCTAAACAAGCTTTACTTCGAGCTCGAGCTAAGCCTAACTTTTTATTGAGTCTAAAATTCGAACTCAAGCTTGACTCATGTAAATAGTTTATTTTTCATTTTTTTCAAACTTAAAAATAATATATAAGAGTTGCTAAATATATATACATATATATTAAGTAGAAATAAGTTTTTTATTTTAATTATATATTAATATATCATAAATATAGAAGTATAAATTTGCTAATGAGTTGGTTAACGAGCGTACTTATGAGCTGTCTACAAGTTTAAAATAAGCTTATTTACGAGCTAACTCGTGAGTGTGAATAAAAAAATCAAGCTTGGCTCATTTAGGAAAATAAACTTCATGTTAGACTCGAGCTTGGTTAGTTTACTAAATGAACTCAAACTAAACTGAGCTTGAAGCTAGTTGAGCTTGAGTAGCTCTCGTTTGCAGTCCTACCGACGATAGCAACTGCCTATCGGTACTACCATTATTAGCCTTAATCTAAGCCAATCATATCCTAAACTAGCACCATCCACATCAATAGTCCCTCCTCCAAACCATACTATTATGGGTATTACGACATGCTCAGCAAGGTGTCTAGATACTCTCTATCACGCCTCAAAATAGGATAGTAGGATTACTCTAAGGTTATTATAACAGTGTGCACCCGTAATATGAAAACTGTCTTGCAAGATAGAAATTATAAGATTATAAAATTTAATTACATGGTTATATATCTTTATTTAAACTTTTTATGGAATCTAATTTTCTATAGCCTATCAGGATCGCAGAAATCGGTATCCTATCAAATAATAAAAATTGGGTATCAACCAACAAAATACAAAATCTTACTTGATTATACAAGTTATCTAATTTGTATTCTAAATTCATCATATCTACGTCTTAATTTCAATAAAGTCTGATGGAGAAGTACTTTTCACATAATCCTAACCGAATCCATGCTAGTATTGTTTCATACACAAAAAACTGTTGGGGGTAGCGAAACCACAGACTCAATGAAATAATAATCAAACACATCAAGCAACAACAAATAAGTTTAATTAGCAAATGTATGTTATGCAATAATAACCATATGTACAAGTACAAGTTTGGACAATCCGAAATCTAAACAAGATGTAGATTTATGCCCTCTCATCGGGATTGGAAGGAAGCCATGATGAGTGATATACCGTACCTAAGAGAATCAGAGAGCCCAAGAAGAATATGTACCGTAAACTCTCACAAATTAATTTTAAACATTTCGCTCTTATCCTTAGAACAAAAAAACTCCATTAAGTATTAGCTATTTCATGTCGATACCACGAGCGGTGCTCCTTCAATGTGAGTTTAGTTTCCGTGCAACTGAACGAAATAAAGTTACTCATGTAGAACTAAGAAAATATCATCTAGAAAAAACCAATTGTGTTATCAGAGAACCGAAATGCTAATATGTAGCGGGATCACCACTCCTTATAGTGCAGTATATACAAATGATGCAACGCATGTCTATTTTCATTTGTGATACCCATAGTTTTTAGTTAAATTTAAGGTGATCATACAATTCATAGACAACATCAACATGCTTCATACGGTAATTATCATACAATAGAATTTTTGCTTATATTATGATAATTTGGTAATCAAGTATACACTAAACATCATGCAGTATACCCAATCCGACATACATATCAATTGAATATATTATTCCAATACAGCTATATTGCAAACACAAACAGTGTGATAAGGTCAAAGTTACTCACCCGTTGTCCTCGATAATCTTGTTGTAATATGCTATTAGAAATCCAAGAATTGATATATTTCTCCTATGAAATGAACTAACAATATTTATTAATGTACCGTTAATTATATATTGTTATTGATTTATTCTTCATGTCCAGTTATCAATTTTAATATATTTTTGTTTACTTAGTTAGGAGCCTTAACTTTATATAAGTTATATCATTTTGATAAAGTTGTAGAATTTATTTAGAAAAGTCTTCCTAATTTTATAAGAATATTTTGAATCGTATTTAATAATTCTATCATTAAGCTTTTATCGTTTATGTGGTCCTTTTATATGACTAGGTAGTTGATTTATGCTATTTATTATTTATTTTCATTTTGCTTGTCTTGATCTTAATTGACAACTATATTTTATTTAGGGTTTTTTTTATTCTAAATTTATTTATGTTTCTTTTCTGTTAGTGTCCATATTGATATTGAATTTTTATTATTCCTTCATTTGTTAGCCTTATCTGGCTTATGTTAATTAAAATTTCTATTATTTATATAGTTACATTTAGTATTTAATTCTTTAATTATTTTTCTTCTAACATATTCGTAGTTTCCTAGAGTTTAAATATCTACAAGTA
The DNA here is from genome assembly GCA_024138025.1 of Combretum micranthum. NCBI lineage: Eukaryota > Viridiplantae > Streptophyta > Magnoliopsida > Myrtales > Combretaceae > Combretum > Combretum micranthum. The sequence continues at coordinate 28,635 of JAMXBD010001538.1, forward strand.
TTTATTTACTTAATTGTGTTTATTGTTCAGTATTTTATCATCATTATTATTTTTATATTGTTCATTAGTTTGATCATCTTATGGTAACTAATATTTATTTTCTAGTATTTAGTTCATCGTATTTCTCTTGATCGCATTTCATATTATTATTTGTTATTTATAGGAATCACATTATTCTTAATTATAATTTATTTACATTTTCCATTGTTATATACTTAATAAAATATTTATTATACAATTATTATAATCTAATATTTTATTTAATCTAATAAAATTGTTTCTTATTTGTAATAATTGCTAAAGTTTAATATTTAACAAATATTTAAACACGCTAACTTTAAAATATTTATATTTATTTATTAAGTTTAATGTTCTGCTTTTTTTATATATAAATATATATGTATTATGTCTATGGAAGAAACAGATTTCATCTAGGAAAAATTTTGCACGTATGCCGATATTGAATCTTAGACTGCCGGTGTTCACGTAAATTTTATTTAACTTGCATCCAATGTATACTGGCTCAAGACCTCCAGCTTTTATACTTATGCCGCTGGCGTTCGCTCATTTTTGTACGCAAGAATTATTTTATGTAGCCTGTTCTAAGGCACACCGGTTCGAAGGCCACTGGCCTATCCCACGTATGCTGCTGGCTTTGCCATGTACACCACCAGCCTATAGATACTGTTCATCTTCTTCCTCGTTTTTCTTCAGTTCATATCTTATTTTTCTTATACTATACATGTATTATACCAGTGTTTAAACTACTTTTATGTGTTTTTCTATAATCTACAACTTTTTTTTTTTTTTTGATATAGCAACAAATATAACATCTTGTGATCCTATATTATAATTCCAGCTTATTCATTTCATAATGCATAAATAGAGTTTAAGGTTGAGTATTACCTTGTTTGAGCTGTTATGAAGGTGTTTAATCTCCTTCCAGACTTGATACAGGCCTAAGTTAAATAAAGCATTGTTTAAGCTAATGTTTATTATATTAACTAGCTTGGAATGAATTTTTACTTAACTTTCTTTGTTGATTTCCTAGGCTATTTGAGTCTTGATGAAGCTTATTTATGGTTGAGTTTGTATGTGTTTTGTGTGTTGTTTTGGTGTGGTTATTCTGAGCTATTGGTTGCTGTTATTAAAGTTTTGTTTGTTAGCTCATTAAGTGTTGTTTTTATAGATACAGAAAAGGCAACTTCCCAAGAGAATATTTCAGCCAAGTTGAGGAGTTTTTCTCCAATGAATATCAATTTGTTTTACTTGATCTCCTATGCATTTAATGAGTCGTTTGATTTGGTTAAAGTTGATTGCTTCTACAACAAATTTTCCTTTACTCTGTTGAGCTTTTTGACCCACTTGTTGTGCAATTTTCGTCTGTTGAAATTTTGAGATCATCCCAGTTGTATATCTTTCACCTTTTTGCACTGAATTGTGCATATTAAATTTATAATTTTATTTAATTAAGTAATTATCTTAGTTTAGGATAGTTTATCAAGCTAAACGGATATATTTCTATCAGTTATTTTAAAAATTCTGTCTCTAAAAATTTACTTATGCTTCTAGAAATTCTCTAAATTATCAATGATTCAATTTTGGGTTTAAAGTTTTCGCAATTAATTATCTCTGGGTTTTATCTTACGTGATTAGGGTTTCTAAGTTTAATAGGTCAAATTAGGATTTTAGTGCCTGTAGACTCCAACTTTTCTAGCTAGATTAATGATGTAATTCAAATATTTTTCTGAAGTCTAAATTATTAGTTATGGATCTGTTTTCATCCTTATCGCGTATTTATAACATTAGTGATTCATCTTTTAGTTATCATTTTATAGCCAATGCGTTTTATAAAAAGGATTGTCTTTTATTATTTTTGAAATGTAGAGCTACTTTTAATTATATCATGAGCTATTTGCTCAATACGAAATTTTATCTTTGGTATCTATTGAGTCAAAGAATTTTCTTTTGGGGTTTTTTAACTATAGATGAGTTTATTATGATTCATAGGTTTATTCTAGAATTTTTATTTGGTCCGAAGTTTAATATCTATTTACATTTGCTACTCTGTTTATTTTATTAATTATAAAAATTCTCTAGGTTCCAAAGTTAAATTAGGATTTTATTCTTTATAGACTCGAAATTTTCTAACTAAAATATTTATATAATTCAAATATTTAGTTAAGGTTTAGATTTTTAGATATTGTTCAGTTTTTGATATTTTCGTGTATTTTATAATTCTAATATTTTATCTTTATATTATCTTTTTTTATAATCAATAGGATCTAAAAATTAATCATCTTTTAATGTAATTGAAATTTAAGATCAACTATGACTATTTATTGAATTATTAATTTTTGTCGCAGAATATTATCTTTTACTGTATAAGAATTATTTATCCTAATTAATAATAATAATAAATTTTTTAGTGCTATTTTATAGTTTTAATATATTAAGGATAACTTGAAAATCATTGTATCATTGTTAGAATCTTATTCTTCCAAGTATTGGACTTAGGGAAACTGATTTTGAATTTTACAGTGACAATCGGTTTATCATTGATCATATTTGTTTAAAGTTATGGAAGTCACAATTTGCATTTTGAAATTTTATTGGCACATATTTTAATTTTTTCTAACTATAATCAAATTTATTCATACTTTAATACTTTTAATCCGTAAAAAATTAGAAGCGATTTTTGCTGCTTTTTATTATGATTTAATATTATATTTTTAATAATTGTTATAAACATATTATATAAAATTAGGGATTATACTTTTAGCCACCATCTCCACCCCAATCAGATTCCCAAATAGCTTCTCTTGACCCTAGGTTATATGTCATGGTCACTGATAGCACCATGGGAGGTAGCACTAGTTAGCCCATTATCCCAACAATAGTCCGCTCTCAACTTTTGTCAGTTCCCAATCGGAGCACCATTATCAGCATCGGGATTGTCTCAGCATATTCCTCCACCGTGACAGCAGCAACATCTTACTCCTATTACATGCCAAACCCCCACCCCCCCACCCCCCACCCTCCGGGACTGTTGTGGATACTCTCAAACATCAGTACAACATTACAGACAATCGCGAGTGTTTTGACTCAGTTCCAGCAGCATCAAGTTCATAAATGCTAGCCTAGTTTGCTACTAGGATGTAATTTCTTTTTTTTTTTTTTTGGTTGCTATTATTGTTGACCAGACTTGTTTAAAATATTTGATTACTTGAAGGAATTGAGCGTATATATATGATCAGGTGTAAATTAGATTATTTCTATGGTTTGATATTTTTTTTATATTTACTACAATTAAAAATTCAAAATTAAAATTAATATATTATAATATGTTTTTATATTGTTACTATAATTTATTATGAAACAATATTATTAAATAAATAAATTAAACAATATATATTATATATTATTATGAATATTTATTATATATTTAATATATATTACTTAATATATCTAATATTACATATATATAATATAAAAATAGATGACAAGAGGCTAAACTCGCTAAATGTCTAGCCTCTTTTAGCTCAATGTGGAGCATTTTTAGTCTTACTAAGGAAAAATTGAGAATCGTCTTAATTGGCCATATAAGTACCTGTATTAAAAATTTAAGAATTGAAACCATTTGTTTTTCTAAGCAATAATAATGATTGAAGTGTGTATGCTCTCAGTTGTAAGTAAAAGACATATATTCTTATATGTATAAATAAAGATAAAAAATTTTAGAGTGCAACGAATGATATATTGTGCAAAGACCCGACCCACTTAACCATATATTAAGCGTGTCAAATCTCTCGATCACACATAATACCTAAATATTAGGAACAATATTCAAATATTATACGTAAGGTCGTCTTAAAAAGAGGTATTTGTAATGGTTGCCTGTTTAAAACAGATATAACATTCACATGATTTACATTTAGAAACATTACCACTACATAAGTACTGGGTCATCATCTAGATACAAGACATACATCATATATATGCATTACAACTTCCCAAGGTTCACATAAACATAGAAATCTTACTTACAAGCCAACCACATTACAAATACAATTCAAATCAAAATGAATTCTAAGGCTTAACAAATAAGCCTAAACACTTCACAAAAATTACATAAAAAAAGAAGCATATACTAGGTCTTTCTCTCCTAGTAATCCATTGAGTCCTCCCAGTCAGTCCCATAGCCCATATCGTCATAGAGCTTGTCATCAAAGTCACCTGCAAGATAGCAGTATGAGTCAAAGGCTCAGTACACAATAGTGCAAACAAATACATATGCCATGCACACTTAACTAAATGCAGTGCAATAAATCACCACAACTTCATTATCTTTAGTTAAGTGAGTAGAACAACACTGGAATATTCAAACTCCGATTCAAGCTTGGGAATTCTGGGGGTCCTGAGTAACAACAGCTACTCAGGGGATTGATATAAATAGACTGGATATCTATATCTCCTATATCTAACCGATAAAGAAATTAATAACATCATCTAGGGTTCACACTCATTTATACATTCTACTTATCCCGACCTATAACATCAATTAGTTCAACGGTCCCATACCCGTGAACTAAAACATATTATTTCCTTCCGAGCCTAAGTAGAGAATATACCGATACAGTTAACCCTATTAGCTACCCACTTATCCTTAAGATAAACCACCATTACATCATGATGAACCATTGCATCATGGATTTGAGTCATTGCATCATGACAAAGGATTGGGCTAAGTGCCTAAATAACCGTGCCATTGCATCATGACAAGGTTGTCGCTCCCGGATTAGGATTCAACGACGTAAAGCACAACCAATTTCAGTATCTTTTATTATTCTTTGATTAAGGTCAAATTGGTATATGCTTATCCTAAGCAACAATCAATCAAAGTATTGTGTAACTGGTTCGGATTAGGAATCGACGGGAATCTCCAACTAAGTATCTATCTCTGTTCCGCATAAATCAACTATATCACATTATTATCCTAAGTCAAGCTTATATTCACTAGGTTAGAACTTTAGGAAAAATTATTGAATCTTATGCAAAAACAATCCAAAGTCATCACATAACACACAACAACCCCACCCCCCCCCCACCTACACACACACACACACATATATAGCAAAACTTTGATCAAGAAATCATATATCATGTATTAGAAGATATTGGAAGAAGTTAGAAAATTTGAAATTTATAAAGTCCATGCTGGCAATCAACGCCGGCAATGCAAACCTTAACGCCAACGGTGTAGGATTATACGTCGGCGGCATATAAGGTGCCATTAAGAAGTATGCATTCTGTACAAAACCTTTGAGTCTTTACGCCGGCAATTTCAACCTCAACGTTGGCGACGTTTAAGAAAAATTTCAAAAGATCAGAAATCAAAATTCTAATGCCGAGAAATTCCAACTTCAACGCCGGCGGCATTTAAAATAATTTTCAAAAGATCATAAATAAAAATTCTAAAGCCGACAAGTACGCCGACAGCGTATGAGGCGGCGTATACTGCAATTCGTATTACAGATTTCCTCTGTTTTCCAAACACAACTTTTTTTACATTTTAACTCTTCCAACTTATTCCAAACCACATGAGAGCCTACTATAACCTATCTACAACATCTCAAGCATTCTAAAGCTTTCCTAACAACTTTACAACATATCAACAAGAATTTAGCATATCAACTACTTATATTATACTACACATGCATATTTCATAGATTAAGAGGGAAATAAAGCAATTTAAATATCAAATAAACTTACCTTAATGTATATATAAGGCTTGGGGAAGGATTCTTGGTGTGTTGAGTTCAATAAAGCTTAGTTTGGATGTTGGAAATTTGGCATTGGAGGAGTTACGAATTTTCTTTCCCTTTGCTGTTTTTGGAATGTCTTAAGTATGTAATTAAGCTTTGATGTTTATCCATAATAATGTTGACTTTTGGGGGCAGATTTGGGAAAAGCTTTGGGCTTTAATTGAGCTTTAATTTGGGCTTATATTGGGGCTTAAGAGGGCAAAAATCTGCTAAGTTAAGGGCTTATAAATATAGCTCAAAACACACTTAATTTATCAAACATTAATTACCATAAAAACCATTTGCATTAACATAATAATGGATAAGATAAGTAAACTATCATTCTAAATATATTACCGTAGCTATTATCTAATCACATACATTATAACACACTCAACATTACAAACACACTAATCCACTCAAACACATACACACATATAATTATCAAATTTAACATGCATTAATATATTAAAATATGGCTATTTCATATTGTATACCATTTTAATTTTAATTTTTAATATTAAACATGCTATAAAATGCACCAAGATTATAAACATTATCCTCATCATGTGTGCCTTTTTTTTCTTCTTCATTCTTTTTTTTTAAACCAATCTCAAATTAATAGATGAGATAATCAATATTTATTCTCATTGAAACCAATATTAATAAAATTATACAAAAATAATTTATGCTTTTTTTTTTTATCTTTTTGAAAGTTAATTATATGTTTTATTTAGTTTCATAATACATTTGTTTGTTACTTTATATTAACTATTAGGGTATTTCTAAAAGGGTTCTATGGCACGAGAACCTAGTTCAAACAAGCCCATCCAACCAATCATGCATGGCAATGTAAAGCAAAGTTAGTTAATAGTCAACTCAGAAAAGTAAGTTGCTTGCTCTCTTTCTCAAAATATAATTGGTAGAGTTAGGCAGGTTTCATATAATAAAAATAATGGATAACTCCTTTTTTGCCATTCGGGAATAGAGTTAATTAAAATACTGATGTAATATTGTAAAAAAAAAAAAAAAAAAAACTCTTAAGAAACTCAAGAATAAAGATGATCTTATAAATATCTAATATATTTTTGTCAACCACAAAGATGTTATATTTCATGGTGGCTTATGCAACCTTTAACCCCAAAAATTTTAAAAATAATAAAATGATAAAATAAAATAAACAAAACACTTAAAGTTTCCTATGACTTATGTCTTGATTGAGTCACACGACCTATGTAGGTGTGCAACTCACCATGTGAAAATTGGTTCATTACCCTCTAGTAGTAGTCATCTGATCCATCTTTAACTTTGGGTTTGTTATTGTATTGTTTTTTTTTTTTTATTCTTTCTTATATTTAGTATCTTAGAAATATTACATATTTTATCATAAATTATTCAATAATGATGTTCAATTAAATTTTAATTATTGTAGACTAATTAGTCAAAATATGTGTTCCTCTATAGAATTGATAGAAAACCTCCATAGAATTGATAAATAATAAAGAAACACATATCATGTATTTGTAAAATGAAAAAAAAAAATCATATCCTTTTTCCATCATATTACTACCAATATACCATCTAAGGAATCTTATTGGACTTAATTTCATACAAAAACCCATTACATGTAGGGAAGCCCTTTTAAAGAGTGTAGTTGGATGATTTTTTTCATAGGGTGATATTTGGGTAGCCATTGATTTATAACTTTCAATATTATTTAATGATGTAGCAAGGGGAAAAGAATAGAAAAACTCAATGTGCTTTAATCGGTCCATTCATAATGTTTTAGAATTTAATTGCCCTAATTATATGGTTAAAATTTGAGTACTTCCAACAACATGATGTGATGGTTTGATTTACTTTAACTTATATAGTGATTATTGGAAAATACGATTCCTCTATGTAAGAAGGGGTTTAAATTAAATGCATGTCTGATGTCCTCACACAACCTATTGCATAGCCCCAAATCATGCAAGCATAGCATGATCTCTGCCATGTCTAGCTTCTTCCTTTTTTATATACGATAAATTACAAATTTATGAAATTTGAATTAATATTTTAGAAGAAATATAGCATGTGGTATATAATATGTTGTCGATCTCTTTGGAAATTGATGATGTTTAAGAATACTAATAGTGAGACAAATGATTATTATTTATAACATATCAATAATTAAGCCAAAATATCTTATACATCTCTACATCATATGATTTCGGCTTTTTTAACACAGTAATTGGCAGTCTACAAACACAAATATAGTATATGTGTGTTGATATATCTCTTTCAGATTAATACTTTCTTATCAAATGAATACTATTAATATATTTTCTATATTTTATTTTAGAGAAACCTAATTCAATCTAAAAATAGATCATAGAGAACACTAAGTGTTTTATAGAGTAGAAGAAGTGATATATTGCAGTAGTGTTCATATGAAAGACATAAAATAGTTAAAGACTAGTATTTATACTAGTATGCTTGTGCCAGCTCAACAACTAAACAATATTGACTTAATATGTACATGACCCTTAGGACTAACCAACACGTGTTAATAAATACAAGAAGGTTAAGCTAAACTATATACATCCTAATAGCCCCCACTCAAGATGGAGCTGACAAAAGGCCCAGCTTGGAGTAAGAAAGAATCACCTATGCCTCAGTAACAACCTCAGTTGAAAAAATCTGCAAGTTAATCCTTGGAACGCACATGAGAAACACAAAGAAAACCAGATATAATATGATCACAAGTAAATTGTACATCGATGTCAACATGCTTAGTTCGATTGTGGAAGTAAAGATGCTTAGCAAGTAATTGAGAAGCATGATCATTAATAAATAAAGAGATGAGCAAAGAATAAGGAAGTCCTAGATCACATAAACTGTAAGAGACCTAAAGCAACTCTTTAGTAGCTAAAGCAAATGATCTATATTCAGATTCAACTGAGGATGTAGACATCATGCGCTACTTTATTTTCCAAGAAACAAGAGTACTACCAAGCAAAACACAATAGCCAAAACCAAATTTCCTATCAATAGGACAAGTAGCCCAATTGAAATGAATATCTAAGCAAACTCAAAGCATTAGAGGATGAATAAAACAATCATTGATTAAGTGTTCCTTTAAGATAATGAAGCACATGGTAAGCAGCCTTCAAATCAGAAGCATAAGTCTTAGACATGAATTGACTTAATGATGCACCGCAAAGGAAATATCTAGCCTGGTTAGTGTCAAATAAAAGAGATGCCCAATAAGTCTTCTATAAAGACTAGGATCATCGAGAAAAGTATCAGAATTAAGCATTGATTTATCATCAAAAGGAAAGGGTGTCTTAGTAGGCTTACAAGCATTGAGTCCACAATAAAAAAGAATGTCGAGAATAAACTTCCGTTGATGAATATGCAAACAAGAAGATGTGTGATACAACTCAAGCCCTAAAAAAAAATCGAGGTTCTTCATGGTCTTTGATTGTAAAAAGATTATGTAAATCTATCTTTAAAGCCTCAATAGAAGAAATATTAGTACCCACAATTAACATGTCATCAACATAAAGCAAGACTTCAAGAAAAACATTAGAATTGATCAAGTGGAAAGGGAAAAGTCATGTTGAGAGTGATTAAAACTACAATGAAGTAAAAATTGTGAAATTTCTATATTCCATTGTCTTGAGGCTTGCTTGAGACCATAAAATGAACATAGCAACCAACAAACTTGCCCCGATTTTTCTTTATCATAGCTTAAGGGCGACTTCATATAAATTTCCTCATCTAGGTGCCCATGTAAAAAGACATTATTATTATCAACTTGGAATAATGGCCAATTGCAATCAATAGTAACAGCCAACAAGATTCTCACAGTACTGAGTCTAGTTACTAGAGAAAAAGTAACATGATAATCTTCACCCTCAATTTGTGTAAATCCTTTAGCTACTAAAAGCGCTTTATAGCATTAAACACTTCCTTCTACTCTATATTAGATTTTATACACCCATTTGTAACATATTACTCACTTACATAAAGGCAAATTAGTAAGGTCCCAAGTATTGTTGCCTTCTAGAGCATCAAGCTCCTTTTGCATGACCTCTATGCACAAACTATCTTGAGTAGCTTGAGAATAATAATAGGGCTCTTTAGTTATTAAAACATTATCCAAAGAAACAACATAGTCAACTAGATATGAGGATAAAGTGTGTATAGGAACAAAAGGTATTTAATAGATGAAGATATGGAACACATGATGCATATAATGAACATAATCATTGAGCAATTGTGGTGGTTTGATGGATTTGTAGAGCGTCTGATAGGTAAAGTGTTTGAGATAGGATAGACTATCATGTATTAGAAGGAACATGACTAGATGGATCAGGAAAATCAGAAGGAGTATCATCAAAATCTAAAGCAAAAGTAATAAAAGGATGTGATAAAGCATAAGAGAAAATAGAGGAGTGTAATGCATCTAGTTGCTTATATAGAAAAATTATATTCAAAGAACACAACATCTCTACTCATATGAGTCTTCTGAGTAGCAAGATTGTAGACCTTGTACCCTTTCTAATTTGTGCCATATCCAATAAAGATACACATGACATCCCTCGGATCAAACTTGTCAATTTTAGAATAAGTAGCAACCATAAAGCATCAACACCTAAAAATCCAAAGATTATCATATGTGGGGGAAAGACCAAACAAAAATCTCAAAAGGAGTTTTCGAATTCAAGCTTAACACGGGCATCCGATTTATTAAGTATGTCGTAGTAAAAATACATTCCCCTATAAATTCTTTAGGTAAATTTTTCATGAATATGCAATACTCTGGAAGAGTGAAGAAGATGCATATGCTTTCATTCTACTTACTTATTCTGATGCGGTGTAAATGGAATAGCTCGTTGATGAACAACTCCAAAAGAAAGAAAAAAATTCTACATTGATGAGATAAAAAATCACTGCTGTTATCAATTGTAACATACTTAGGGGTGATGGAAAAATGATTTTGCGCATACACTAGGAAATGCTCTAGCACAACAACCACATCTAACTTCACTTGTAACAAATAAGTCCATGTTCTTTTTGTATAGTTATCAACTATTGTAATAAAGAATCTTTCTATAGTCATTGAAACAATATATGGCCCCCAAATATCAACATGTAGCAACTCAAAAGCAAACCGTGATGCATATTTACTCAAGGAAAAGATAAACCATGAGATTTAGCTAGAAACATGTATCATAATGAAACTTTGACATATCAACATTTTTACACAACGGTGTGTGAGCTAACTTGAAAAAGAAGCATAACCAAGTCTAGCATGAAGCAAATGTACATTCAAAGACTTAGAAGATTGTATAGATGTACACAAGGAATTACAATATGAAATAGGTGTTTTCAAAAAACACAACAAGTGTTTATTACAATCATCAACATCAAAATGAGAATATAGAGACCATTGTGAAGCTAACTAATGGCTGCACTTGCTTTACTCATTTGGTCTCGAAACTGACAACATGATTTAGTAAAGGAAACATGAAGTGACGAATCATGTATAGACGACTGATGGACAATAGATTGTGTTTGAACTCAGTTACAAAAAGATAATGGACAAAGTTAAAGTATCATTTAACTTGACCAAACCAAGAAGTTGAACAAACTTGACAAGACCATCTAGCAAACTAAGTTTAATAGGCCGAGAAAGATAGTATTTATTGAGCCAAATTGCCTCAAAGGGAGTTATGTGGCTTGAGGCTCCTAAATCAACAATCCAAGAGTATAATTCTTTATTCTCTACAACTAAGTTAGCTGTGGAAGGAGACTTACCTGCATGAGTAAAATTCACTTTGCAACTACTAGTAGACGATTCTGAATAAGGTATTTATGGAGCCTTCATCATCTTCATGACCTCATAAGACTTATTATGTAAAAATGCTTGATTAACATGCCCTAAACTATCAGAATTCTTAGTAAAGGAATGATCAAAAGGCATATCAATATTCTCTACTTTACTATTAAACACTTATTTGCTCTCCTATTTCCCTTTTTATTTCTTCTGCCTTTGTATCATTCAGGATAGCCTATCAATTCAAAACATTGTTCAATCATATGGCCATCTTGATTACAATGTTTATACCTAAGTTTAAATCTCTTAATATCCAACCCGTCACCTAATACTTGCATTCTTGAACCACGAGCAACACTAAACGCTGGCATATCTGCTTCAAAACTTAAGCTAGAAGTCACATACCACTGTTTTTCAACTTGAGCTAAAAGATAATAAGCGCTACTAATGGTTGGCAGAGGATTAGTGGACAACATTTGATTCCTAACAGTACAACTTTATATACCTCCATTAACCCCATAAGAAATTTCACGAGTTTATTTTCAGGTTCAAAAGTCTTTCATTAAGTCCACATGTAGTGTACTATATTCAACCCTACCACATGTACAAGTTGGATAGGCATTGATTGACTGTAACTCACCCCAACATCGGTTTAACCTATTGTAATAGATCATAATAGATTGTGATCCTTGTCATATATTTGATATCTTATGTTGTAATTGGAAAATTGATAGCCCGTTCGTTTGGCCATACAATCACATATCTCACACCAAAGTTCCCTAGTAGATTGTGCATATATGAAACTTTGTGATAGATCATTAGTCATCGAGTTTAAAAGCCAACATCTAACCATGTTATCACATTGAATCCATTATCTAATTAACTAAATCCACTCAAGTTTCATAATTGAACCACAACAAAACCTAACTTTTAATTTGGCACTTAAGGCCATCTAAATTGATCTATATCACTTAAAAGTTCAAACCATTGAAAATAATGTTTCGAATAACGATACCTAGATTATCGAACCCTAACAAGTAAAATGGATCAGTAATCGCATCTTCTCCAATCAATTGTAGACCTCAGTCTCCATGACAAGTCATTTTTGTGAACCGTCTATGAAACACCACTATCCGATAGAGATTCTTCAATGATCACACGAACTACTCTGATACCACGTGGGAAGCCTAATTCAATCTAAGAACAGATCATAGAGAACACTAAGTATTTCATAGAGTAGAAGAAATGATGTAATGCGATAGTGTTCATATGAAAATAGAAAGCAGTACTAGTTATACTAGTATTCTTGTGATAGCTTAGCAACTAAACAATATTGACTTAATAGGTACGTAACACTTAGGACTAACCAACATGTGTTAATAATTACAAGGAGGTTAAGCTAGACTATTTACATCCTAACATTACTTGCATGAAATAGAAATTAAGGGGGAAAAAAAACAAATCAAACTTGTATAGTTGTACAAATGTTGTATAGGTTGTATATTAATATTGAATGATTCTATTTCTAATATTCATATGATTGTATTGCATGATATAATTGGAATACTAAGAATAATTCAATCTAAATAAACATCCTATTAATGGCCAACAAAAAAAAAATCCTATTATTTCCTTATTGGCTGCATAGTCTGTTTGTTTCATTATATTCTAATCATTTTGCCATAATATTTTTAACGTTTTCAAACATATCTTTGTCAAGAAATAAATTTCGATAAAAAAATTGGCAATTTTACTCGTGATACAAATAAAAATAAAACAATTTAAACACACCCTTTAAACAAATAAAAGCATGCAATGCGGATATCAGTAATACAGATGAAACAAAAGATATATTTTGTACAATATAATATAGCCAATCTGCTTCACCATTGAAATATACTATACTATTCAAATTTCACGACTTCAAGTTTCAAGTCAAGATCCCAGACAACGAATCACTGGAAATTAATTCCAGACAATGAAATGTCATTGTCCGATGAAAATGCATTTGTATACTATACGATATGCATTTATAGAACTATAGACCTAATCTTGTCGATTATGTTTGTGGGAAATGAACAGCGTCTTTGTACGGAGGTGCTGACTGGCTGCTCTTTGTCCATTACATCCATGGCTTTTGATAATTGATCAACGGCAGGTAGGGTTGGGGGATCACGGCAAAACAACAGTTATTTTCTTCTATTTTTTTTTCCCAAAACAAATCCTACAGGTTATTATTAAAAAAAAAAAAACAGTTTATTATAAAATGGAACTGGAAATATTAAAAAGATAGACTGAGAGAAACAAATCAAATCACCCATTATCAAAATCCCAATTAGAGTCCAAGAGGATGAATCCATTTGGATTGTTTGATTTTTATCTAATCTGTATCCGATATGTATCCAGTTTATTGAATATATATTATTTATAACTATCTGTTTTTTTGGCAAATAATAACTGAAACGACAACATATCATTGACACACCAAGGAACAAACTAGCCTGAGAGCAGTAAAAGCAAATGAACACAAAAAAATTAGTATTTAATAAGTTTAATCTATTTTATAATTAATTATCTATTTTTTTTATTTTTTTAACAAATATCTAAAGTTTAAATAATATAAATTGGGAACTAAACTTTATTTACTTTCATATTAGTAATTACCTAACTTTTATCTATTTTTATTATCAACTATTTAAGTTTTACTTATTTTTCTCTTAATAAATTAATATTTTCAAATTTAAAATATTTAGTTTTAATTATTAATAGAAAAAAATTCAGGTTGTAAAGCTTCAATTAAAATGAAGGAACCGCGAACATAGTTCTCAACCTTTGTTACCGTTAGTCGGCACACAGCCATGTCGGTGGAGCATCCAAATCCGAAACTCCGATTGGGGGTGGGGGGCCCTTGCTGATGGCTGCCAGCTTTGCCATGCAATCACGCTAACATGGAAAGAAGTGCACACTTTTTAGTTTTGCGTGCTGTTGAACAAACACGGAGCAAACAGAGTTTCGGTTTGGTTTTACCGTTTGACAACTTCAATATACAGTTAAGAGAAAGAAAAACTTCGGCAGCGTTTCGATGTATTGTCTTTTATTGAACACATGGTTGCTGCCGGGTATGCCACCCAGAAGATGCAGGTAGGGATAGAGAATGAAAGAAGACCAATGCGATACATGCTAGGTAGTAGTTCTCTGCCTTTGTGGAAAACTCTAGACCGAATTTACTTGAACTTTTAATTTTTAAAAAAATAAATTTTCGACATTTATTACTGTGTTAATAGTTTGGTTATTGCTAATGGTCTATGATCATGGGCCTCTAACCTTGATCAATCTAAAAAGTCACTTACCAGATCCGTTTATTGGGCTCAAGCCCAACTTATTCTAACTAACTTTGAAGCTTCACCGGAATTCCAATTCCTGTAGCTTAGAAGTCAATCTAACGAATGCTACAGTTAGACGAGTCCTAAACCACGGTCACTTGACACATTTCTCTCAACCGCCACTTATTCCATCTGGAGGACATGGTTAAGTGTGTATTAGTGCATCTCGTCCCAATTCTTACTGTTGCCAACACCCATTACTCCATGATCCCACGATGCACATAGTTGTTTAGGATCAACCTAATAAAAATTCCTCTCATGTGCCACCAACAAAGTAACATCATTTTGGTCCCTCATTATATTTGAATTTATACATGCCTAGGATGGATTCTAACTTAGGTATCAGAATGATCGTGCTGAATAACATTTAATGAACTACTAATTATGTTTTGTTTCGCAAACCCAATGTATATGCCCAAGCCTAACAATCACCCACATCTTCGTCGAATTTAAACTAACAACAGTTATGATCTCGAAATGATGCAACCAAATAATGGATTATCTAGTAAAATTAAATTAAAAAATAATGCTAACCGTCAATCATAATGACAGCACAATCTTTTTTGTATAATTTTTCTATAATTTTGTTGCATATGGTTAGTTGCAATCCCCAATCAGTTTCTCCATCGTCAATATTGAACGTATAAGCTCTAACTATACTTGCTTAAAAGTAAAAAATATTTGAGTTTGGAGATTTCTTTTTAAAAATTAACATGAAAAAGTTTGATAAAGGTTAATATGGAAAATCCAAAAAGAAAAATACATTAGTTGTTTTTCAAGTGAATATACATAATTGGTATGTTTAGGTCAAATCAATGTTTATTAATGCCATGATAATTTAAAAAAAAAATAATGAAGTGGTATATAAAAAAAAATTTAAAAAAAAAACAGAAAGAAAGAAGATGGGGATTTTTTGTTGTGGAAATGCATATGTATAAGCTAAAATGAGTCACTTAAAATATAAATAATCGATTGAGCTAAGGCATAAGTACGAAAAAAAAAATACGGCATATGTAACTTAAAATAAGAGAGCAACATAGAAAATTACGAAATAGAGCAAATTTTTTTCTTTTTTATTTTGTGTCTTAAAATTTTATGAATAAAGATGGCAGAAAAAGGAATAATATTTGTTATCACGAAAAGAATGAAGGTTGTTTGATATGGTTTTTAAATTGCCATTATTGAAGGGATTTGGCTGTTTAAGGCATCTTTTTCGTAGGCAGTTCGCAGCTGCCTCTTTTTTATTATTATTATTTATATTTTCCTTTTTATATCAATAATATTAGTGCATATGTCAAGCTCTAGATTAAAATTTTAAGTATTTAGTAATGAAGATGGTTATTTATAACGTTAAAAACCTTCGTGTTCAACTTCAAAATATATTTTTTTCCTTTTAAATTTCCTTAGTTAAGTTAGATGAATAATGATTGTTACAAAAGTGGTCTAAAAGGTAATTTCATCGAGTCTAATACGTCTCTAATACTTATAAAGAAAGAGCTTTAAACCATGAAAAAGTAGATTAAAAGAGATTAGATTTGCCAACTTTTTCATTTTAGGGTCAATCTTTTGGTATTTTTGTCAAAAAGAAATGTCTTTTAGAAAAAATAAATAAATAGATAAGGTATTTCCATCATGTTCCCTTAATATGACTGTTAGTGCATGGTTTTATTTTGTCGTTCTTCGTTTCTAAACCACGTCCACATGGTATGGGTTTTGTCCTTCTGTTTTCTTAAAATATAAGTATTCCACAAGTGTGTATTTACTTGATGTAGCGACAAAGTTTCTTTATGAATTTGCTGTTTTGCATGATTACCCCAGTATAATTTTTTATGGTATCAGATTGGTCAAAACCATTATAATATATTTGATTTATAAAATACATCTAGGAGTGGATAGAACTCTCGTCATTGTACTGGATAAAACTTAAAATTTTTGTTACTTATATTTTATGGTATAAAAATATCGGAGCTGGATAAAAATAAAATCTCTTAACAAAAATTTTATCTAGTACTATCTTATATCATGCATACCAAATATGATATAAAAGAATTATACTATTCAATATTTATTGTATTGTATTGTATTGTCTAGTCTTTCTTATCTTATCCTGTTCTTACAACCAAATGCTACCAAAATCTTCATATTGGACAACATATAGGATTTCATAAAGTCTACATGATAGTTCACATGCTGTGTCTCATTTACTACATTAGTTGGAACATCATCGAAAGTGCAGACAACCATTAAATGGTAGTGGAAGATAGGCCTAACTCTTGGTTAATCTTTACTTCTCATTCTTCTTCTTCTTTTTATTCTTCTTCTCTCTTCTTCTTCTTCTTATTATTATTATTATTATTATGGGCTAGTCAGTTTATTGAAAGTTATATCCATTCACTTGACCTCGTTTGAGTTCTAATAGCACTTTTCCCATCTCATTTGTCTCTCTTGGTCCTTTTATCGTGTATGCACAATTCACAAATACACTATGCCATACATAAGTTAGAACTGGTAAGGTATCCTTAGGCCTAGATGTCCTTCTCAGCAGTCTTAATCACCGCAAGCACGTTAGGTAACCTCGTCACAATTTTCATGTTATAGTTCACAAACATAGGATAAAAAATCTATCAATGATGCTAAAAATACAATATTTCTCTTGAGCTTTGGAGACTAATTCTCGAGCTTCTCCATGGACCCAATCATATTTCGATTACCTAAGTCTTCCCTTCAAATATTATAAAGTTTGCTTTGGTAGCAAGCTGAATATGTAAATCATTGGTAATTATAGAAAAATTACAGAATGTTCTTGCATGTGCCAGAGCTTCAGTTATATATGGGAAACTGAGAACTATTAATGGAAGGAATTAGTTACCTTCACTTATTATACTTAAAATAATTTCTTTTAAAATTTCCCAGCTTTATCTAGTACATATCAGTAAATCTACAACAAATATATGTACGCTTAATATAAATAAAATGTGATATTGCTAATGCTATTTAAATATGGTTATGGCCAAGCCTTAGCCTGTACCATGAGAATCATACATGACAAATATATATGGCATTGTGTTTTATTGAAATTTTATGTTATTGTATTATGTCTTCTCATTAGGAACTGGAAAAATATAAAAGGTTTTCTTATCTTGTGGCTCCCAACTAGAGTAAATTAATAAACCAATTAATTTTCTATTAACCCCAAATAAGTCAATTATCCAATTAGTTTAGGTTGCTCAATAACTGTTACTAATCAATTTGATCCTATTAATGTGACAAAATTTGTGGCAACATTCAGAATTTTCATGCATAAATCACTATTATACCACAACGATTTTTCACCCTTTGCCACTGGCCCAAAGTAGTGATAAGGAGATACATTGATTCATTAGTTGTAAAGAGAGAGCATATGCAAATGCAACAATGTCAATGATGGTGTGGTGTGGTGAAAGTGTCAATAATGCAGTGAGCATAGAAATTGCAGAATTGGCAGTGTTGTTGACGTTAAACAATGGTAACAATGGCAGTGAAATATAACATATGATATCAATAGTAGTGTTATATAAGGTTTTTGAGATAATAATAGTAACAGTGACAAAACTAGCATAGTGGTGGTCGTATATGACAAGAGGGGATGGCATGGTGATAGTATTTGGTAATGATAGTGACGACTTAACACTATTGTTGTGTTGGTGATAGTAGTGAAGGACAAAATAGCAGTAGTTATGGCAATGGTTATGTTGGAGGTGATGGAAATAATTGATGATAGCCGTAGTGGTAATATGGTAGAGATGGTAACGATAGGATGATGAACAAAAAAAAAAGTTCAGTTCAAGGTGTTGTTAATCATTTGATTTTATTTTGGCACAATTATTTAGATAGTGGTAATTCTTATCAGAAATGTTGCCTTAAAAGTCAATTTTATTGCAACCAAGATGCTACAGTCATTAGTTCTTTGATTCAAGAAGAACTAACACAAGGCCACTAGTTGTAACCCTTTATATGTTTCGTCTGAGATCTAATAATAGCCACAACACTTAATGCAACTAACACACTCGAAGAAAGGTTTCAGTTTTTACTAACACACTAGCATATTCACTTTGCTGAATGAATAAGTCTAAAATGAAATTCTTATTATTGAGGAATGAAATACAACTGTAATAGGATTTTGCTTTATTGATTTTTTCATTTAAATTAGAGAAGTTTAAAGAAAAAACAATTCCAGCATTGAATTGTCATTCATAGGTTTAAGAAAGAAATGATTATTCAATATTTATTATAATAGGGATTCCTTATGGAATTATTGTTATGGTCAAGTGAATATCGCAATAGCCATTCATAAAGAATGAGGCTGTAATCATATTGCTATTATAGCGAAGTGAACGAACAATAAATAAATTAATTAAGCATACGTGAGTATCGGTTTTATTTAACATGTGATAAGTAATTTTATAAAAACTCTTATGTATTGTTATCCTTGGTTAAAATAGCATTGATGTTTAACAAATTCCATATAAAGGATATCTTGAGTTAATTGGTTATTTATATGTTTTCATCTAGAGTTAGAAGTTGGAACAAATGACACTTAACATATGAGATCTTATAAGGTAAGTCATGTGTCTATTATATTCATTATTTGAAACCGTTCATAAGTATAATTTGGATAACTATTACTTGGTTCAATAAGATTGCTCTAATTATCCATGCCAAATCTCGAGATAATTATCATTATATCAAAGAATTCTCATATATGATAAATCTTCTCATTATCATTCTATTGCTGCGGTTGGTTAAGGTGGGAATCCTATGATTATTTTTACACACTATAATCAAATCGTTAGACTTAAATATAGATTGAGTGGAAGAGTAGTAACATAACAATTCAAATTTATATATCAATTATTGAGATTGTGTAAATTCTTGAAATAACTTATAGCATTTCTTCCTTATATTTTTTGCCATTAATTATTGCACATGCTAACATCTCAAGACGATACTCCATATGAAAACGAATAAATCGCACAAAATCATGACCCACTATTATAAATTGTTTTATGGCACTTCCGAAGAAATTTAAGATATAACCTCTAACCCATTTCTAAATTTATTTCAACTACTGGAATAGAATTGTAACTTTTAAAAGAAACCATGAATAAATCAATTTGTAAAAAAGCCATATGTTATTACATGTAAAAGTACTTATTTGAGAATTATCCATGTCAAAATTGAATATAAGGTTTGGAAAGCAGATTCTTGAAATAATGCTAAACGCTGATGGATATTGCTCTGTGAAGTTCAGGGATTTGTCACGTAGGTGTGCATGGTACGGTTGGTTCAGTTTTCATCTCGAATTGAACCGCAACATATTTTATGGTTCAGTTTTTCTTTTAAATTTGAATCTAACCATATGGTTTAGCTTGTAATTTTTTCAAACCGAAAAAAAAGTGGTTCGATTTGCTGTTCGAATCATTTTTATTCATAAAATAAAAAATATATTCTATCAAAAAACTTTAATTATATATTTTTTTATCACTAATGTAAATATAAACAACAATATTTAAAATTAATCATTTACCAAATAAACATGTAAAACTTATAGGAAGAAGGAATTTCATTCATTATAAAATTATAATCGTGACTAGTCTTTTTTTTTTTAAATATTTTGAACTATAATGATATACTAGACTTTATCCCAATATAAGATATAAAATTTAATTTTTATATGCTTCCAACTAACATATAATCAATTATATAAATCAATAAGTAACTGAATAATAGAATTTGTAAGACAAAGTGAAAAAAAAAAAATCATAACTTAGAATACTATATGCTAAAATATAAAATTTATCTTATTTGTAGACAACATAATAATTAAAATATAATATGACAAATCTAATTTTATTCTTATGAATAATACATATTTAAGTCACAAATTTTAAAAACAATTAATTTTTTAATGAAACAATTAAGAGTAAAAATAATATGTTTAATTTTTAAAAAAAATATGTAAAACGGTTTAATGCGGCTCAAGCCATACGGTCGGTTCAAGTCTCAAACCGAACCGCGAACCAAATCATTTTAAAAAAGAATCAAAATTTTGATTTGATTTGGTATGATTTACGATTCGATCGATTTTTTTACAAAGCTCTAATAATGAGTACTGTATTAATGAATTTTTAAAACAGGAGAGAGACAAAAGTGGCTTCAATAATTGCGGGGAAATACAAGCTTTCTCCATAGTTGGCTGATAAAAGGCAATGGGCTCTACATCCTGGCCCGGTCATCTCTTTGCTTAGCCTCTCCACATAACATTGATTGCATTAACATTGATTGCAAAGACAACATAACATCTGTTTATGCAATGCAACTCGACAAAGGATGCTCGATGACAAGTAAACTCTTCCCCATAGTTCCTTTCTTCCCGAAATCAACTTTTTGAGGATCGGATTAGAGAAAATGCATGCTTAAGAAAAGCAGAAATGAATCGCATAACATGTCTCTAACAATGCCTCTTCTTGTTTTATATATGAGGCATTCGGAAAGAGCACAATGATTGCATCTTTCAAAATTCCAACAATCATCCCTTGATTCTTACGCATTACAGAAGCTTGGCCGTAGAGTTTTAGGCACTTCAAAGACGGATAACGCTAAACCACCCAGTACCACACAACTTGACTTCACACT
This sequence comes from Combretum micranthum, assembly GCA_024138025.1. Taxonomy (NCBI): domain Eukaryota; kingdom Viridiplantae; phylum Streptophyta; class Magnoliopsida; order Myrtales; family Combretaceae; genus Combretum; species Combretum micranthum. The sequence goes on from JAMXBD010001538.1 coordinate 50,324, forward strand.
TGCGACCTACTAGAGATTAAGTCTTTTTATTTGTGATGTGGCATTTAAAAACGAAAGAGCAATTTGCTGGTTCAGCTAGTGTCATAATAATGGTGATTGCTATGGTGGGATCTCAATAGGTGTTTATATAAGCTCATTGCCATAAGCTGAATTATGGAGTATTTTTTAGAGTTTGAAATTAATTTTGTAGATGAATTTCACAAATTGTGTCATTCTTCATACTCCATCCAAGCGGTACAATAAGGAGTGTACAAAAAAGCTGATAAAACCAAGCTGAAACTAGAAAACCAATTTTAAAAAATATAGTTAACCAATCCTGTTGGTTATGATTTAGGATTATGGTTTTATTTTTTTTGGTTTTTGGTTTCGATTTCAGTTTATAATCATAAAAAACCCATGGTTAACAAATAACCGTTTCAATATTTATAAATATACTATATATATAATTTACATACGTTAATGTTCCTTGGATTTTAATTAAAGTATTATGTTTTTTGTCCTATGTTTGATGGGAGTTAATGTGGTAATTGATTTGGTTTGATTTTGTTAATGATGATACATGCAAAGACTTGTTTTTCTCCTTTTCTTTAATTTGATTTTCTTTTTTTTTAAGCACTTGTAGTATATATAATAATTAAAAAAAAACCTTTATAATAAAGGCTAAAAAATAAGTTTTGTTAAAACTATCAATTTGATTTGTTGAAATCATTACATTAAATAGTTAAAAACCAACATCCAAAAAAATTAACCCAAAAAAGGGTTAACTGTTAGAGCGGTTAACCTTTTATAATGAATCGATTAAGAATCTAGATATTAAAAAACTAATCATTACGGTTAGGCTAAAAAAATAGGACACAGACTAATTAATCGAACCGTGAACACCCCTAGGTACAATGGATGTATGAACAGCAAAGTCAACCTCAAGTTTTACTTAATGAATTTTATCTTGCAAGGACTTATGTAGGAGGATCTCGAAGGTGGAAAAAAGGCATATGAGCCAATCATTGAATGAAGTCGCCCATGATTTGCTGCTACAATATGAGCTAATCAAGATGATGAATTTTTGTACATAGACCATTGTTTCTCTTGCTTTCTCTTTTACCATGTTTTGTCAAGGAACTTATGGGTTAGATCCCATCTGATAGTCGCATTAATAATATAAATAGTTCAGCGGTGGTGGGGAAATCATCCACAATGGCTGCTGCTCATTGTGCTGAGATGGGCACAAATTTCATACTGCCAATGTGTTAGGGTGCAAGTGTGAGAATCTCACATGGGAAATATGGGTCTTATATGAAGAGTTTATAAGAAGGGAAGACCCATTAACCCATTGCCTTAAGGTTTTGGGTTATAGATGGTGTTAAAATGCCCATTTGTGTAATCCTTCACAAAACCCATTAGATTTCTCCTCGTTGAAGGCATACTCTAGACCCTAACAAGTGGTACTAGCAACAGGTTGAAGAAAAGAATTTTTAGGTTTCCAGTCAATGAAGTGCAAAAATTGCTAAATTGTCAGGTACAATGATAAAACTAAACTCATCTAATTATTCTCTCTCAAAAAATATGATGGAGGATATGTTGTACTATAAAGACTTGTATTTGCCCTTAGTAGTGATACTGCAAAGCCACAAGACAAGTCTGATGCAAATTGGGCGATCGTGCATAGAAAGACTATTGGTTATATGCGACAGTAGGTTAATCAAAGCGTGTATCATTATGTTGCTCAGGAGACCTAAGAGTTAGGAGACACTTGTGGTGTTGGTTGGCAACTCAACTCCAGATGGAACACTCACCATTGCAATGGTGAAGGATAGTTTGATGAATGAAGAGGCCAGAAGGAAATATCTAGGTTTGAGTTCTGATACTTGAGCACTTGTTACTAATAAGTCAGAAAGGAGGGGTAGAAGTAGAAACAAGGGGCCAAATAACTAATCTGATAGATTTGACAAATCCAAGGGCATATTTAAATCAAGAAGAAGAAATATTAAATGTTTTTATTGTGACAAGCTACGGCATTACAAGAAAGAGTGTGGACTATGGAAAAGATAGCATCAAAAAGGTAAAGGTGATGAGAAGGATGAAGACACCACTATTGCAGCAACAGGAAGTGAAGTTGTTATTACCTGGAATGAGGACTGTGTTAGTCTGGCTAGTCATGATAGTGACTGGGTTATTGATTTCGGTGACTCTTTTCATGTGACTGCACATAGCGAATTTTTCTTATCCTATGTTGTTGGTGATTATGGTAATGTTAGAATGGGAAATAACGAAATATAAAAAATGGTAGGCATTGGAAATGTTATTTTGAAAACTAACACTGATTGCAAGCTCATACTTAGAGATGTGAGATATGTTCCACACATCTGCCTGAACCTTATTTCTACAGGGAAGCTTGATGATGAAGGATATCACAATCACTTTGGTGAGGAAAGATGGAAGCTCACCATCGATTCCTAAAATTTAATTTAGGCATTACTGCCAAGTATAATACTTAAGTGTATTATACGCTCAAGTTTCCTAGAAAGATATGTTTATTTAGAGCATTACTAACCGATTTTAATATATGAAATCTTATAATTCCTTTATTTTGATTTTGAACTGGATTTACATTTCACAAAATAAACTTTACAAAAACATTTCAGAAACTACTCTTATAAGTAGATTAATTATCAGTTACAAAATTATACCATCGGGTATCTCATATACCTTTCATGATGGTAAACAAAGTTTTAAACCTTTAAATACAAAACATGGGCTCTAAACCAAGCCTTAAAGAAAATACAGACTTTAAAGATAAATCCAACTCTGTGACAAAACAAAAAAAAAATATAAATGAATCCACGGTCCTAGCTTACATCACTCTCTTTCTCAAATCTCTAAGATCTTCAAAAATAAATAAATAAATGCCTATAACCCGAGTTAATCAACATCATTATCACCAACATTACCATTATCAACATCAACAACAACATCAAGATCATCAACAATCAACATCATCCAATCATCAATCATCGACTTCAATCATCTTTAAGATACCTGAAAAAACAATAACAATAACAACAATGAGTCGAATCTCAGTACACAGAAACAAAGCACACACAGAATGTCACACGAGCTTAACTAAATGCAATGTAACAAACAACAAGTTATTATCTTTAATTTAAAGTAAACAAACTAACACTGGAGCACTCATACTCCGAAACAATCCAGGAAATGATTTTTCATCCCTAGCCCACCACCGTAGCAATAGGGAAGCGCCAATAGCCCCCATAGGTGACTACCTTAAGTAGGAATCTAGGGGTTTTGAGTAACCGCAGCTACTCAAGGGGTTGATATAAGCAGCCCGATAACTTATATCTCCGATAACATTATAAGAAAATAGCTTCATCTAAGGCTCACAACCATTATACATACTCTATTCATCATAGTCCATAACATCATCCAGTTAAGTTGTTCTTATAATGTGAATTAGATCATATTAATTCTTTCCGAGCCTAAGTAAACGTTACATCAATAACGTTTGCCCCATCGGCTACCTGCCGACCCATCTATTGGAAGTCATTGCATCATGATGAGTGACCTAAGTGCCTAAACTATAGTGTCCATTTAGACAACGTGCCGCTCCTCGGACCGGATTCAACGACAAAAGCACAACCATCACTCATCATTTATTAATCGAATTTAAGTTTTAATTCGTTTCAGGATGCCTATCCTAACAATCATCATGCAAGTTACTGCATAGTTATATTAGAAATCCAAACAAAAACATAAGGTAGACGAGGGCTATCTCAAAAGATAATTCAATCATTCATATATGTTGATTCAAGAATTAAACTCATATAAGAAATTTAATTGGTTATTAAAACACTTATACCAAACTTTTATTAAAACCCTATTTGATCAGACGTTAAATAGGAACCTCGCCATGGCTGCGAAGATCGCCCCTCCAAAATACGGATAGTTCTTTTTTGTCTGTTGAAGTATTTGCTTTCACTTTGTATATAATCTCTTATTACAAAAGCATCAATAAAGCATTAATATACCAAAAACATTCATTTCCTAAGCAAACAAACATTTGAAACAACATATTCCCTATTCTTGGTTTATCATAATTCATTAACTTAAGCCAATTATTAACTATTATCTCATTTTAAATTAATCCTAACCAAATTGATTAGAGTTAATCATTTAATCCAATTACTAAGCTAAGTTAATCAAACTTAATCAATCTAATCCATTTTAACTTATTCAAGCCCATTTGGTCAAGTTAGACTAAGATTATTAACTAATTCATTTTATAACTAAGATTTATATTAACTTAAGTCTATTTTAGCTTATTCATGGCTAAATTGATTAAACTTAATCAATCGAATTCATTTTAATTCATTCAAGTTCATTAAGCCAAGTTGAACTTAGATTATTAACTAAGTTCATTTTATATTCAAATCTATGTGAAATCAAATTATTTATTAAATCTATAAATTCACTAAACTCATGCTTAATTATAACATTCAACAAATTTAACACATCAAATATCATTTATCTATTTCATTTTAGTCCTAAAAGATTCATATTATACTTAACTATACACATTTAACTAGTAAAACAAATTTTCAACTTTGTTTGGAAAACATAGAAGCTGGAAAGAATTAAAATTTTGACCTCGGTACTTTTCGAATTTGCAAAAACTTAAAACACAAAAGCTGTAGATCTCTTTTAAAGCTTTCCAATGCAATTTGAATCACCTCAATCCAAATTTGTATAAAATAGTTATGATTAAAATACAAAATAGCAATGCAACAAGGGAAACCATACGTGACCGTTTGAAGGGCCGTATTCAACCCAAGGATTTTGTTCAAAAATTATCCGAAAGTGAAACACCCCTTCAAACAAATCGTTTTCGAGGCCATTTGAACCTAAGGAAATCACTTAAAACTCTCTAGAGAGCACAATACCCCTTTCATACAGACCGTTTCAAGAGGTATATGGCTCATACAACCTTCCAAACAGGCGGTTTGACAGGATGTTTGATCTATACTCCAAACACCCCTCCAAACGAGCCGTTTGACAAGGTATTTGAAGGTTTTTCAAAATTCTCATGTTTCAAACTTCATTTTTAAACATTTTTCACTCATCCAACTATACCATAAGCTCCATACAAACATTATACTACATACTATATGCACTTAACAACTCAAAGCACATATGAATTTTACATTCCTAACATCAACAACTTCTTAATCAACATTTTCAATACTTCACCAACTATTTCATCAAAATCCAACTTCATATACACAAAAACTACTTAGGTTTTCAACTTCCATGCATAAATCCTCCTCCATCACAAATTTCATCACAAACCCAACATCTCCCTAGCTCTAATTCATTATATACATGAACAAACAATAATCAAATAAAGAAAAAGAAAACTTACTTGATTTAAGAAAACTTCAAGCATCCAAGCTTTACTACCACCACTACTTATTGGTCTTTGAAACTTCTCCGAGCATGATCTATACCTTTTATCTTTTTTATATCTTCCATTTCTCCTTTAATCTACTTTTAAACTTGAGATTATGGAGAGAAATTTGAGAAGAGAAGGAAAATAAAGAGAGGAAGAAGAGAAAGCAAAAAATCGGTGAATCAAAGGAAGATAAGAGGAAAGAAAGAAAAAGAAGGCAACCCCCTTTGTCAGCAAAGGATAAAGGTAAAATTATATATATTGATAAGGATTAAAAGATTTTTAAAGGTAAAGGATTGGTATTTAAACTTGCTAGATGATTTTCTTAAGCATTAAAAATAATTGGGACATCATTTTCGAATTTATAACATAGAAATTATTAGCTAGCAATAAAAATCTAGTTTTGGAATTTAACTTTATAAAAACTTGATGTTAAGTTTGAGATTAGAATGAAAACTGATATTTTTAAATAAGCAAATGAATTTAAAAATTCATGGGGTTTTAGGAAATGGAAATTTAGACTTAAGCTCAAAGGTTTGGGACTTTGCAAAACACTTAAATTACATATTAAATTTTTTTAGAAATAAAATTAGGGTAAAAGAAGTCTAAATAAATAATTGAAAAATATTGAATTATTTGATTCATTGAAAAACTTTATTAGGGCGAATATATAGTTTAAAATAACATTTAAAGTCTTAACTTTCAATTTAAATCTACTTATTAATTTATATCAATTTATATAATCATATTATATAATTTGCCTTAATTAATGTGAGGCTATCTAAACTAATTTTTTTATTTAGTTTGGATTTGGAAACTTAGAACATAAAACTAATACTTTTAAATAAGAAATCGATCTCTAACATTTATAGGTATTTTGACAAATAGGTATTTCTTTCAAATAACTAAATAGAGTCTTCTATCAAATCGTTGATAATTGAGCTTTAAAAATTAGGTTTTAAATTAGAAATTGAAAAGAAAGGATTCAAGTTGGAAATTTATGAAGATGATGAGGAAATTCGGTTTGTTGAAAAAGATAATTAAGGAATATAGACCAATTGAAATGAGTGGGATTTCAAATTGAAGAATTTGATTCATAAAATAAGCAATGGGAATAATTAGATGAATAGAAAAGAATATTTGAAATCTCACGTTCGAGAAATTCATTTATTAACTTGTTTATGCTTATCTACCCTCTCATACTCTATTGTTTAATTTACTTAGTTTAATTGAAGTTGTCAAAATAGAAATTCTAAACTAAACTCAAATTCAAGTTAATAAACAATAAATTAATCATAAATTACACTAACTAATCAAAACAAATTAATTCTAGTTAAGCTAAAATTTGGAGTATTGTAGTTCTCTCATTGTAGCAAAAGGAAAGAGGTACAATACTCTTTACTTAATGTTAGCAAAACTAAGCAAAGGAGATGTGAACTTGACAAATGAAGCTTTAATGGAATTGCAGCATAAGCGGCTTGGTCATATGAGTGAGAAAGGGCTCTAGATGCTTGTTAAGAAACACCTTCTAGCTTGTGTGAAATGTATTCCTTTGAAAACTTGCACTAGCTGTCTGGCTAGTAAGCAACATAACATTGCATTTCAGAGAAACCCACCTGCTAGGAAATCTCATATATTGGATTTGGTTCACACTAATGTGTGCTATATGAAAGACAAGACAATAGGTTGTGCTCTCTATTTTGTTACCTTCATTGATGATCACTCTAGGAAATTGTAGATATTTGCTTTGAAGTCTAGGGATCAAGTGCTAAACGTGTTTAAGCAATTCCACACTAAAGTTAAAAGGGAAACTGGAAGACCATTGGTATGTGTCAAAGCTAACAATGATAGTGAGTACAGAAGACCATTTGAAGAGTACTGTAAAAATCATGGGATTAAACTGGAAAAGACAGTTCCAAAGACCGCACAAGAAAATGGTGCGCATAGAGGATGAATCACACCATCACTGAGAGAGTAAAGTGCATATTATCACATGCCAAGCTGCCCAAATCATTTAAGGTGAAGCTATGACGACAATTGTTGATATGATAAATTTGTCTCCCTCATATGCTCTAGATAGAGATATCCTAAAGAGAGTCTAGATAGGTAAAGATGTTTCATATGATCACTTACATGTATTTGGTTGTAGGGCGTTTGTGCATATTCCAAAAGATGAGAGAGTGAAGCTTGATGCTAACTCAAAGCAGTGCATTTTTCTTAGTTATGCACATAATTAGTATGGATACAAGTTGATAAAAAGGTAATTAGGAGTAGAGATGTGGTCTTTCTTGAAAATCAAACTATTGAAGATATTCAGAAGCTTGAGAAGTCAAAATCCTCAGCTCAAATCCCAACAAATGTGGATCTAATGCCCTCACCTGGTAATTTTATGGGTGAAAGAGATGTCAAAGATGAAATTGAGTAGCCCTAAGAGCCTCATCAGCAAATTCAGTTAAGAAGATCTCTAAGAGATAGAAGACCATTTACTAGAAATAGTCCAGATGAATATGTGATGTTAACTGATAGGGGGGAACCTGAATGTTATCAAGAAGCTATGCTACATGATCAGAAGATAGAGTGGGTCGAAGCCATGCACGAAGAAATGAAGTCTTTACATAAGAACAAGACTTATGATTTGGTGCAGCAGCCTAAAGGCAATAGACCCTAAAAAAAATGAGTTTATAGATTAAAGACTGATGAAAATAGCTCACAACCAAGGTATAAGGAAAAACTGGTTATGAAGGGGTTCAGTTAGAAGAAAGGGGTTAACTTTGATGAGATTTTCTCACATGTGGTGAAGATGTCTTCCATTCGGGTCGTACCGAGTATAACATCCGGTTTAAACTTAGAGATTGAACTGATTGATGTGAAGACTACGTTCCTTCATGGTAACTTGGAAGAAGAGATTTATATGAAGTAGCCTGAAAGGTTTAAAGTCAAGGGGAATGAGAATCTTCTCTATAGCCTAAAGAAGAGCTTGTATGGACTGAAGCAGGCTCCAAGATAGTGGTACAAAAAGTTTAACTCCATGTTTGATCAGGGTTATGCCAGGACTACATTAGATCATTGTGTCTTCTTGAAGAGGTTTGCTAGTGGTGAGTTCCTTTTACTTCAGCTTTATGTTTATGATATGTTGATTATTGGCAGTGATACCAAGATGATACAAGATTTGAAGATTGCACTAAGCAAGTCTTTCTCCATGAAAGACTTAAGATGCACACGCCAAATCCTCGGGATGAGAATTATTCGAGATAGGAAGAGCTAGAAACTGTGGTTATCACAGGAGAGATACCTAGAAAATGTGTTAAAGAGATTTAACATGAGTAAAGAAAAACTTGTTTGCTCTCCACTTGCTAGTCACTTCGAGTTAAGTTCCCTTTAGTATCCTAAAAGTGAAGTAGACCAAGAAGAAATGAAGAAGATCCCATATGCTTCAGTAGTTGGGAATCTGATGTTTGCTATGGTATGCATAAGACCAGATATTCTCATGCTATTGGCATTGTAAATCGCTATCTCTCAAATCCAGGTAAAAAGCATTGGAATGCTATTAAATGGATTCTCAAGTATCTCAGGGGCACTTCTAGATTATATCTACGGTTTGGTGGTGTCAGTAAGCCTATATTGAAAGGGTTTTCAAATGCTAATATGGCTAGTGATTTGGAATCCAAGAAGTCCACTTCAGGTTATCTGATTACTTATGCAGGGGGAGCAATGTCTTGACAATCTAAATTGCAAAAGGATGTTACACTGTCACCACTAAAGCAAAATACATAGCAATTCAGAAGCCTGCAAGGAAATCTTGTGGATGAAAAAGTTTTTGGAAGAACTATGTCTAGAGCAGAATGATTTGAAGCTGTTTTATGATAGCCAGAGTGCAGTTCATCTTAACAAAAATCCAATGTTCCATTCCAGATCCTAGCAATTTATATAAGAGCCTAGTTCGATTGCGAAACTCCCATGGTTGGCCCACCATGTGGAAAGAAAAGCTTTGTGGTGTGCTTCATTTGTGAAACCTATGGTAAGTAGGTCACTCACAAAGCAAGTTTAGTGGAGTCAATTTTATAAGCTCTTGAGGGAGAGTGTAGCCTACCCCATTATGGAGACTCACACTTGAGGGAGAGATTGTTAGGGTGCAAGTATAAGAATTCCACATGAGAAATATGGGTTTTATGTGAAGAGTTTACAATAAGAGAAGACCCATTAACCAATTACCTTAAGATTTTGGGTTATAGATGCGGTCAACAAGTCTATTTGTGTAATCCTTCACAAAGTCCATTGAATCTCTCCTCATTGAAGGCATACTTCAGATCCTAACAATAAAAGCCATTCACAAAGCCTATTGTATTTCTCCCCATTGAAGGTATTCTGTGGATCCTAACAATTGGTATCATAGCTTAGTTTGGCTGGGAAACTCCTATGGTTGGCTATCTATGTGGAAAGAAGAGCTGTGTGGTGTAACTCGTTTGTGAAACCCATGGTGAGGAGATCACTTACAAAGCGGATTTAATGGAGTCAATTTGATAAGCTCTTGAGGGAAAGTATGGCCTATCCCACTGTGGAGACTCACACTTGAGGCAGAGATTATTAGAGTGTAAGTATGAGAATCCCACATGAGAAATATGGGTTCTATGTGATGAGTATATAAGAAAGAAAGACCCATTAACCAATTGCCTTAAGGTTTTGCGTTATAGATGGTGTCAAAAACCCATTTTGTGTAATCCTTTACAAAGCCCATTAAATTTCTTCCCATTAAAGACATACTCCAAATCCTAATAATTGGTCGCAAAGTCTGGTTCGGCCCGAAAACTCCCATGGTTGGCCTTCCACATGGAAAGAAGAGCTATGTGGTGTGACTCCTTTGTAAAACCCATAGTGAGTAGGCCACTCATAAAGAGGATTTAGTGGAGTCAATTCGATAAGCTCTTAAAGGGAAGTATGACCTAGCATATTGTGGAGAAGTCTATACTTGAGGGGGAGATTACTAGGGTGCAAGTATGAGAATCCCACATGGGAAATATAAATCTTATGTAAAGAATTTATAAGAAATGAAGACCCATTAACTCATTACCTTAAGGTTTTGGGTTATAGATGGTGTTAAAAAACCCATTTTGTATAATCCTTCACAAAGCTCATTGGATTCCTCCCCATTGGAGTATGCCTTGAGAAGATCCATACTGATGAAAATGCATTAGATATGATGACCAATGCTACACCTAAAAACAAGATTGTCAGCTGTAGGAAGACAGCAGGTGTGATGGAAACCCCATATGAGTTGGAGGGAGAGTTTGTTAGGCTATAGATCCAACTTATATGGGTCTATAATTGAGATATCCTAAGTATATGTAATATATTTGGAAGAGGACTTGGATACAAGGAGATTTTTTGTATCAAAGGAGATGATACTATACGCTGGCACATAGAGACTGTACACCGCCGACCTTTATAGGTGGCCTTGAAATCCCTTCAATTTGGAAATTTTTGTTGAGAGCTGCGGACAGCTTAGCCCAGCTCCAACGTTGCCAGCCTAGGAGGAGTCTGTCGCTAAGGTATAAGGGTAGGCCACTGGCATACGACCGAAGTTGGAAGACTGATTTTCAACACTCCCTCCTGCACTGCCAGCTTTCTTTTAAATGTCGCTAGCCTATGTTTGACAATGACCTTTCCCTTATTGTTACATATATATTCTTCTTGTTTTGTCCAAGGGTGTCTGAAATGAGTGTTGAGGCTATCCTAAATTCTAGATAGAGAAGCCTTTTGTTGATTGTAATCCACCGGTTGTAGTAGGAATTGTGAGATCTACTAGTGATATCTAGTGAGAAATTATGTAACACATTATATTGATATAATGGAAGAATTTGTGTGTAGCGGTCCCGTGGTTTTTTCTCAAATTATGGTTTTTCACGTAAATCCCAGTGTCTTTGATTTTAATTTTCCGCAATTTGATTATTCTTGTTTGTTACCGCATTGGCAAGAGGAAAAAGGTTGGATCTTTTTCTAATACAATGGCAAATGATCATGGTGCTGTTGTAAGCATAAGCTTTATACAGCAAATGGCAGGTGGTTTCCTACCTTGAAATATATGTGCTTCATCTTTATTACCGGATAAAAAAAAAAAAAACATAAAGTTGTATCTCCAATGCCAAATGATATATAGGTTGATTTTACTTCCATGAAATAATAAAGAGTTCCTTTAATGAGTGAAGAGTCCTTTTAACAAGTAAAAGTTATTTCAAAAAGTGTTCTAGAACACTAGCTAAGAAACTAAAAGAAAAAATATTTCATTTTTCAAAACTGATTACACACCTTGTGAAGAGAAAGCAAATTTATAAAATAGTATTAAAATTTAATTCTTTGGTTAGTTAACAAGTGTAGCAAGACAGCCACTAACATTTTTCACAATGAAAATCTTCAACAAATTAAGGAATTGAGGATCCAAGGAAAATCTATCAAGAACTAAGATTTAGGTCAATATTTAAACCAACAGCACATTAATTGCCAATTGAAAACCTTGTGTGTTTAATTTATTATATATACGTATCATCATACATATATATGTTCACTATCCTCCATTCGGCTTCAAATTTTTGTTCCACTTTGGAGCCAAACAAGACACACACTAAGAAATTTCCTACTCAAGCCGCATTAACAAACCGACAATCCTTCCTAATTTCACCATCATCACCAGTCAAGGGATTGTTTTCAGACAGCATTAGCATGGCACGAGCAAACTGATCATGAAAGTAGCCATTATCCGAAGCCATCTTCTCAACAAAAGGAGAAGTTATTGGGTGAGTGGTCAATTCTTGATCCACCAACAAGAGACCTTTGTGTGCCAATATGTTCTTGTAGTACATGTTGTCCAGAACCATCGGGGTTTCTCTGTCATTTCGGGCATATTCAACTTTCTTTGGATCCGGAACCGGCGTGGGACACCTGCGCTTCAAATACTCAGCATACTCAGGGTCTAGGGTGGGATCCACGGTGGGGTAGAGTCTTTGGACAAGGTTCAGGCAGTGGACTCGGCCCACTGAATGAGCTCCTGCATTGGTCATCAGCTAAAATGTTAGGATGTGAGAAAATAATTTATCGACTATTTTCCATGTTCCACAATCACATTCATATATTAAATTTCTATTAAGATTTATTTATTATTCATTTATATACACATGCAGTGTACAATGCTATAAATAAGCCGAGTTGAAATATTACTTTTTTAAATCCGAGCTTGACTTAAAATTTCAAAACTTAAACTCGATCGAGTTTAAAATTTTAATCTTGAGTTAGACTTAAGATAACATTGTATAAAACTCAAGTTCCTCTTAGTTAAGATTATTTAGACTCAATTTATTAAAATAATATATATAATATTAATCAAAATAATATCAAAACATAATATCGATTAGAATTCAATTAATATTTATATTTCACTCGAGCTCACTAGAGTTTGATTAGCTTATAATCAAACTAAATATATAGGATTGAAACTCGACATATTAAACTATTTGAATAATTTTGCTCTATTTAAATTTTTTTTAAAATTAAACTCAAGCTACAGTAATTTATGAACCGGATTCGCTGATTATGATGTGGTATCGAGAGCACACAAGAGCTTGACTTTTAAAAAATCTTGTTTCTCCGTCGTACCGTTTTCAACAAATATTGATGCGTCATAAGATTTAATTTCAATGGATCCAACCCCGGTCATGGGCAGCAATGATTTTCGAGGTGTCGATTCCTGGCCTAATTGCTGGCCAAAAAATCTTGGCCTAATTAATTCATGGTAAGTCACATAGATTGGGCAGGGGGCACCACTTTTGGCTATATTTAATTGTGCCACTGATGATGCCAGAATTAGTAAATGAAGGGACCTAAGTGAAATGAAATTAGTAGTAGTAATGTATCCGTAAATGGCGCGTTATTTAGGTAGCTTTGCATAAATGTTAAGGTTTACTTCTTTTATATTTAATCTTTTAACTTTTCCAAAACCTTATTCATAACATTTTTATTAAATATGTTAAATTTTTGGATAAATTGTACGTACTTCCTATAAAAACTTGAAAAATTACATAAACCATCAAGTTTTTTAAATATCAATACTTATATCACCCCCTAAAAACAAGTAAATTGCACATACCTCAAGACACTGTTTTTTACTTTAAATATTTTTAAAAATATTTATTAATTAAACATATTATATATAATAACACGTTAGAACCAAATACATAAAATTTACATATGATCATCACATCAATGTTTATAGTTATATTGTTAACTTTTGAAAAAAAAAAATGAGAGTTCATGCAATTCTCAAAATTTTCAAAAGAAATCATGCAACTTACTTGTTTTTAGGCGGTGCAAGTGCTAACTTTTGAAAATCTTAAGGATCCATGCAATTTATAAAGTTTTCAGAGGAAGTTTTGTGCTATTTTTTCTAAACGTTATTATTCATTTTGTAAATATATTAACATTCATTTGGCACGGCTAAAATATAAATAATTTTTTTCCTGCAAATTTTCTTATCTTTTATTGATTATTTATTATTAAATATATTTATAATATAATTTTATTATTTTATCTAAATATATTTAATATTATCATTTTATTATATTAATTATTATGAACGAATTTGAAATTCATATGTATTATGCATACACTTAAAAACTACATCAATTTGACAAAAATTCTATTCTTGTAAAAATTTAAAAACATCAAAATTTTAAATAAAAATAAATAAATAAACGTTAAGAGTTAAAGGTATACTTTTTTTCTATTTAATATAAGTGTCACTTTACATTTCACACTTTGTATGTACATATGCACGAAGATGCGTATACATATATATAACTTAAAATAAGAAAATTTCATCCTAAATGTGGTGACACGTTAGGTGGATTCATAGCTGCCTTGAAAAAAAAAAAGGCAAATATTGAGAATCTTATAAGAGAACTTTATTTGTCTATTTTAATTATTCAAAACACACACACACACATATAGATCTAACTAAATAACCATAGGTTTATCGTTTACAAGAAATAAGTTTTTATGTAGGATCATAACCTCGTCTTTTGATACACATGTTAATACCGTCTTTATTTATTTATTTCAATTTTTCCCTAGAAACCAGTTAAATTTAACTTTTAAAAGTTTTATAAGAAGTAAATCTAATATGGTTAAAATGTTAACTAAAACTACACTAATCTATCATTAGAAAATTTGTAAAGATTATTTTAATCAAGAACATATTGAATGCTTACCTAAGAGAGCAACTACTCCTTCAGCATCAATGCCCATGGCTTGGAACCGAGAAAGCACCAAAGACATGGAATCGTTGTGATTAGGGATTGAGTCATCAACCATACTCAAATGACTTTCTTTGCTGTCTCTACGCCCTGTCTTCATTTCAAACGAGGGCCACCGAGCTGCAATTAATACCATAACATAATTGTCATAATTTTACAAATCTTTTATTTATTTGGATAATATCAAATCCATTACCTAATCCTCAAGTATTCTTTCAATTAAGTTTTTATTTGACAAATTTACTATTTCATCATTTTTTTCAAAGATGAATGTTAAATACAGCATCTAAATTTTGTCAATATTTATAGTTAATTTTCTAAAGTTTAAAATTACAGATTTATTATCAAAATTTTACCCTTTTTTTACAATTAACTATCTCAAATATTATAAATAAACTCAAGAAATCGATTAATGGTATGAAGGCTTTTTAATTTTAAGTTTTTAATTATACAAATTTTATAAGTTCAAATACCAAATATGGCAATTTACCTTTTTTAAAAGCACACAGTAACACCCACTCAATTCGATGAAAATGACAAGTTCAACCGAATGTAACATGTAACAAATTCGACCATGGAAGTACACAAGTAAAAGAACATCCAACGTTAGGATTAGTCTTACCAAAACAGCTCCATCTCTAGCAGAGAGAGCGATGATGTCAGCACATGAAACTGTGGATGGACATTCTTTCTCAAGAGCCTGTTTGATGGTGTTGATGTATTTGAAATTCCTCATCCCAAAGCTTCTATCTGATGTCTTCTCCGATTCTATCCCATGGACAGTCTCCAGCAAAAGTGACGCATCGCATGACTATATTACATGGTATTCATACAAGTTAAGGTTACTTAGTTTCTTTGTGATTGAAATTATTGATGTTTGATGGAAAAATAATCCAATAAAATTGTTTTTGCTAACCTTAACACTGCAGTCATGGAATAAATTTCTAATCCAAGAGACAGCTGTGTTGCCATGTTTATGGTAGAGAGCAGTGACTTCACGTTGTACAATTTCTTCGGCGTTTGGGCAGCTTTCGGAGTAGTAATTTATCCGAAGTTTGCTCTCACCTTGTGATGAGATGCCAAAACAACAATATTTTAGTATATACAATTAATTTGTTAAATTTTAGAATGTTGAATTTATATTATTATTTATTACCACACCACATAGCACATAAAAAAATAGAGGATGTTTATGTGTGTAAATAGTGAAGAATATGCAAATCACCTGCAATTTTTCTTTTTAATTTTATGATAGCATATATTTGTTTTTTTTTTGGGTATCCGTAATGGTTCTTAAAAAGGAGGGAATCGTCACTTGTGTTTCTGGGGATGGAATAGTTTAATAATAATTTAATCTTCTTTTCCAATTATTAAAAAAAGAACAGAAAAAAAAGTTTCCTATACTAATTTGAGAATTAGGTCAGTATTCCTATTGCTTATGATATAAACACAAAATGGGGGTTACATATTAAACTTTTGTCGTACATGGTAGTATAAGTATGATTCACAATAATAAAATAGGATGCCGAATCAAATCATGCAAGTTTCATCATATTTTGACTAGATAAGTAGATATTCTATTTTTTATCTACTCCTTATCCCACGTATTCCATCTCTTTATACGAGACAAATATTCCAATGGTACACATCATGGGTTATTATCAATTATACTTTAATATATTGATGAGATAATTGATAGTTTTTAAAATAACTACCATCCATATCCATATGATTACATGTTAAAAAATTATTAGTGGTTACTCACTACGTGTATATTATATGTGACGTATATTACCCACTAAAGTCTTTCTTTCTTATACGATCATTTTACTTTAGAATAATTTTGCATTGATAGATAGTAGTGGACAGTGTATTCATGATATGTGTGCATAGTAGAAAAAACTAACTTAAGAAATGTATAAAACCATCTATTAAAAAGTAGACGATTAATACAATGACTTATATGGTTACCCATGATCCTATTAGATGACGGAGATATGGGAAGTCAAAGCGATTTGGATACATTAAGCTAATCGAAGTATAAAAAAAGCTAGTCATAAATGAGATCTAATGAAAATAATTAAAGTTATATATTATATATAAACGTTTTAGCATTATGTAGATAGATAAGTTAAATATAGTGAGACATATCAAGGAAAGTGGATATGAATGACATATACACTTATATATACTGTACCAGGGAGAGCATTGAGGAGCAAAAATAGCAGCAAAAATGTGGTCGGGGAGGTAACCCCACTGGCCATTTCTCTCTTTGTGTTTTCTTTTGTTAAGTTCTTCTAGTTTTTCGTTGGATGTTGTCGAAGCTGAAGAAACCTTTATATAGGGCAAAAGTTTGAGATTGTGAGTAGAAGTTGGTGAATGAGTTTGCTCTTCCACTACGCAACTTTCTTTGACCCTATTGATCACAAGCGTGGCCGCCCCCCACCCAAAAACTTAAACAAACAAAATTATAATATTAGATAAGCATGTCTCATCCAATATGTGTGTATAGAGAGAGAGGATAAATTTCACGCTTAACTTTGTTAATTTATATAATTAATTATCTAAAGTTTAAAAATATCAATTTATTAATTATAAATTTTTCGAGTTTATTTATATAATACTTAGATGAAATGGTTGATTGCAAAATAAGTAAAGTTCTACTTGTGAAAATGGATTGTGTTTGATCATTCATGCATATGTAGCACATAGTTGAAGAAATTGAAATGACTGAGTGCTATTGCTAAGTGTAGAATATATATGTATATATAACACTTAGAGATAACAAACAAAGAATATGGTATTCTTAATATTGTCTTAAAAAGAACAGAAAATAAACAAACTTGACTTTTCTTACTTTATATGTTTCAGATTAAATGAATGCATATAAAATATAAGTAGACCATAATTAAAATATTATTTAAAAGTGTTAAATTAATGGATAAAATAGTTTTTTTCGTATTTTTATACTTCCAATTCTACAAGCATTTATATATATATATACACACACTGCATATGTGACAAAAATAGTGGAAGATAGTTGACGTACACTTATTTATATGTCCATTTTATATTCATATATTCTTATCGAAAGATAGCAATCAATTGGGCGTTCTATGTGGTTTTGCTAAGATGGAGAATGTGAGCCATTAAATATGGATTGCCACGTCAATCTTCACAATTTAATACCAAAACGAAATTACATAGTCAAAAGGATAAAATATGGTAACAAAGAAAGATAAACGTCATCAAAATAGTTCAAATACAATATACCAATTGATTTGGCTTTTGTACCGATCTAGACTAGTTTTTTGAAACTTTATCTCAAAATCAGTTATATCTAAAACTTATTCATAAAATGGTTAGTAAAAAGGCGATTTTTGTATCAACCTTCTTTCACTTCACAACAACCAAACGACCCTACTTTATCTTCAATATCTTCAATTCATGAACAACCATAACAAAAAATTTACAATTTCTTTTTTTTTTCAATTATGAACCTCCAAAGATCTCATAAACCAAACTTCATGCACTGATCTTACTGGAGATAGAAGAATTCCTAGAGAGAAATTTATGGGTTTAGTCTTTAGTGTGAGAAGAAAGCAAAAGTTTAAACTTTTTTTTTTTTTACATATATAGACCTCTCGAGATCTCATAAATCAAACTTCATACTTCAATTTTAATGGAGATGGAAAAATTCGTAAAAAGAAGATGTAGGTTTTGTCTTATCATAGAAAGAGAAAGTTGTTTATTGTCAAATCTATTAAGAAAAAAGTATAGACTTGGTTATTATAAATTATCACTACAAGCATAGATTCTATCTACATTTTCAGCAACCGAAAGCGCTGACTCTATATACGCTTACTATCTCGTTTTATAAATAAGTTTGAATGAAACCTACTTCAAGTTTAAGCTTACTAACTAGCTTAGATTCATGCAGTCCATTGTTTTTTATATATTTTTCCTTATTTAAAATATTAGTGGACCTTATTATGCTCGTTATAGAAATATGATGTCTCAATAGCATATCTAAGAATTTCTCACCCGTAAAAATCAGCCAAATACAATATCACTTGAAGATGAAACAGCAACATAATAAGTTTGTTCCAATTCCAATTCCAACATCTAAAGGAAGAGCACCAGCCGATATGCGGGGACATGTATAATTTGTCAACAAACAATCATATGTACATGCCGTGTACACAACATGGTCATAACTAATAACTTATTGAATAGCAAAAATAAATTTCGCACAAAGCTTTTTTCTGTAATTCACGAAAACACTTTATAGAACAGTATTGTGGTTTCAAATTTACTCCAGGAAGAATACGGTGAAAAAGACATAATTAATATGAAGAAATTGACTTTTGAAGATAGAATTTCTATGATTAGAAAATCAATAAGAGAAATTCTATCTCTACAGATAGAATTAGCAATGCTAATTTTTGCAATAAAAATTCTATCTCCAAAAGCCAGTTTTTTTTTTTTAGGAATAGGAACATATATTCCTAGGTAAAATACTATTTGGTAAAAACTCAATGTGATACAAGCATCGTGAATGCTTAGATTGATTATGGTATGTATTACTGAATTAATTAGCAGCAATGGAGATTTTAAAAAAAGTAACGATATATATATCTATAGAGAGAGAAAGAGAGAGAGTACTTGATTATTGCAGTGATGGGCCGATTGTAGTTTGCAACTTAGACGAACCTGTGAATTAAAACAAGGAGCTACGTCTATGGAGAGTGTAAATGATGTTAATTTAAAGAGGCGAAATCCTATCATAACTTATAAGGACGATAGCATATCTTGAGACATTTATCTAATGGTATGGATTATAATCTAAACTAAAAGGATGAGAATCCAATCAAATCAATATGCACTGAGAATATCAAGGATTCAAATATGAAAATCTAAAACAACAAAAAAAAAAGGAAAATAAATAAAGAAGAAAAACGTTTTTTGTTGGGATTTGTCGAGACAAGGAAACACTGTGTTTTTTTAAAAAATCACACATCAATCAATGCACCGTGTCCAACTTCAGTATCACATGAGATAAGGATTAATTTCTAAAGTCTACGGAATATCTTATTATTGATAATGATGCAGTGATTTATGTATTATTCATATCTATATGTATACTTAGACATCCTCATCTATAGGTCTGAATTATAACTCGATCCGACCTAATCTGGCTACAGTGGATACATACCTAGACTTGACCTATCAAGATCGAGTGGAGTTGTGTGCAATGTAATGGTTCATCTAAGTCCATCTATAAAAAAAATCATAATTATTATTTAAAAGAAAATGTGGAAATAAAAATAACTATAAAATAAAAAGTAAAAAAAAAGTAAACAACTTTTAATATTTAGATTGGTTTCTATGTAGATAGAAATTATTTATTATATACCAACAATTCTTATTGTGTTATTATAGCAACATAAAAAATAAATGCAATTAAAAATATATAATTCTTTTATATAAATTCCTACTGAGTTAACTGAAATACCCTAAAGTTCTACCTAACTAAATTAGAAATAGTTTAATTGAATAGTATAATAGGTGGTTAATTTTGAATTAGAATTAAGTTAAATTAGGAATTTAACTTAGATGGTTTATTTAAATTAAATAAAGTAAATTATGAAACATAGTTAGATAATTTATCATTAATAATTAGTAAGTGGATTAAATTGAATGTGAGATTTTAGATATTTCCTTCAAATTCTCGATTGCCCAACTATCTATTTTAAAACTCTACTTCACTTTCAACTTTAACTCCCTAAACCTTCAAACAAGTAATATAAATGTTTAATAAACTCCTGAACCTTTAAATTTTAACTAACTTTTATTTTTATAAAATTCCCATAAATTTCTAAGGTCAATTGTTTATTTAAAAATATCATTTTTAAACCTAAACTCAAGCTAAATATCAATTTCTTATAAATTAAACTTCTAAGTTATATTTCAAATTAAGTTATTTATTTCTATTATATAACTACTCAAATTACTTTCTAATCATTTTCAATATGTAAAATAATCATCTCAAAAGTTTAATCTCAAATTCTTTATCCATAAATATCTTAAATAGCTTTAATAACTTTACCCTTTCCTTTTTCTTATCATTTGCCACCTTCCTTTCTCCTTCTTTCTTCTTCTATGTTCTCCCTTTTTCTCCTCTTTCTCTTCATTTTTCTTGAAGATCAAAACTCAACACTAAATCTAATTTCCAACAAGATTAAGGTATTGATAAGGCTAATTTACCTTACTTATTTTTAGTAAATTTAAGGTGTATAATGCTTTAATTCCTTGTTAAGTTAAAGATATATGGTACTTAATTGAAATAATATTCATTTCAAGTTTAAAAGAGGACTTAGCAACAAATTGGATCAATTTTAAAAGGATTCCAAGTCGAAAGTGCAATCTAAGAGGATTACAACTGTATCATAGCCGGTGATCTTCTCTTATGGCAATTAAAGAAAAATTACGGGCGTATTTCATTGAAGAAGAGGAGCAATTCAAGCACAGAGGAGTTCATGGCCACATTCTAGGGCATAATATCCTCTGACTTATCACATTGAAGATTTACGATCATAATTAGGAAGGGAAACAACAACAACAATGTAGGAAATGATCAATTACGGGTGTAATACCTTGTGGAAAATTAACCCGAGGAGATCATGGCCTTGATTACGGTCGTAATATGCGCCAATAAACTTAATCAAGGAGATTACGGTCATAATTACGACCGTGATGGTAGTTATTTTCCTTATATTTTTACACCACTTTAGATCTTGATGCCTTTTTGAAGAGTAACAAAAGCCAAATGATGTATTCATTCACTCATCAGATGTAACTAGTGAAGGAAGGATATAAATATGTCTTGAACATATAGAGAAGGGACATTATTATTATTATAATTATCATTATTGTTGTTGGCGCATCAAACACTTGTATATTTTAACTTAAGAGATATTGTATGAACAGAAAGAAAGTTATATTACATCTACATACTTTGTATCAAGAGTAGAAGTTAATCATTAATCAAGGGTTGTTTCATTATCTTCTTCTTCTTCTTCTTCATTTTCATAATGTTCGTTCCATATCATGCATGAGTAGTGAGTAGGGACCTATGCAGCCATGTCTTATCATGCGCATACATTGATTATATACTAATATTGCAAAATTCACTAATCTTTATAGTGTATAAAAGCATGCTAATTCTAGGTAGTGCATGACCTAGGATTAGATCAGATTCTCTATGGGATGCGATTGAGAAATCTACCTATGGAATAGATCCAAACTGTAAGGAAAGATTGCTCACAACACCTAGAGATAGGTAGTGAAATCTTCTGCATGTAATGTAAAGAATTACCTTAGGATCATATGATTAATGCAATTTTAGTCCGTTGTTGGTTAGGAAGAGATTTCAATTGACAAGGCTAAGATTAGGGGTCAATAGTCTTGAGAGAGATATTGAACTAATTGATGGAATCCTGCAGTTAGGAATATTACAATAAATTAACAGATGTGTATTGCATGATAATTCATTGGTGAAGCAGGTCTCTTGTGTTGGTAATTGTTAATTAGTTTTAATTTTTAGATTAATGTATTGAATATAGTTAGAAATTATTCATTTAGTTAAGTAATTTATAATTATCTTATTTAATTCAATTTGCTAAATAATAATTTATAAGGAGAGTAACAATACTTGTCGGGGACCCCTTGGAATATTACTCTATAATTGTTCCCTTACTACATTGATAGGTATACTTGCCTAAGTACTGACAAATACTAAGGAACGATTTATAGGAATTTATATTATCAAACTCGATCGAAAATAGTGCAAACCAAGAAGAAATCAAAGTTAGGAAAACAAGATAGGCAAAGAGTTTATGCATGAAGAAGCTATAATAACTAAGGAGGAGAAATAGTAGAGAAGATCAAAATTCAAGTGTTTACCAAAAAGATAAGTTATTATTTTTCTTTTTTTTATTATTGTATTGTATGAAAGTGATAAATAGATGTTAAATATATGTATTAATCATGATAAAACTAATAAATTAAAGATATGGAAACACATATGTTAAATCTTAGATATGTGCACGTATGTGTAAATTAGGTGTTTGATAAAATAAAATGATTGTATGTGAAATAGAAATATATCTAGAAGTAGTATATATTATAATTATAACATGTATGTTGAATTTGTGACAGAAACAAGTAGATAAAGGAGATAGATTTTGAAGAACAAACAAGGGAAAATTCATGAAATCAAACATAGGGCACTTATCACGGGCGTGATGGAGTTCGTGATGGTCCGGATCATTGCAAAATTTAAAGAAAATATGGTAACGGGCATGATCAAGGGCATTATGCCTTCTAATCACATTTTTTCCTTTGATAACACCCTTCATCCGTGATGAAGGGAGATCATCCCTCTGATGCCCATCATGCCCTTCATCACGCCCGTGATGGAGGGAGTGACAGCCTTTGATCACCATTTTTCTCTTATCATACCCTTTATCATGCTCGTGATGGAGGAAGTAATTAGTCTCTGATGCCCATCACTTCCTCCATCATCACTCCCTCCATCACAAGGTGATGGAGGAAGTGATTGCCTCTGATAAAAAATAAATAAATAAATAAAGAAGAAAGAAGAAATAAAATAGATGAATGATAGTTAATATGACACGTTAGTTGATTTATATAATTAAAGTAAGTTAAGAGAACTTATAGATTAATAACTGATTAAATTAAACATATAAGTTAAGTATAAAATGAACTTTGTTAATCAACCTAAGTTCAACTTAGCTTAATAAATCTAAATAAGCTAAAATATGTTAGACTTAAGATCTTATAAGATATATTATAATGCCTAATGAAATGAATACATATAACTTAGTAAACTAAGTTTATGTGAATTTTAATAAGAAGTGAGCTTAGTTTAAAATTGATAAACTTAAATTAATTAAGATCTTAATTGATATATAATAATGATTTAAAAAGATATTTGAATATAACCTAGTAATTGAATTAATTGATTAAATATAATCAACTTAACTAAGATTAAGTTATGTCTATATTAAATATAACTTGAATTACAATAGGCTTAACAACTAATTAAACTAAACATAGTTTTAAATATAAAATGAATTAGTTGATAAATCTAAGTTCAACTTAACTAAATGAACTTTAATGAGTTAAAATGAATTATGAATTATATTAATTAAGTTTAATCAACTTGACTTAATAATTGAATTAAATGATTAGTTCTAATCAAATTGTAGGATTAAGTTTAAATAGGCTAAATAACTAATAATTGACTTAGACTAAAATGTTAAGGTAAACCATGAATAGTATAGAGAGTATGTTGTTTCAAATATTTGCTTGTTAAGGAAAATGAATGTTTTTGGAAATGAAATATGATGATGCTTTTGTAATAAATGATTATAAAGAAATAATTTGACAAACAATATAGAATTGTCCATCTTAATGGAGCAAATTTCATAGCCATGGCGGGGTTCCTAATTAGCGTTTGATCAAATAGGTTTTTAAAATAAGTTTGATGTAATAGATAATTAATTTAATTGCTGCTATAGTTTAATTGCATAAACAGATGAATGGATGGTTGATCTATCCCTACCTTTGTTTTGAATTCCAGACTTTATGAAAGGTACGCATTGACGTACTTGTTATTTGTTAGGATTGGCATTTTCTAATGAACTAAAACTTAAAGATGGCTTAAATAAATGAGTGTTGCTTATGTTTTTGTTATTTAATTTGGTTCGAGGATCGACAACATTGTCCAGACCGGGTACAATAGTTTAGGCGTTTAGGCCACCCCTGTTATGATGTACTGATATTTATAAGTGGCTTGGTGGGTAGTCGATGGGGCAAATAGTATCGATGTAATATTTACTTAGGCTCGGAGAGAAGCAATATGATCTGGTTCATGTTTTATGGGGATGACTAAACTAGATGATGTTATGGATTGGGATGAGTAGAGTAGTATAACGGCTATAAACCCTAGATGATGCTATTTTTCTGTAAAGTTATAGGTATTTGGGTTACTTATATCAACTCCCTAAGTAGCTTCTGTTACCCAAGACCCCCATGTTTCCAGAGATTGTTCCGGAGTATGAGTGTTTCAATGTTTATTTGTTTAATTTAATGTAATTTAAAAAAATTACCTATCGATGTTGTATTGCATTTAGTTAAGCCCATATATCATTTCGTGTGTGATTGTGTTACTGTGTACTGGGCTTCGGCTCATTATTATTGTTATTGTTCTCTTTCTAGGTATTGCTTTGATGATTGATGATAGATGATGAATGACTTGGGTTTTGAAGAGGAGTGAAGTATAGTAGGAGCGTTGGATTATTTGTAATTGTTTTATTTTATAAGAACTGGATTTATCTTTAAGTCTATTGTTTATCTCTAAGGGGCTTAGTTGAGAAGCCTATATGTTTTGTAATTTAAGTTTTTAAGCTTTTTTCATCATCATAGTCAATATTCTCTATTGAGATACGTAATGGAATGTTGTTTTTTAAAGTTAGTTTTATTATTGTTTAAATATAATTGTTTTTCAAATGTAATTATATGATTTAAATAAGTGAAAAAAATTGTTAGCAAATGTTGACATAAACAAATCCTTAAAGGAGGCTCGTGCATGTAAGACTTAAGATATTATACGTGGCTGGGGGATTTGACTTACCTGAATTTTAGATGTAAGGTAAGCTAAATCCTTGCATTAACAATCTATTTTTAAACAACATGGGATTTCATTTTCATTTGTCATGTCTTTTAAAGATTTTCACAATTCCACATCACTAATAATTCTTCTTAAATAGGATGTACTTGTGTATACTTAAGCACATATCCTTTATGATTTTCAATGAAAATGGGCTACAAACTATAATCGTATGAGGCTCGACTTTTATTTTGAGTTTAAAATTTTATTTTAAATTAATTATTAAGTTAGAAGTCATATGTCTTTTTGTTATTAGATGAAGCATCGTTTAGATGAATATACCAAAAAAATAAATTAATGAAAATTATAATTATCAAGGTTATTAGGTAAAGTGCTATATTATTGCATTTTTTCTATTAAATTCCAAGGTTATATTGATACATAGATTCTTACATGTAAACTAAAAAAAATTAACTTAAAATTATAAAGATGTCAATAAAATCATTAGCTATCTATTCACAATGTTTAATGTGTTGTTAATAATGACAATGAAAGTGTTGTTGTTTTATATAAACATCATTAAGAGAACAATTCTATTTCTAAATAGGGTTGGAAAAGAAAAACCATATGAACCAAACCAATCCATAATCGAACCAAACCAGACAAAAAATATGGCTTTTTAAAAAATTTGATTTAGAAAATTTTCAATTCAAACAAATATAAATTTATGGTTGATTTGAAGGAGTAAATCAAACCAATCCGTAAAACCAAACCAAGCCATTTAGATAAACATAAATATATTTTACTTATAATTATAAATTTTGTTATAATGATTGATTAAAAATCATATATATATATATATATATATATTCTTATTATTTTATCATGATATTTATTATATAATGAATATTGGTAAATAATAACTTGTTCCTTTTTTTAAAGTTGTTTCTTGAGTTCAAATTATATTATGTGGAGTATGGTTTTGTTATTTAGTTATATAGCTTATTATATATTAATTTTTCATTGTATATTCTGTTAGTATATCACTTTTATTCATAAATGACTTTTGTTAGCATATGGTTTTTTTTTTTTTTTGCCAAATTTGTTAGGATTATATTTTACTACGTGTTAGTCAGTGAGTATATTGCGTTAGTGACTAAATGATTTTATGAAGGATTATAAATTATGAATTTGATAGATTGATAAAGTATTTATTGAGATTTATAATATGAACTTTATAGAGTGATTTCAATATCTGAATATCCACACAAATGTAACCTATTAGAATTAAGTTTTTTCTTATTAAAATTTTGATTTAATCCGTAATCCAAACGAACTAAATCGTTATTAATGGTGTTAAAAATTTCTAATCCAAACCAAATCATTACTTAATGATTTAATTTAAGAAGGAAAAACCTCAAAACATAAATTTTGGTTTGGTTTGTTTTTAGTGAAAACTGGACTAAATCAATCCATACCCTCCCCTATTTCTAAATAATGTAGATTTCTTTTTCTTTCGTTTAAGGATTAGTCTAATCCCACATTTAAGCTGGAAAGCTGTGCAAGCGGGCCAACACGTGCCACCCCATTATTACTCTAAGCTACATTATTGCATTTTTCCTATTAAATCCCAAGATTATATTGATACATTGATCCTTAGAGATAAACTAAAAACCTTTACTTAAAATTACAAAGGATGAAAAAAAATATCATTTGATATCTATTCACAATATCTAATATGTTGTTGATAACACATGAAAGTGTAGTTATTTTATATAAAGCACCACCAAGAGAACAATTCTACTCCTAGGCAATGTGGAACTTCTTTTTCTTTTGGTTAAAGGATTACTGTAATCCCACATCTAGAGTTGTAAAAGCGAGCTAAGTGGGACAACCACTACGTCCTGTCCCACTTTAACCCACGAGTTATGCAGACTAGCCCACTTTGGCTGACATTATAAAGCAGGCTAAAATTTTTTGCCCACCTCATCTCATGTGGGTTGGTAGGTTATGGGGCCAACCTGCTAAGATTTTTTTTCTTTTTTTTTTTGGCAAAATTTTAATATTACAATGTGATGACACTAAATAAATTATTTTCAATCAAAATTAAAAAATATATATATATATTGATATATGATAAAAGATTGATAAAAATTATAAGATACACATAGCATTAGGATAAAAAATTATTATTTGACGTTAATGTTTTACTTTCTTATTCTTTTAATATGGTTAATTTTTTTTAATGCATACTTACATATAGTTATTTACTATTACTAGATTTTTTATTTTTTTTATTAACTTTCACTGGTTTGCTTATTAAAAAAAAAAAAAACTCATGTGGTTCGTAGGCTAACAACGCAAGCACATTAGCCCACTTTAGCACATGGGTTATGAAGGGAAGGCCAAAATGGTGTATAGTTAAGTGGGTGAAAATTTTTTCCAACCCACTTTTTTTGCAAGTTAAATGGCTGGCCTACATAACCCGCTCCACTTGCACAACTCTACCCACATTGCAAATAGTTCAATTCAAATGTGAAGTGCTTAGGGCTTGTGCATAAATAAATACACATCCTTAATTTTTTAATTTGAAAATGGGCTAAGACTGTAATATGCATTGGCTCAATGTTTGTTTTAAGTTTGATGTTAATTCTAATACAATAGAGGTTGATACTAATATCAAACTAGAAATGAAAAGATTGTGGCCCTGCAAAATAGAAACATTATCAGTAGCACACCGAGGTTGGCCCGATGCCGCCACTTTGATACCTAAGTTGGTAAGCATATCAATTTAAAGGTAAGTTATGAATATGAAATAGTCCGTGCAACATTACCACTCTCATAGAGGGAAATGACTCTTTATAATCAGACGATCCTGGTGATTGAGTGGGGCATGGGATCACAGGAAAGTGAGCGAGTAGCATTTGAGGGTTATGATGGGCTGGAGTGAACGCACTAATCCATGTCGCACATATTGAGCCCGATTGAGGGAGCACACCAAGAGATGCAAGCATAGTACCAACCAAGTACTAAAAGAGCTGGTGAGCTCATCGACCTAATGTGATAGGTGCTCTAGTAGGGCTTTAAGATGTTATTGGCATCGATTGTTACCTAGCCTAGTAGGTAACCAAAAAGGCTTAAGCTAGATTTTGCTTGGAAGGCTCATGGTCATATTAACCATCAACAAAATTTAAATTTTTATTTTAATTAAATTTTATTTTTTCTAATTTATTTGAAAAGAAAAAAAGGATGGGGTAGCTCAGTCGAACCCGACAGGTTCATGATTCAAGACCTACCTTGCTCTGTAAAGGACCCAACTTGTCTAATCTCTCTTATTATACACACCAAGTCCTTTAGCCATGTAGAAGACTTAAGTATTATGTGTAAGGTCACTCGTGAAGGAAGATGTTTATGATGATTGCTTGATTAACCTATTAAAATACAAGACTTTACAAAAACTACTCGTCTAGGAATAGATAACTTTGTATAAACTAATGTGATAGTACCATCAATTTGGTAACTCAAGAGTTACAAAACTATACTTTTGCATATGTAATAGAAAAACTTAGATACTTTATATTACAAAATATAAGCTTATGGGCAAGCCCTTAGTTTATACTATTACATTTCAAAAACAAAGTTTTATATGAATCTCTTCTCAAGAAAACATCATAAGATGGTCCAGGAACCCTAGTCACTCTAATCCTCAAGAATCTTCAAAGATAGTAGTTTCATCTATGGTATAAAGCTGTTTCTCATCTTTACTTAACTTAATCCATAATATCACTTAATTCATTCATGGTCATAAACGTGAACTAAATCATATTACTTCCTTTTAAGAATAAGTAAACGTTATACTGATACTGATATCCTTATCGACTATTAGTTGAGCCACTTATAAAATGTCATTACATCATAACACAGAGGTGGCCTAAGTGCCTAAACTACCATGCTTGGGTCCAAGTAGGGTTGTCGCTCATGAAACTAGATTAAATGACACAAGCACAATTGATTCAATCATTATTAAGTCAATCTTTGGTTCTTATCAAATTAGGGATGTTTATCCTTTCATCTAACAAACAAGTTACTGCATATGTGGGTGAATGGAATTATCTAGTACGAGATCTGTGTTCAAGCTCAACTGATTACAAGGATCTGTTAGAGAAAATTATTTCATATAAAACAATCATTAATTCACAATAGAGTACTAAGTCATCAAGCCTTCATTAGACTTAAGCAAAATTCAATTCATCACATAACCTAGTACTTATACATACATATATATAACATTTTTTTTATGAACAGTATTAGGGAAATTGTCATGCCTGTAAAAAGAGCCGTGATCGATATCACGAGTACCATCCCGGTCGTGATTGTAGGGGTAACATACATCACTGGCCTTGTCAAGCCCGTGATAGGAGATCACACCCTCTATCACGGCGGTGATATAGGTCGTATCATATGCAAAAGAATGAACAGAGAGGATCATGCCCTGTATAACAGTATGATCTCACCTGTATCAAATTCTAAAAACACACAAAGGAGATCGCAGGCCAGGTCGGCCATAATCGATAGGGAAATTTGGATCCAAGGAGATAACAACCTTGAACACGCTTGTGACGAATAAGATATTGACACTATGATACTTAATTCAAAATTTCGAAGTCTTACATCACTTAAATTGTTACTAAGACTTATTTTCAGTAAAAACATATCAATACCAACTTATAAGTATAAAATCAAGCATTTTTAAGTTCCTTTGCATGCATATATCTTCTACACATGCATATATATAACAATATCCTAACCTAAGAACACAAGTCTATTATACTTGCTTTCTAGAGCTATATTACTAAAGTTCCACCTATCCACCACTAACAACATCAAATACGTCCATCATTTGACTATAAGCTTCATGAATCATTTTTCTCAAACACCTAGAGTACATATGTATATTTGCATAACCATTCTAACATACATGTTGGCATATCATCAATTTCTAAAATATCAAAATTCTACTTTTACTCAATATCAACATCAACTAGAACTTATATTTAAACAAAATATGGAAGAAATCAATTTTACTTACTTGTTTAGCTACTACCATTAACCAAGCTCCAGTTTCATATTTTCTTAGCTTGATTCCTACTTCTACTTATCTTTTATCTCAGTTTTTTACTTAAAATCTTGTGTTTTAAGATTTAGAGGAAGCGTTGATGTGTGAATTTGTGTTTGAAGAGGAGTTAGAAGTGTCGATTGTATTGGGTCTATTTTAGATTTGAAAATTTTTATTAGTTTCTTTTTGAATTATCTTAAAATCTGCCCTTTCTTACTTTTAAACACATTAGAAGGGTTTAGAAGAAGGCTTGGAGATGGGCTTATATTGCATATGTGCTTGGCTTTGTTTAGTATGAGTTTGGGCTTGAGTTTGAGAAAAGAAAATTGATTTCAAATGCATCAAACAAGAGTTGGGCTAGGATCAAAAAGAAAATTTTGTAGCAATTAGGTCTCCTAACTCTAGAAAAACAATACATCACATTATAGTACAATTCAACACATACAACTCAATTTGAACACATTTCAATACTAATAATTTGTCACACCAACAATTAAAATTCCTATAACTTAAATTATTACAGTTAATTTATAAAATCAACAAACAAAATATATGCAAATTAATTTAGTGTATTTAATTTAGGATATTTCACGCTCCAAGTTGAAGCGGTTTTAGATCCCAAATTTCTTGACCTGACCCATAGAGATGTCTATGTATACTAGTTAAAATCATTAAGTAAGATCGAGTGTCTTAGAAAAAATAAAATCTTAAATATATATTATTAACATTTTAATATAGGGAGATGAAAGACTTTTGAAAAGTTTATTTTTTGAATCTTTTAAGAAAAGAAAATATAAAAATGAAAATTGTGACTTAAAGATAAAGGGTGAATTATGTCAAAAGGTACCAACGTTTGGAGGTAAGTTCATTTTAAGATATCAACGTTTCGAGTGGTTAAAAAAAGGTATCAACGTCTGATAAAGTTAGTCAAATAACCTATAAATTATTTATCATTGATATAAAATTAAAGAGATTAATTGAAAATTAATTTAAACATTGATACCTTAAATTAACTTTAGAAAACATTCATATCTCATTTGATACCTTTTTTTAAACACTTAAAATGTTAATATCTCAAATGAACTTATCCTCAAACATTGATGCCATATAATTTATCTTAAAGATAAATATGGTCGAGTAATTAAATATTTGATTTTACATCTTTGAGGTCTGATTAATTCAAATCTCATCATATACTGTTACTTTTGCCAATGCATTTATTATGCTAACATTCTCAATTTTTTCTCTCTTTTTTTTAATTTTTTTTTCACGACTATTGTATTACACCAAAAATAATAATTACATTGTTTGTATTATAAATGTTTTTATTTTATTGCATAAAGTATCACTAAATGACACTAATTATATCATTGGGAAAATTACATCAACCATCTAGTAACTTTTTTGTAAAACACATAGCCTACAAGGGAAAATGTCAAATTCGATACTCAAACTATACACAAAAATTCAATTAAGTACCTGAATTTTTAAAAGTTCAATTTAATGCTTAATTGAACTTTTCATTGCTATATTCACTACCCTGCTTAACTCTTTTAAGCTCCGTTACTGACATAAAGAGAGAGAGAGAGAGAGAGTAGGAAGAAGAGAGAGAAAACGCAAAGAAAAGGAAGAATCAAATCCAACCCGGCATATCTTCATGTTGAATTTTCACAATTTTTTTTTTTTTTGTAGAAATTGTACAAACATGATAATTATATTGATGAAACTCATATATATACAAGTGAATCAATCAAAAAACTAAAAAAACTTAAAGATTCATACTCACTCTCTCTCTAAAAAACCATATCACGTGTGAATTTCTCTCTAGATTTCAAAAAATTTCAAGCAAAATTGAACCAAGATCTTGATGTCAATTTATTTTTGGGCATATTAAAGATTCATAAAGTATCAATCTTTTCAACAAAATATTCGAAGAACGGATTCCATGAAGATTTTCTCTTTCTAAACTCCATGAAAATTTCTTGAACTTATCTTTAAATTTTTGTCAAATTTTAGAAAAAGTGAAGACAAAACAATGGTATAGTAATTTTTTTTAAGTGTTTAAAGATTCAAAAATGAGTAAACTTTCATCTCATTCTACTGTAGAAATGTCGGATTAAAGCTTGTGTCCAACCACTTTGGAGCTTCAAATCACCATTGACCCATTGCCACACTAAACAGAATAGAACACAACACAAATATAAAAAGAAAAATTATTATCTTTAATCTAAGAGAGATAACGCGGACTGAGTTTTGCTCCAATGTAGGTTTTTGTGGAGGTGATCTCACATAAAATAAAATATTCAATGGTACTAGCATTAAAGTTGTTGGGTTCTCTTGTTTCTTGAGTCTTATCTAGCTTTTTTTTTTGTATTTTTCCACGTGTTGCTCAACAATTAGCTTGCAAGTCCACATCAATGATGGAAATTAACAGAGTTAAGCAGGGTAGCAAATATAGCCACAAAAAGCTCAACTAGGTATTAAATTAAACTTTTAAAAGTTTACATACCTAATTGAATCTTCATGTAAAATTCGGGTACCAAATGTGACATATTTCCTTTTGAAAATGCTATAGTTTCTTCCCTCTTCTTCAATGTGAGTCCCACAATACTGTATCAAATAGCAAGTGATATGGGGATATTAAGCTCACATGGCAACAAAATAAATACTTATTGATTTCCATATAATTTTAAACCTAACTAGCAAGTATTAAAAAAAGACACATAACTTATTAAAAATATAGAAAAATAAATAAATCCAACACATAAAACCAACAATATATATATATGTTGTTCATGGAAGTCTATAAGTGCTTAAGGCCTATCATTGCGCTACTTAATAAGAAGGCCCATAAATAGCAATTCAGTCCACTATATGGTCTAGTGTTTAATAACTAGATTTAGATAAACAACTTGTTGTCTACTGGCTAGCCTGTTAAACCAATTTACAAACAAGTTAACGTTAGCTATTTTTAACCCTTTGAAAAATAGATCAATTATACCCAACTCATTTAACTTATGTCTAAAGCAGGCTAACTCGTGATGAGCCAAGCTATTTCGTTTGCCCAATTGCAAGCAAATAGTAAAAAGAAGAGGATAACAATGATAATAGAGGATGACATATTGATGTTGTAAAGACTCGGACTCACCCCTATAATTAAAAGAGGTGAATCTAGATCTCCAACCACATATAACCTGCAGAGTTATATGTAAGGTTGATTACCAGGATCAGTTTAGATATTTGTTTACCTAAATCCCTTATAAGAAAAATCTTAAAACTGTTAACTAATAAAACTTCTATTAAAACATAACTCAAGCTATATAAAGATAAAACATCATATTTACTTAAAACACTCATATATCATTGCCTTTTAAGATATTGAGCTATATTCACATATATACATATACATGCTGAGATATTACAAACATAGGCTCATTAACAAGCCATTTACAAAAGATAAACAAAAGCTATAATATCTATTACATAGGTTTTCCAAAATTTATACTATTATAAAAGATCCATCAAGGTCATGGTCATCTCTAATCCTCCCAATCATCTAAAAAATCATCAAAGTATGTGCCATAACCCATACTGGTGTAGAACTGATCACTAGCATCGACACCTGAAATGAGAAATATGAGCCAAAGACTCAGTATACAAGTAACAAAAACAAATACAAATGGCACACAAGCTTAAGCTACATGCAAATGCAGCAACCATCAAGTTATTAGAAAACCTTTAATTAGTCAAACAAAACTGAAGTATTCAAACTTCGGATAACAAGGATATCTGGGGGTCCTAAGTAACGATCTTGACACTCAAGGGGTTGATATAAGTTATTCGGAGACTTACATCTCCTAGATGATATATCCATAAGCGAAAAAGTAGCTTCCTCTAGGGTTTTCAGTCGTTTCATAACTTTACTTAACTTAATTCATAATATCACCTAATTCAAGTGTTTCTATGAACATTGAATTAAATCATATTATTTTTCTTTAAGAATAAGCAAATGTTATACCGATACCAATAACTCTATCAACTACCCGCTGTGTCACTTATAAAACTCTTATAATAAAGACAGGGTGGCTTAAGCGCTTAAACTACCGTGCCCTTAATTTGCGCAAGGTGGCGCTTCTCGAACCAGATTCAACGGCATAATAGACAATCAAATAAAAAAAACTTAAGTTTTATCTCAATTTAAAGTAAATTTAGTCATGCTTATCCTAGGCAAGAAATCAAACACATTACTATGTACCTCAGTCAAATCAAGAATCAAAGGTGGTGATCAACTGAGGATCTATCACTATTATAAGAAATTTCAACTCATATCAACACTACTAATCCTAAACTAAATATAAAACACAAATAACTTTAGGCTTTGGAATCAAGAAACTCAAATACATTCTATACAGGATCATAACATAATATTTATACATCAAACAAACTCATAAAATCATCACAAGACAAATTAACAAACTAAAAGAATGATTCGAAGAAGTTTTGCAAATGAAAAATTACAGGGGATATACCGGTCTCTAACGCCAACGGCATTAAAGCGGTGTTATCGACACCAAATTTCCTACACCTGCCAATACTGGTAGCACTAAGTCAAACGCCAGCATTGTTGTGGTCTACACCGGCGGCATTGAATCGGTGTAGACTGTAAAACAAATTTATACAAAAATCCGAGAGTTCTATGAGGTCGGTCCATGTCCGTGAATACCCCCAAACCCGCAGTGTTGCCATGTGCGCTGGCAGTGCTGATCTCTACACCGACGGCATTGAGGCGACGTATACTGTAGCACAGATTTTTGAAAAATTGCAGACCTCCCTATTTCAAAAACATAAACTTTTGCCACATTTTTCACTTCCAAACTTTCTTCAAACACATTTCCAACATCAAACTTCAACCTATATGTATTCTAACTTCTTTTAACATACACAGTCCTCACTTCAACTCATCAAACATCTTTATCTACCATTTCAAACACAATTCCTCATTCAACCCTCATTTAGCCAATTTATTCTTCCCTAAACTATCTCAACCTTACTCATTCCTAACTTCATTCACTCCATTACTTCTTGTCACTTACTAAGCACAAACAACAACTTCTAGACTATCAAGATATCATTCAATACATAGCTAACACACGTAAATCATAAACTCATTTTAACGTGAAAACTTATATTCTAGCAAACCTTAAACTAACAGATACACACTTAAGATAACAAATACATACCCTATGAAACTTGGGCTTGGTTCTATAGTCTTGCCACAAGATAATAATGGTTTTACTTGAGGGAAACATAGGTGATGTTTGGACTTGAATTGGGTGAGTTTTAGAAGATGAAAATGGTGTTTTTCTCCTCTCTAGTGGGTTGTCTTGGTTGGTCTTATTTTCCATACGAATTTTGCAAAAAGCAGACTTGATATTTATCCAAATGTTGACTTTAGGGGCTGTCATATTACACGCTTTGATTTTGCATGGGTTTGGGCTTATTTTTTGCCTAAAATAAATGAGTTTGGGCTTGTTTTGTCCATAAGTTTTCTGCTATGTTTGGTTATTTTATAAACATTGTTTAGCAAATTTTGAATCACTTCAAAGCATATATTATCAACATAAGTACAATATTAACATTAATAATACACACATTGACATCCAATTAAACAATCACAAACACATATACCACTCACTTCAAAGCATATATTTATCAACATAAGTACAATATGTTTGTTAAATGTATTCTTTATTGAATTAGATAACTCGTCTATTTTTATTTTCAAAACTCCAGTTTCTTCTTTTAGCAAATTATTATCTTTTCTTAATTTTTCATTATCTACATGCAATTTTTAATATCATGCTTTAAAATGTCGTTTTCATCAACAAGTAAAGAATTTGTTTGTTTTAAAGCCTCCTTTTCATTCTTAAGCGATTTTACTTCATTATCATACTTAGTTATTTTTAAATCAGCCTTTTTAAGAGCTTTTAACAACTTTTTCATTTCAACAAGCATATCATCTTCAGTTATTTCATTATCAAATTCAAAACGTATCTCAGAAGTAGCCATAAGACAAAGATTTGCTTCTTCCTCTTCTTCATCAGAATCTTTTGGACTATTTTCTATGTCATCAAAATCACTCCATATTGCTAACATTACTTGACTCCTCTTTTTGTATTTCTCTATTTCCTTTATCAAAGTAAAACGTTCATATTTGATATGTCCTGGCTTTTTACACTCATAACATTGGATTTCTTTCTTCTCTTTTTTCTTCTATTTTTCCTTATACACCTTTCCTGCATCATTTTTCTTATATCCAGTAGTTTTCTTAAATGCACTAAATTTCTTACCTCGTTGTTTCTTGAAGAATCGGTGAGCTTTTTAGCTAGTAGTGTTATATCTTCTTCAACTTCATCTTTACTATCATCAGATTCAACTTCCTTAGCTTTGAATGCAATCCCTTTGGTGCTACTTTCATCTCCTTGTGTAGTTTTCTTATGAGATTCATAAGCCATTAGCTTTTCTCTTAGTTGGCTAAGATAAAGTTTGTTGAGATCATGTGTTTCTTCAATGGCAATTTTTTTTGCATCCTAAGAAAGTGGTAAAATTCTCAGCATTTTCCTCACAAGATCAGGATCACCAATCACTTTGCTAAGTGATGCTAGCTCATTTGTTATTGCAGTGAATCTATTAAAAGCATCTTTGATAGACTCATTAGATTTAAACTTAAACAATTCATATTGTTGAAGTAAAGCATTAATTTTAGTTTCTTTAAATGTATTTTTTCCTTCATAAATTTCACTCAATTTATCCCAGATTTCTTTTATTGTTACACATGAAGATATCCAATAAAATTCTGAAGCAACAATAGTAGTTAATAACAAATTTTAGCTTTGTTGTTCTTCTCAATGATCTTTTTCTCATCATCTGTCAGGACTGAATTTCCATTCATTGTAATCACATTATCTCCAATGGAAATAACCTACCAAGAATCATAATCGTTAGCTTTTATGTAAGTTTCCATACGCATTTTCCAATAAGAAAAATTTGAACCATCAAAGAATGGAGCACGATTAATTGCAACATTGTTCTTAGCCATATTGTTTGGATCACTCAAATCAATAAAAGAGCCCTGATCTGATACCAGTTGTAGGTATCAAGATTTCAAAACAAATACTCTTTTTAAAAAATTGAACTTGGCTCTAATACCAATTGTTGGTCCCAAATAATAATCAAGAAGGGCGATTGAATTGATTATTGATAAAAATTTTCACCTTTAAAAATATTTCCCTTTAATTTTAAATATGAGAACAATATAAAAATTAAATAAGTATGAAAATAAATTGCTGAAAATAAAAGGATAGGGATTAGAGCATCAGGCAGTAATTTATAGTGGTTCCACCTTGTGCGTCAATCTACTCTTCCAGCTCCACGCTGGGGACCCAGTTGTCTATACCGGTTGTGTTTCACTATATCAAAAAGTTCAAGATCACAAGATAGTACAATCCTCTCTGCTCGATTCTCACTGCTATCCTCTAGCTATAATCGATCTACAGAGTCTAATCCTGTAACTGAACTATCAAGCTAAGAAGGTAACAACACGTTCTTTCTATTCAAATAAAAAAGTTTTGAAAACTTTATGTAATAAGGAAGGCTTGCACAAATTTAAATCAATGAATGCTTGTAGACGTAAGAGATAAAAATTTTAAAAGCAACATAGTCTCGATTTTTTAAGAGAGAAGGTGCTTTTATTTGCTGCTTGTAAGTATGTAGTCTCTTAAGTTCTTCTGTCTTTATCACATATATGTTTCTTGTTCCTACGTTCAAGAGCTGCTTGAAGGATTGATATCTCTTCCCAAATATCTCAGCTATAAATATGTTGATCCTTATCCTTATTTTTTAAATTTGAAAACTGTTTGATTACTTCTTTTCATCATAATTTGAATTTTGAATCTTCGATAATCTTCATTGTGATTATTTCCTTAATTCTTGCAGTAAATCTTTTGATAAACTAATCTAGAAGTTATCGAGATCTTCTCCTCCTTATTTACTGTGATTTGAACGAGATATTCTTGATAAGACAACATGATCTTCATCCAATAAATTGTCGTGATCTTCTCTTATGATCTTCCTTCAGATAAGCTTCCATTTGTTTGTTGAGATCTTTTTATGAGATTTAAAATCTGGATAGTCTCAATAAAATAAACTTATAGATATTGTAATGTTTATCTAAATAAAATGTGATATCCCTTAAAATTATGAGAGCTTATCTATATATACTAAACCTTATCTTCCATATCTTTTCTTGTAACAAACACATCCTCTCTTGAAACAAACCTTATCTTCCATATCTTTTCTTGTAACAAACATATCCTCTCTTGAAACAAACCTTATCTTCCATATCTTTTCTTATCCAAGATTCATAAAGATTTTGTAAAACTTTCATACATCTTATTCAAACATATTTGAAGATACCGAAACAAATTTTTTAATAAAATCTTTGTAAATTTACTTGATGTGATTTGATCCTCATGATATGAAATCCAACTTAAGTGAAACACATCAAGTATATTACCCAAATATACTTGACAAGTGAAGCTGGGTCTTGAAAAATATTAAAAACCAAGTTTGTAAATAATTTCATGCTAATTTGACAAAAAATTCGTGTCAGACTTGAAGGTTCTCAAATAACTTCTGTCAAACTTGTTTTTCTATCGCTAAAGGTTCTAAAATAGCTTTTGTCAAACTTATTTTACTATCGCTGAAGATTCTGAAACTGCTTCTGTCAGACTTATTTTGGACACGAAAGCTTGTTTGAAACTTCCGAAAGAGCCTCTGACTTTATAAAACCTTATTTATTCAACCTTTTAAAGGTTCTGAACTAGCTTCTGTCAAATCATACTTATCAAAGAAAACATAAACAATTAACATTTCAACATCCTTTTGTTATCATCAAAACATTATTAGAGAACTTAACACAAAGTCTGCAATATCTCTTTTCAATCCTTTCCTCCAATAATACTTTTTCAATTCCTTATACATTTTAGTGCTCCTGGGGTGAATAGAATAAGATGAAGAGTGAGCTTCTTTCATAATCTCTTCTCTCAAATCATGTATCCTTAGAACAAAAATTCTATTTCCATGTCTCACAATATCTTCTTCATCTAGCCTCAATTCCTTCATCTTCCCTTTCTTATAGCCAATATCAACTCTTCACTCTCTAAGTCTTCCTTCTGGCCCTATTTAATTCTTTCTAAAATTGTGAATTGTAGAGACAAATGAGCAAGCATGATATCGAATTTTTCCATAGTTACTTCAATCTCCATTTCTTAAATCCTTCTAGATTTCCTTCTGACTTGTAATTAATGTTGCAACATCCACTTATTTCTTTCTGCTGAGAGCATCTGCTACAATATTTGCCTTACTAAGATGGTACAAGATTTCCACATCGTAGTCTTTGATCAATTTAAGCCATCTTCTCTGTCTCATATTAAGCTCTTTCTGAGTGAAAATGTATTTGAGACTCTTGTGATCAGTATATATCCTACACTTTTCACCAAAGAGGTAGTGTCTCCACAATTTCAGTGTTAGAATCACAGCTGCCAACTCCAAATCATGAATTGGATACTTTTTCTCATGTGGTTTCAATTGCCTAGACGCATATGCGATTATCCATCCATCTTGCATTAGCACACAACCTAATCCTTGAATAGATGCATCACTAAAAACCACAAATTCATTTCCAATAACATGTAAGGCTAGAATTGGTGTTGATATCAACCTCTCCTTTAATTCTTGGAAACTTTGCTCACACTTATCATCCCAAATGAATTTAGCATGCTTTTGAGTTAACTTAGTCAATGGGGATGCTATCTTTGAAAACCCTTCCACAAATCTTCAATAAAACTCGGCTAACCCAAGAAAACTTCTTATTTTAGTCACATTTGTTGGTCTTGGCCACTTCAATATGGCTTCAATGTTCTCAGGATCAACAGATATACCTTCCTTTGATACGATATGACCTAGGAATAATATCTCCTTAAGCCAAAAACTACACTTGCTAAATTTAGCATATAATTTCTTCTCTAAGCCTTTGCAAAACAAGCTTTAAGTGCTCCTTATGCTTCTCTCTATTTCTTGAATCAACCAAAATCATCAATAAACACAATTACAAATAAATCCAAATAATCCTTGAATACCCTGTTCATCAAATCTATAAATGTTGCTAGAGCATTTGTCAATCCAAATGGCATAACAAGAAATTCAAAATGGCCATATCTAGTGCGAAATGTTGTCTTCGGTATGTCTTAGGACTTAATTTTGAGTTGATAATATCCTGATCTCAAATCAATTTTTGAAAACACAGTAGCTCCTTTCAATTGATCAAATAAATCATCGATTCTAGCAAGGGATATTTGTTCTTGATTATAATTTGATTCAATTCCCTATAATTGATACACATCCGTAGACTTCCATCTTTCTTCTTTACAAATAATATAGGAACATCCCAAGGTGAAATACTCAGTATAATGAAACC
This sequence comes from Combretum micranthum, assembly GCA_024138025.1. Classification (NCBI taxonomy): domain Eukaryota; kingdom Viridiplantae; phylum Streptophyta; class Magnoliopsida; order Myrtales; family Combretaceae; genus Combretum; species Combretum micranthum. Next base: position 91,433 of record JAMXBD010001538.1, read on the forward strand.
AAGTTCTTGTAACTCTTGTAACTGCTGTTTTAATTCTTTCAATTCAGCAGGTACCATCCAGTATGGAGCCTTAGAAATAGGAACAATTCCTGGTAACACTTCAATCCAAAATTCAATCTCCCTATTAGGAGACAAACCAGGCAAATTCTCAGGAAACTCATGAATAAATTCATTCACCATTGGTACCATATTGATATCCATTTCTTCTGTATTTACCGTTGTCACAATTGACCTTTCCCATAATTCCATAGAATTCATTCTACTTGGTCTTTGCCTTTCCAAAACATATGTAAACCTTCCTTCCTTTAAATCAAAACTCAACTCCACTATGCAACAATCTATTGTGACCTTATATAGATTTCGCCAATTCATTCCCAAGATCATATCAAAATCAGATAAAGGCAAAACTAACATGTCCATAGGCATGCTCACTTCAGAAATTAAAACATTCACATTTCTACACATGCAAGGTTGCCTAATCTCAACAACCAAAGGATTATTTACACACATAACACGATAAGTTAAAATCTTAGGAGTAAGCTTGCACTCATTCATAAAAGTCTTGAATATACATGCATGAGTTACTCCAATGTCAATCAATATATATACACTTCTATTGGAAATAACCAAGGTACCTGCTAAAGTATCTACTGAAGGAGTATCCTCTATCTATTGCAATGCAATAACTCTGGCATTTACTTTTCCTTTCTCTAGATTAACTCCACCTTGATTATTGGGGCGATCTTTGCAATTAGTAATACGATGACCTCATTGCTTGCAATAAGCACAAAACATTGGTGGCAAATCCGAATTCTTACATTCATAAGCTTTGTGTCCCACTTGTCCACAAAAAAACATGCTTCCGGTGTCTATTTGTATTCAGATAAATCATGAGGTCCAAAACATCGGAAACATTTTCAAACACGGGAGTTTAGTCTTAGATGCCGATTTTTTATCTCCTTTCTTCCCTAGAAATGGCTTCTTTCCTTTCTCTTGGTAATTTGCACTCTTACTTATATTTGGATAATCACCAAATGAAGATGTAGATGCAGGTCTTTTGCCTAAGAATGCAGCTTTCTTTGCTCTTCTCACTCGACTATCATTTTGAATTTGTTCAACTAATGAAGTCTTAGCTACCGTGTCGGCCAATGTATGCAAATGCAATTCAAAATTCTTTACTTCTCATTGAAGAGTTCAATTAAACCATTTTGGAATTTCTGGACCTTCATTCTTTCATCTCTATAGTCTCCTCTAGCAAAGCGCAAAGATCTACAAAACTCAGCATAATACTCATCAATAGATTTACCTCCTTGCCTTAGGTTTAGCCAATCTTCTATCATCCTCTCTCTGATAGAATTTGGGAAATTCTTAACAAAGAATGTGTCCTCGGATGTTGCCCATGAAATAGGTAGTTGCAAATTCCCACTTGTTAGTCTCTACCAATTGTAAGCTTCTTTCTTCATCATATATATAGCTAAATCTACCTTCTTCTCTTTAGGAGTATCGCAAGCTACAAAGGTATTCTCTATTTCTTTATTCCAACTCTTCGCCATATTCGGATATGTACTTGTTCCATCAAAGTCGGGAACCAACTTGCTAAAATCATATAGCTTGATCTAGTTGGCTTGATCATTTATAGGTGGATTTTCATTCTGTCGTGCTCCTTGTTGATTATTTTACTGCATAATGTGTTGTTATTGCTGAAACACCATCATCTGATATTGTTGCATTATAGCCACCATATCTCTTAACATACCATGCATAGATGTTGGATCATTTGTAGGCACTTGTGGCATTTGAGGAAAAGATGGTATTGGAGGAGGCGGTAGAAATTGAGTTGGTAGGAAACTTGTGAAGCCGATGCCATTGCAGGAGATGGAGTAGTTTCAGTACTTGGAGTAGTAGAAGAGGTAAGAGCCGATGTAGATGAAGACTGAGGTAGCAGAGGCATGTTCTCTCTACCAGCTTATTGTCATGTAGATCTCAGTGACCTATCTATCTTAAACATTTGCATACAATATATTTATGACAGCACATATAGAATTTAAAACATGCTAAAGTTTATTAAATTTACATTCACATTTAGAGGCAATAGCAAAAAACAAGCATAGCAAACAAACAATAAAGCAAGTAAATACAATCATTCAAACAAAGCTTAATTCTTCTTATACTACCTATTTGTGTCTATGGTTAAGTCTCATTTAAACTATCACATTTAGGCAAACAATTATTCAAATCCATCTCTGATACCATCTGTAAAGATCCGGACTCACCCCTCTAATTAAAATAAGTGAATCTAGATCTTCAACCATATATAACCTGCAATGTTATATGTAAGGTTGATTACTAGGATCAGTTTGGATATTTGTTTACCTAAATCCCTTATAAGAACAAATCTTAAAACTGTTAACTAATAAAACTTCTATGAAAACATAACTGAAGCTATATAAAGATAAAACATCATATTTACTTAAAACACTCATATGTCATTGCCTTTAAGACATGGAGTTATATTCACATATATACATATACATACTGAGATATTACAAACATAGGTTCATTAACAAGCCATTTACAAAAGATAAACAAAAGCTATAATATCTATTACATAGGTTTCCAAAATCTATACTATTACAAAAGATCTACCAAGGTCATGGACATCTCTAATCCTCCCAATCATTTAAGAAATCCTCGAAGTCGGTGCCATAACCCATACTAGTATAGAACTCATCACTAACATCAACACTTGAAATGTGAAATAATGAGCCAAAGACCCAATATGCAAGTAACAAAAAGAAATACGAATGGCACACAAGCTTAAGCTACATGTAAATGCAACAACCATCAAATTATTAGAAAATCTTTAATTAGTCAAACAACACTGGAGTATTTAAACTTTGGACGACAAAGATATCTGGGGGTCCTGAGTAATGATCTTGATGCTCAGAGGGTTGATATAAGTTGTTTGGAGACTTATATCTCCTAGATGATATATCCATAAGCGAAAAAGTAGCTTCCTCTAGGGTTTTCAGCCGTTTCACAACTTTACTTAACTTCATCCATAATATCATCTAATTCAAGTGTTTCCATGAATATTGAATTAAATCATATTATTTCTCCTTAAGAATAAGCAAATGTTATACCAATACCAATAATCCTATCAACTATCCGTTGTGCCACTTATAAAAGTCTTATAATAAAGACAGGGGTGGCCTAAGCACCTAAACCACCGTGCCCCTAATCTGAGCAAGGTGTCGCTCCTCGAACCAGATTCATTGGCATAATAGATAATCAAATCAAACAACTTAAGTTTTATCTCGATTTAAAGTAAATAGCCATGTCTATCTTAAGCAAGAAATCAAACACATTACTGCGTACCTAGTTAAATCGAGAATCAAAGGTGGTGATCAACTGAGGATCTATCACTATTTTAAGAAATTTCAACTCATATCAACACTACTAATCATAAACTAAATATAAAACACAAATAACTTTAGTCTTTGGAATCAAGAAACTCGAATACATTCTATACAAGATCATAACATAATATTTATACATCAAACAAACTCATAAAATCATCACAAAACAAATTAACAAGCGAAAGGAATGGTTTGAAGAAGTTTTGCAAATAGAAAACTGCAGGGAATATGGCAGCCTCTAATGCCGACGGCGTTAAGGCGGTGTTGACTGTACCAAATTTTTTATACTTGCCAATGCTAGTAGCACTAAGCCAAATGCCAGTAGTGTTGTGGTCTACGCCGACGGAGTTAAGCCGGTGTAGACTGCAAAACAAATTTATCAAAAATCTGAATTCCACAAGATGGTCAATGCTCGTGAGTACCCCCAACAATGGCAAGTATTGCCATGTACGCCGGCAGTGCTGACCTCTACGCCAGTGGCGTTGAGGCGACATACACTGCAGCATAGATATTTGAAAAATTATAGACCTCCTTGTTCCAAAACATAAACTTTTGCCACATTTTTCACTTCCAAACTTCATTCAAACACATTTCTAACATCAAACTTCAACCTATATGTATTTTTTTCTTCTTTTAGCATACATAATCCTCACTTCAACTCATCAAACATCTTTATTTGCCATTTCAAACACTAATCCTCATTCAACCCTCATTTAGCCAATTCATTCTTCCCTAAACTATCTCAACCCTACTCATTCCCAACTCCATTGAGTCCATTACTTCTTATCACTTACTAAGAACAAACAACAACTTTTAAACCATCAAGATATCATTCAATACATAGCTAACATATGTAAATCATCAAACTCATTTTAACATGAAACTTATATTCTAGCAAAACCTTAAACTAAAAAATACACACTTAACATAACAAATACAAACCTTAAGAAACTAGGCTTGGTTATATGGTCTTACCACAAGATAATGATGGTGTTACTTGAGAGAAAAGAAGTGATCTTTGGACTTGAATTAGGTGAGTTTTAGAAGATGAAAATGGTGTTTTTCTCCTCTCTAGTGGGTTGTCTAGGTTGGTTTGATTTTCCATACGAATTTTGCAAAAAGTAGACTTGATATTTATCCAAATGTTGACTTTAGGGGCTGCTCTATTATGGGCTTTGATTTTGCATGGGTTTGGGCTTATTTTTAGCCTAAAATAAATGAGTTTGGGCTTGTTTTGTCCATAAATTTTCTGCTATGTTTGGTTATTTTCTAAACATTGTTTAGCAAATTTTTAATCACTTCAAAGTATATATTTATCAACATAAGTACAATATTAACATTAACAATACACACATTAACATCCAATTAAACAATCACAAACACATATACCATTTACTGACACAACTTATGTGTTAAACTTTAAATGTTATTCTAACATGCAAAAATATGCATTAATACACATGCGAAGAATATAAATTTAGGAATCATGGCTATTTCAGATGTGCACGCTACATGTATTATAAAATTATTTTAAGTATGTATTTACTTGTTTAAACATAATATGATATCCAATAAATTAATTTTAAAATTTATTCTTATACATAAGTAATTAAATAGTAATAAAATTAACCATAGATGTATATAAAACCCTATAATACTTGATTTTTATCTATACTATTAAATCAAAACCACCTCTTTTGGTGTCGTTAGTATAAATATTTTTAGTGTGATTGTTTTTCTAATGCCTTTAATATAATGTTTTTAGTATACAGGTATAAAATATTTTTCATATCCTTGAAATCATGAAAATTAAATAAGGATTGAATATAATTAAATAAGGATTGAATAGACATAGTCTTTTCCTTTTTTAGCATATGAGCGTAAAATATTTTTGGTGTTCTTAAAATCATGAAATTAAATAAGGTTTGAATAAAATTAAATAGAGGTTGAACAGACATAGTCTTTTCCGTAAAATATTTTTGGTACTCCTAAAAGCATGAAATTAAATAAGGTTTGAATAGAATTAAATAAGGGTTAAATAGACACAGTCTTTTCTTTGTTTAGCATATGGACGTAAAATATTTTTTGTATCCCTGAAATCATGAAATTAAATAAGGTTTAAATAGAATTAAATAGAGGTTGAGTAAACATGATCTTTTCCTTTTTTAGCCTGTATTCTTATATACCGATTTAAACCTCTGATATGTATTTATGCATGATAGTTATCCAACATGGAGAAGTTACTTGTGAAAAATATTGTAATTATGATTTGTAATTAATTTTCTAATTTCTAAGACTAATTAAGATTGTCCTCTTTGAGCCTATCAAAACAATATTTATTTAATTTATATAAATTGGGTTATTTCGTTTACACATGCATTATGGATGCATCGTCTACTTGTATTAGATTAGCATAATTCGGTTAAATAGTCCAAATTCGCTTTTTTTTTTAGCCCATTTGGCCCAAAAGAAGTACTAATGGGTTAAGTTGGTGAGTTGGCTCGTTTGACCTATAACCCAAAATGGGCTAAGTTAGGGCTAAGAAATTTTGATTCATTTAATCTACAAGGCAACACAACCTATCCCATTTGCCCAGTTATATGAATAACCCAATAATAACAGAACTAATCACATATATGCATTGTATCTTAAAATTGCCCAATAATAGAAGAAAAATTAATACTTTATTGATTCTTTCTTATATTAAGAGTTAGTCCAAAATAAAAATGAAAAATGGAAAATAAAACTAACACAAACGCCTTATATCTTTGAATTTGAGGGGCAAAAGAAAAAGGTCCCAATTACTTGCAGTTTTTCCACGTTAAAATATATTATATACAACCTTTTATACATATCGACGACTCTTTGAGCCGCAGCTCACACTTACTTTGTGTATATATATATATGCATGCATGTGATAATGCCTATATTCTCATTTATCCTCCTAAGCTTCCTGAAATAAGGACAAAAATTACATTTGCAACCTGGACTATACGTACATGCACACACACATATATATGTATGTACGTATATTTCTACACACCGCTCTTTAATTAATTTACAACAATCACATTAATTCTGTCGGCACAGCAGAGGATTCCTTGATTCTCCACCTGCGAGCCTCAAAACTTTATTATTGTTGAAAAGCTAAAAAAGAAAACCTTAATTTCAACGAGAAAGCAATCCAAATCTTCTCTCATCCAATGATTCATACTGAATTCAGATGCAACAGTTCTAGCCCAAAACTTTAAATGTTTCTTCATATCAGCTGGTGCTGAAACTTTTGGAACTCTCAAGTTCAATAATGGTGAATCAGGTCTCTTAATAAGCCACGCTTCTGATAAGTACGGTCTCATAATATAACACTAGTTTTGGCCTCTCTTCTTCTTCACCATCGTTAGAAGAACTTGATGTTGAAGATGAACTTAACAGGCTGTTAACTATGGCACCATTGCACGTGCTTTGTTCATTTTCATGTAAATTCCAAGTCTTTGCAGTCCAGGAACAATACTTATCAACTTAGGACTCAGATTGCTTTTCTTAAATACGAATCCTAAATCCATGAATCCCTTTACTTCTTCCATTTCAAGGTCTTCGAAACTTCTACAACTCGAACATTTCTGCAATGACTTGACTTGTTTCCAATGCTTCCTTGTGCGTTTTTGTGTCCTTGGTGATGAGGAATGAGAACGTGCCCTAGTTCTTACTGAATTGTCTTTCCTAGTTGGTCTTTCCTTGATATCTTCCTCATTCTTCCTCGAATTTTCCTATATAAACAAGGATTTAGTACGAAAAAATGCATAAGAGTTAGATAAGACAATACTCGAAAGATTAATCACGCGTTTCTTATTCTTTTTTTTTTTTTAACCAATTATTACCGGGGAAGCAATAGAGAGATGGTTTCAAGATGGGATTTTCTTGTTTTGTTGAGTGATGATGAGTTTGTGTATCCTGAAGTGGCAAGAGAGGGAGGGTTGATGAATCTGAAGTGGGTTGATGTTGGTTTAGGATTTTAGTGGCATATAGGCCAGTGTTCATAGGTTCTGAAAAGAGAATAATTTGGTGAAACCATAGACGATCCATGATTCCTAGCAAACATAATGAGTAGGTGTCTCCCATGTTGTTTGTTTGTGTGTGTGTGTGTGTGTGTGTGTGTGTGTGTGTGAGAGAGAGAGAGAGAGAGAGAGAGGGAGGGAGGGAAGAAGGGAAGGGAGGGGGGGTTGGTGGGTGGGGATAGAATATGTTTTTATGGGCATAGAGAGGGTGTGGTGGTAGTGAAAGTAGAGGAATAAGTGAAAGGAGAAGAAGAGGAATAAATTGGTGGGGCTAAGCACCAATTGGGACATCTATGGAGGATGTGGTCATAAGATACTATTCTCCAAAATCCACACAAGCAGCTTGATCTTTTTATGTATTAATTTACCTATATACCCCTGTACCAAACAATAATGTATGTGAAAATGATTCTTCATAAGTGATATGTCACATAAATTATGGGGTAAATAACAAAAGAAATAAATCAAACTTTATCATTTTTGGAATACTACACTAACCACCTGTGCTAGTTATCCTAATATGGTAGTTGAAATCTCAAAATGTTATCTAATATCATCTACCACTAGTTAAGTATTGGATTCTTTTTTTAAGATTTCGATTATAAGACCGTTCAATTTACGATCTGAGTACCGAAATTTTCATCAAATTAACTTTTATCGTCTTCTCAACTATTAGATGGATCCTAAAATACATGCATCTTAATTTCTAATAAATACTGAAATCACCATATGCCATTGCATAGGCAGCGTTTTCGTGTTATATCCCTCATCATAATTCATAACGTTGCACTTGCTACCACAATCAAGTATAAAAATTAAGGTGAATTTGAGGCTGTTTATTATTTTCAAGTTTGCAAGTTTCTGCTTGAAATTGCGTATTTGGATGAATAAAGGTCCACGTGAAGAAATGTGGTTTTAATGGCTTTCGTGAGTTTTCATATGTATTTGACGTGAAGAGTTATTCGAAGAAAAAGACACAAAAACTACTAGATGGAAACTGGCTGTATAAACATTTATGTCGCGAATAGCCCTTAAACTAGATATATTTTGCTAAGTTCTCAAGTGAGATGTATCAATTTTAAATCCTCAATCTCGTTGCAATTAAATAAAAAAAATTATGTCGTTATTAAGTTATATGAACTGAATTGTATAGATCTATGCCGGTAACGAAGTAAGTTTACCAAAAGAAAAAAAAAATTATGTCATCATTTGGCAGTAATATATGCTTCTTTTTCAAGGTCTGAAAATATTATATCCAACAACCAAAAACACGAGAAAGATTACAATAAGAATGATAACGATGCCACTTGAATTATTAGAGAGGTAAAACGGAATAGAATTAGACATGTGACTACGTCTCATAGCAATTGAGGATAGGTTTTTGGATCACGTTGGGCATAGAGGGGCTCTTGTTTTTAGCAAGACATATTTGACACTTACTTTTAATATTCATACATAATGACAATTTTTTATATGGTGTAATAATACCATATCAGACACAGAGATAATAGGATTGAAAAACAACTCTAAAGCAAAAAAAAAAAAAAAAAGTGTAAAAATATCATGCACTTATAGAAAGATACCTTTATAATGTGAACAAACATAGTATGATCTCCCTTTAATTTCATAGACTTGTTACAATGATATAAATTTAATACAAAATAGAACAATATGTTAACATGAAATATGCCTCCATATTATCTACGAAATTCTTTTTTTTTTTTTTTTGTCATCACAAAAGAAGGAAAGAATAACCGGGAACTTTCAATTGAAAGACCAAGGGAGATACTGCTAAGTTAAAAGGTCATTGGCATGAAGTTTTAATTTTAAGGGTTTGTTTGTTTTTTTATTTTTTTCTATCAATTTAGTACCTTTTTTTATCGTTTCAAACAGATGTTTGCCAAGATACATGTACAGATGAAAAAGGATATTTTTACTCATAAATTGACCAAATAGATCAAATACAAAAAAAGTATAATTACAAACCAAATAAAAATAAGATATAAATGAGAATCAAATAATTGAAACAGTCCCTTGCCTTCATCAATAAAAGTAAAGCCCCTCCCACACTGTCACTTAGGACAGGATCTAGGCTTTTTTGTTATAACTTGTGCATTTTTTAGATAAATCTATTGGTATTATATCTAGACAATTGCGTATTTGGTAACGTTTTTAACAGCTAAAGATACAGCATTTGAAACACTTATCAATAATATACATTCAATGATGCTTACAAATAAAATAAAATGAAAGCACAACACATTTTGAAGGATTGCAAGAATATCATCATAATAATATCTTGATAATACTAAAAACTATTCCCGACAAAATTATCATTAGTTTAAAATTTCGATAGTTACATTGTGATCCTCCCATAAGTTTAAATAGACATCTTCCTAGTCCAGATCGGGTCTAAACCGGGACTCAAGTCGGAACTGTCCTGCAGAGTGGTGGGGCAGGAGGACTCTTTTGAACCCGCTGATTCACGAGGCTGTCCTCTGAGTCCAACCCACATATTTAAAAAAAAAAAAAAAAAACATTTCCACAAGCCAAAAAAAAAAATTCTTTTTTTTAACCAAAAGTTGGACGCTCCTCTTGGACCCATTGGTCTACCAAGTACTAAGATTGATCCAAATTGAACCACCAACCCGACGGGTCCTACTCACCTTGCCGAAATGATCCAATAGAAGAACCGCTATGTTCGATTCTCCCTGAGTCCCGATTCAGACCCAACCTGAGGAGATGTCTAAGTTTAAACATCTTTGTACTCCCTTTGTATACTTTTACAATGAGCATTTTAGATGTAGCATATATTTGTTAATGTATTAACTCATCAAGTGAAACTCTTCCTGAAGCTGAAAAAAAAAAATTAAATATTGATATGGGAAAAAAAGATAAATAATTATTGGCATATTTTATAAGCCCATTTCCTAATATTACATGAGAAAAAAAAATTATAGGAGACCACATGTTATTTATTATAAACACGTGTGATATTCAAAGGTCCTTCATAGGTAGCATCCCACTTATATTGGGTTGTGACCACCATGAATTTTATGACAGTTGCCACTTGCCAGCAATCCCCTTCCTCTTTCTTAATTTCATCTGGTTTTTTATGTTTTAATTTTCTTTTACACATGACTTAATCAAATACATTAAATTAAATGTTCATGTGCTAGATTAGTCAAATTTATAAGTCGGTCACTACACCAACTTTTCAGGAATGTGGTTGTGCGTTGAGTTAATTATAAAAACATGATATGTGTTTTAATATTTTTAAAATCAAGTGATTTGGATTTTGATTTACAATAAATATATAACCTACATTTTGATTTTGACAATCAAGCGATCTGAGTGTTATTTTTTACAAATGCATGAACTATATTTTGTACTTTTGTAAACAAGTGATCTAAGTTTTAACTTTTGATAAAATACATCACTTTGTGTTAATAATATATTAAATTGATTTAATCAACCAATGAAAAAAAGCCATATGAATTTTGTCTATTATTAACATAAAGTAGCAAAATACATGTTAATATTTGTCAAAAATAAAACTCAAGTCAGTTATTTACAAAAGCACAAAACATGAGTCATTTATTTGTCAAAAATAAACTCAAATCACTTAATTTCCAAAATGACAAAATATAAGTTATGTACTTATTAAAAACCAGAACTCAAATCACTTATTTGTAAAAATATTAAAACACAAATCATATTTTTATAATTAATGATTGTATATTTATGGAATTATAATATGTATTGGCAAAGATAAAAAGAAAACCTCTCCTTGTCCTATTTCCATGTGGAACAAAGATGCATCCCTTATTATATTTTTTCCGTTAATAATATCCCATGCGACTGTAATTGTAATTTGTAATTAGATAAAACCAAGTACAATGAAATTTTGGTATGGTATTTAAATTGGTTAAAATTGGTTATAACAGAACTGTACTACTATTAATACAAAATTAAATAAATTAAAAAAATGTAATTATAAAAAATTTTAAAGAATTCGATCATGGTTGGAAAAAATATGAACCATTTATTTATGTTGTGAAATCAATCCTATTATAATCATCATGGTACGGTAGAATTTTCCCATGATGCATATGTACTCTCACTCTCCGAAAGCCAAATCTAAAATATGCATCATCATTGTTTAGTGTCACGTTAGTTTATCAAAATGAGAAATCTTTAATAAAATATCAATCTCCCATGAAAAGGGCATTTGGTCTAGTGGTATGATTCTCGCTTAGGGTGCGAGAGGTCCCGAGTTCAATTCTCAGAATGCCCCATTTTGCCATTTTTTTGCCTCAATTCCTTACCTTGGAGGAGTCTCGACTACTTTTTTTCTAACTTACTTTCTCGACAAACTAAAGTAGATCTCCTCGTCATTCATAGAATAAGCTACTTGAGAAAAAGGAAATAGCTACCTGTTTCGCAACATCTCCTAAAGATTTTCTATATTTGTTATTGATTATACCCTATATGGTTCACATTCTATCTGAGAGTTTTGATCCATTACTTCAAACACCTAGTTAAATCGGCTGCAGCCCTCCCTATATGGAGTCACGTCGATTGAGGCCACAATTATTATAAACAAACAGGAATGCATCTCCTTAGGACATGAACAGATTCCAAAATTTACATGATAAAATTGTTATTGATTACACTCCTATGTAATATATGACAAAATTTACATGAGATACACTAATATTGCATTTCTCATATGAAATATGGCTTCGATCACAATAAAACAGACGTCATAATTAACGGTGCTATAAATTAATTTTCTTGGCATGACAAAACTCCTTTTTTGTTCCTGCTCATGCACTCTTTTCTTATCTTCATTGATCTAAACGCTAAGCAGCAATTTTACTGTAGTATCATAAATCAGTAATGGGACATGCTAGTTTTCCTATGGTATCTCAATTACTCTATGCGATGTACATGTAGATATAGCGACTATATATTTATAATTTCTTTCATCCCATTGGTATTTGTATAATTTTTTTAAGTCAACTAGTGAGCAAGAAATTATCTCCACCTTGCTATCTCATCCTAATCAATCATGATCGAACATCTAACAATTTTTATTATTAATGTGTCAAGTGATCTAACTTTTTTTAGATGTGATATTATGATTGGTAAATATACAATTAATAAAATACTCCAACTTTTCATTAATTTAAATAAAAGTGGTTATAATTAAATAGAATAATAGATGGTCGAATTTTGAACTAGAATTTGAACTTAGATAGTCTAAATAAATCAAGTAAATTAAACTATAGGATGTAATAAGATAGGTTAATATAATTAAATTAGTAAAATAGATTTAATTCAAAGTTGATAACAAAAAAAAAATCATTCTATCTATCTATTTGTTTCAATTACCTATTTCATCAATCCAATTCTTTGATTTTCTCTAACTATCAAATTTGAATTTAATTCCTTTTCAGTTGGTTTAGTTACTTTAACTATCTTTTCCAACAAATCAAATTTCACCATCATCTCAACCAATTTTAATAAGATCTCCTTTTCTTTCAATTATCAAATAAATTTTTTCCCAATCATTCATTTTAACTTCTTTTCTTCTATTTTTATTTCCTAAACTTTCAAATATGTAATTGAAGTGTTTTATAAATTTTTAAACCCTTGAACTTTAGCTCAAGTTTTATTTCTCAAATTCCCATAAGTTTTGAATTTATCTACTTGTTTAAAAATATCAGATCTTATGTCTTGACCCAAACTAAATGTCAATTTAGTACAAATTGAATTCTTATACTAGATTCTTATTTCAAGCTATTAATTTCTATTTTATAAGTTTTGAAATTATATTCTAATTATTTTATAAACGTAAAATAATTACCTGAAAAGTTAAACCAAATCCCTTACCTTAAATATCCCTAATTCCCTTTAAATACCATCCTTTTTTGTTTCTTTTTCTTTACTTTGTTGCTTCCTTTCTTCTTCTCCTCTTTTACATTGCTTCCCTTCTTTCCTCTCTTTCTCTAAAATCAAATTAAACTCTCAAATTCAAGAAGATTATAAAGGGAAATAGAAGATGAAATCAAGATGAAGGATGAAAAACACACATGAAAGAGCTACCAAAAATAAGGAGTAGTAGTAAAGTTTTATTTACTTGAAGTTTTTCTAAAACAAGTTGGTTAATTGTTTCTTTAAATTAAATGTAGTCTATACATGAGAATGATGAATTAAAACTAGAAATAAGTAGGATTTGTGAGAAAATTTGTAATTTTAGAATATATGAACTTGTGTCTAAAAACCTAGGTTATGTAAGCATATGTAGAGTTGAGAAGTTTAATGTTATGATTTGAATGACTTAATGTTAAATATCTATAGAAGTTGTGATAACATGAATAGATTGGTAATGCATACACATATATGTCAAAACTTAAATGTGCATATCAATATGTAAATTAGGTGTTTGATGAAATATCTTAAAGAAATATGATGAAGAAATGTGTATAGGAGTATTATATATGCTGATGTTACAATGTTTTGATGAAGTTACAATGTAAACAAGTAGTTAAAATTAGGATAAAAAGACAAAAGGAAACGTATAACTTGATCCCCTGTCCATCACGAGCATGACACGGCCCGTTATCAAAGTGAAAAATAATTTAGATGGTGGTTATAGGGGTGATGAGGACCGTGATCTTTATTGAGCAAAATTTTCAAAGAACACAGTCTAAATCACGGCCTTGATAAGGGGCATGATCTCTTATCACGGATAATGAGACCTGTGATGAGTATCACAGCCCTTGATCACGGGCGTGATGGTGCTCGTGATATTGATCATGGTCATTGTCACAAGCATGATCCTCCCTCTGGTACTATACATTAAAGAGAGAGAAGAGAGAGGAGAGAGAGAAGATAAATGAATGGAGTAGATAGATGATAGATACTATGATACATTAGTAACTGTATAAATAGAAATGAATTAAGGGAATTAATATATTTAATAACCAATTAGAGTTAATATGAGTTTTAAAGATAAAATAGACTTAGTCAACGTCTACAAATTTAGATTCCACTTAATTTAATGAGTTTTAATGAACTAAAATGAACTAGCCTTATTAAAATCTTATAAGATATATGATAATCACCTAATAAGATGATTGGATATTATTTAGTAATTGAATTAAATGATTAAGTCCAATCAACTTCATGGAATTAAAGTTAAAGAAGAATTAGTTAATAAACCTAGATTCAAATTAATTGAGTGAATTTTAGTAAGCTAAAATGAACTAGAATGATTAAGTGTATCCAACTTAGCTAAGTTAAAATTCATATAGGGTTAATAATTTATAGGTGACTTTGAAATAATATAATTATGATATGATTGGCTAAATCAGGAATAATAAAAGAAATTCGTTATTTCAAATGTATGTTTACTAAAATGAGTTTTTTTAAAACACATATTTAATATGAATTTGATGTAGAATGAGTATATAAGTATGACTATTGGCGTATATAAAATAATAAGGATATGAAGTATAAATTAGTATAAAACATAGAAACTATGGGTAATATCATCATTGTATTAAAGATATATACTTAAAATAAGATCAAGAGAAACACAATAAAAATAAATATGAATCCATAGTTCAACTAAGTGTAAGATAATGAATTAATAGTGGATTGAATATTAAAATCTAATAAGGTATACATTAAGAAAAATAATGAGTCATTACTATTTCTTTTCATAGAAGAACTTAATCAACCATTGGATATTCTAAAAGATTACTATGACTTAGCCAGGATAATAAGTGGGTAAGTTTGACCTTATCACATTGTTTGTGCTTGTAATATAGTTGCACTTGTGTTAATATAAATATAACTGGTTGCGTATGGAGATTGGGTATTTATATGTTGTTTAGTGATTGCTACAGTTGATAAATCATTAAATTAAAAGTGATCATATATTGATTTGTCATAGTCGATGAATGTTTGTTAATTGGATGGTCACTTAAATGAATGGACTTAACATTATCGAACTAATTAATTAAACAACCATGCATTGCATAATATCATAACTTGCATTAGTATAGTATTCACATTATGTATTATCATTTCTATTGTGTGGTGTCGCTTCCTGAAATCCAATGAATCTGGTGAAAGTTACAATAGGGTCATCAATTTTATAGAAACTAAGCTTAAAGGACAGTCCCTAATGAAGATTGGTTTGAGAAAATAATACTTCGTAAAGTTTCTGAGATTCTAAGGTGAAGTTAAGGTTATGTTAATAAAATATATATAAATAACAAATGAGTTTTGAAAGAAATCCTCCTTCCTCAATTCCTTAAGGTGAAGTTGAGAAATGAGTTTGGAAAGAAATCCTCCTTCCTTAGTTCTTAGTTTCTCCTGAGCGTGAATTACTTGAGCTAGTCTTTTAATCCTTAAGAGAAGGCATAAATCTCTATTTGTTTGGATTCCAATCATCCAAACTGTGTATGCCTCATATGATTTAGTGTTGCATTACATATGTTTATTAAAAATACTTGATTGATAATTGTTTGATGTGTGATTAGTCTTGTCATTCATTAAGCTTTGGTTTAGCTCACACCCCTATAGTTCTTATGTAAGAAAGCATCAAGAATGGGCTAAGATTGTGTTAGAAGAGAGTACATTTCCTGTAAAGACTTTGAAGACAAGAAGATGAACTTAGAATTTATTTCATGTGCTTAGTGTATAAGTTAGAGATTTTATAATGTATAAGATAAGTGTAGAATTAGATTAATTATATTATGATTTGGAACTTTGTAATAGATAGGTCATGTATCTGTTAGGGATCTGGAGTATATCATCAATGGGGAGAAATCCAACGGGTTTTGTGAAGGATAACACAATTGGGCTTTTGTCACCATCTATAACCCAAAACCTTAAGGCAATGAGTTAATGGGTCTTCCCTCTTATAAACTCTTCACATAAGTCTCATATTTCCCATGTGGGATTCTCACACTTGTATCCTAACAATCTCCCCCTCATGTGTGAGTCTCCATAATGGGGTAGGCCATACTCCCCCTCAACAAGAGCTTGTCAAACTGACTCTACTAAACCCACTTTGTGAGTGGTCCCATCTACTCACCATGGGTTTCACAAACAAGTCATACCACAAAGCTCTTCTTTCCACATGGTAGGCTAACCATGGGAGATTCCCAGCCAACCATTAGCTCTGATACCAATTGTTACGGTCTAGAGTATGCCTTCAATAGGGAGAAATCCAATAGGCTTTTTGAAAGATTGCATATGGGGAGAGTGACATGTGTACGGCTTCAGCAATCGATGTAGGCGGCGATCCAACCCGTGTATAAGTCGATATCATCAAATCTTCTTGAATTACACACCCTTTCATCTAAGTATAAACCCTATACTTAGGATCCCCTTGGATATAGACCTATATGTGTTAGATTTATACCCAACAAACTCCTCCTCCAACTTATATAGGGAATTCCATCACTCCTACAATCTTCCTGCAACAAGTGATCTTCTCTTTTGGTAGAGCTTTAGTCATCATATCTAATGCATTATCATCAGTATGGATCTTCTCAAGCTTTAACTTCTAGGACTCTATCACATCTCTAATCCAATGATACCTCACATCAATATGTTTCGATCTGGAATGAAACATAGGATTCTTACTGAGATGGATAGCACTCTGACTGTCGCAATATAGCTTCAAGTCTTCCTGCTCTTGACGTAGTTCTTCTAAGAACTTCTTCATCCACAAGACTTCCTTGCAGGCTTCTGTCACAGCAACATACTCTGCCTCAGTGGTGGAAAGTGCAACACATTTTTGCAACTTTGACTGCCAGGACACTGCTCCCCTGCAAAAGTAATCAGATAACCTGAAGTGGACTTCCTGGAATCCAAATCTCCTGCCATATCAGCATCTGAAAAACCCTCTAACACAGGCTTACTGCTACCACCAAACTGTAGACAAAACCTGGAAGTGCCTCTGAGATATCTGAGAATCCACTTCACTGCAGACCAGTGCTCCTTTCCTGGATTTGAGAGATGGCTCACAACACCAACAGCATGAGCAATATCAGTCTAGTGCATACCATAGCATACATTAGACTCCCCACAGCTGAAGCATATGGGACCCTTTTCATCTCCTCTTTGTCTGCCTCACTTTTAGGACACTGAAGTGAACTCAGTTTGAAATGTCCAGCAAGTGGAGAGCAAACAGGTTTTGCCTTGCTCATGTAGAATCTCTCTAGCACCTTCTCAATATACCTCTCTGTGACAACCACAACTTCTGGCTCTTCCTGTCTCTAATGATCTTCATTCCCAGTATGTGGCCAGCAGGTCCTAAATCTTTCATGGAGAAAGATTTACTCATAGCAGTCTTCAAATCTCTGATTTTCTTGGCATCCCTGCCAATGATCAACATATCATCAACATAAATCAAAAGTATGATGAACTCACCACTAGAAAACTGTTTGATGAAGACACAATGATCTGTGGCAGTCCTGGTGTAACCCTGATCAAGCATAAAGGAGTCAAACTTCTTGTACCACTGCCTTGGAGCTTGTTTCAGCCCATACAAACTTTTCTTCAACTTGCATACAAGATTCTCCTTCCCTTGATCTTGAAACCCTCAGGCTGCTCCATGTAGATCTCCTCCTCCAAATCACCATGAAGGAATGCTGTCTTCACATCCATCTGCTCTATCTCCAGATCCAGACTAGCTGCAATACTGAGCACTACTCTGATGGATGACATCTTCACCACAGGTGAGAATATCTCTTCAAAATCAACCCCCTTCTTCTGACCGAACCCTTTCACAACCAATCTTGCCTTGTACCTCGGCTGTGAGCTGTTCTCATCTATTTTCAGTCTGTAAACCCATTTGTTACTCAGGGGTCTCTTGCCCTTAGGCAACTGAACTAACTCATAAGTCTTGTTCTCATGCAAGGAACTGATTTCCTCTTGCATGGCTTTAACCCATTCTTTCTTCTTGTTATGAGTCATTGCTTCCTCATAACATTCAGGCTCTCCCCCATCAGTGAGCATCACATACTCACCTGAACCATACCTGACAGATGGTCTTCTGTCTCTTGAAGATCTCCTCAACTCAACCTGCTGCTGAGGCTCCTGGATCTCTTCCACTGTGTCTTCTACAGTCCTCTCATCTGTTGTATCTGTAGAAGGTGCAGGATCTACATTTGTGGGAATCTGGCCTGAGGATGATGATGCATCAGCCTTCTTGATGTCTTCAACTGTCTGGTCTTCCAGAAAGACTACATCTCTGCTTCTGATGACCTTCCTGTCAACAGGATCCCACAACCTGTACCCATACTCATCATGTGCATACCCAAGAAAAATGCACTGCTTGGAGTTAGCATCAAGCTTTGCCCTCTCATCCTTTGGTATATGCACAAAGGCCCTGCAACCAAAGACACGTAAATGATTATATGAAATGTCTTTACCTGTCCATACCTTCTCTGGTATATCTCCATCCAGAGCATATGAGGGAGATAGATTTATCACATCCACAGCTGTCCTCATGGCCTCGCCCCATAATGACTTAGGTAGCTTGGCATGAGATAACATGCACTTCACTCTCTCAGTGATGGTGCGATTCATCCTCTCTGCAACACCATTCTGCTGTGGGGTCTTGGGAACTGTCTTCTCCAGTTTTATCCCATGATCTATACAATACTGCTCAAATGGCCCTCTATACTCTCTACCATTATCAGTCCTGACACAAATTAGCTTCTTGCCAGTTTCCCTCTCTACTCTAGAATGAAACTGTTTAAAAACAGACAACACCTGATCTTTGGACTTCAAGGCATAAGTCTAAAGCTTCCTAGAGCAATCATCAATGAATGTAACAAAATACATGGCACCACCTATAGTCAAATCCTTCATATAACACACATCAGTGTGAACCAAATCTAATATATGAGATCTCCTACTAGGTGGATTTCTCTAAAATGCAACTCTATGTTGCTTACCAACAAGACAGTCAGTGTAAGGTTTTAATGGAGTACCTTTGAAATCAGGTAGAAGTTGCCTCTTCACAAGCATCTAGAGGCCCTTTTCACTCATGTGACCTAGCCGTTTGTGTCATAGCTCCACAGTAGCATCATCTGTCAAATTCAGATCTCCTTTACTTAACTTTGCAGGCATTAAGTAAAGGGTATTACATGTCCTTCCCTTGGCTACAATCAAGGAGCCTTTAGTGAGCTTCTATACTGTGGTAGCCTTCATCATCTAACTTTCCTATAGAGATCAGATTCAGGCAGATGTCTGGTACATGTCTCACATCCTTGAGAATGAGTCTACAACCTGTATTAGTTTGCAATGCAACATTTCCAATGCCAATAATCTTTGAAGTTTCATTATTTTCGATCCTAACATTGCCATAATCACCAGCAATATAGGATGAGAAAAACTCACCATGTGTTGTCACATGGAAGGAGGCACTAGAATCCACAACCTAGTCATTGTCATGACCTACAAAACTAATACAATCCTCATCCTATGTAACCACAACCTCATCATCTGCTGCTGCAACAGTGGTATCCTCATCTAAGTCATCGCTCTTATCCTTTCCTTGCTTTTTCTTCCACAGTCTGCAATCTTTCTTGAAATGTCCTGGCTTCTCACAATAAAAACATTTAAGGTTTTTCTTACCCCTTGACTTAGATCTTCCCTTGGACTTGTCAAATCTGGCAGATTTGTCACATCTATGCTTGCTTCTACCTCTCCTTTCAGATTTATCAACAACAAGTACCCTTAAGTTTGAACCAATACCCAGGTCCTTCCTTCTAGCCTCTTCATTGATCAAACTGTCTTTGACCATGGCAAGTAGGGGTGTGCACGGTACAGTTCAGTTCTGTTTGCATCTTGAACCAAACCACATCATAATTTACGGTTCGGTTTTTCTTTTAAATTCGAACCTAACTATACGGTTCGGTTCGTAATTTTTTTGAACCGAAAAAAAAAAAAAGGTTTGGTTTGGGTTCGAACCATTTTTTCATAAAATAAAAAATATATTCTATTGAAAAAGTTCAATTACATATTTCTTATCACTAATGCAAATATAAACAATAATATTTAAAATTAATCATTTATCAAATAAACATGTAAAACTTATAGGAAGGAAAAGATTTCATCAATTATAAAATTATAACTATGACTAGTCTCATTTTTTTGAATTATCTTGAACTATAATGATATACTAGACTTTATCTCAATATAAGACATAAAATGTAATTCGTTGTATGCTTCTAACTAACATATTACCAATTATATAAATCAATGAGTAACTAAGTAATAGAACTAGATTAATTAGTAAGATAAATGGAAAAGAAATATGCAGAAGTTAGAATACTAGAGGTTAAATTCTAAAATCTAACTTACTTATAGATAACATAACAATTAAAACATATTATAAAAAATCTAATTTTATTAATAAATAACATATCTAAGTAAAAAAATTTTACAACAATTAATTTTTTTAAGTTAGAATACTAGAGTTTAAATTCTAAAATCTTACTTATAGATAACATAACAATTGAAATATATTATGAAAAATCTAATTTTATTCTAATGACTAACACATATCTAAGTAAAAAAAATTTAAAATAATTAATTTATTTAAAAAATTAATTGTTTTTAAAATTGTGACATAGATATGTACCATTAATAAAACAATTAAGAGTAAAAATAATATGTTTAATTTTTTTAATATATAAAATGGTTTGGTTCGGTTCTAACCATAGGGTTCGGTTCGTGGTCCTAAACCGAACCGCGAATCATTTGCTCTTCAATGAACCGAACCGCGAACCGAACCGTTTCCAAAAAGAACCAAAATTTCGATTCGGTCCGGTCCGATTCATGGTTCGGTCGTTTTTTTTTTTTTTTTCTTTGCACAGCCCTAGTGGCAAGTGTCAAGGTCCCATTTAGAGTAGAATTACTCACTGATACTACTAGAGTCTCCCAACTTTCTGGTAAGGAACTCAACAACAGAAGTGCCTTGATCTCATCCTCTAGCACAAGCTTCATTGCTGTTAGTTGATTTACAAGCCCTTGAAAATCATTCAAGTACTCAGTCATATTAGAACCCTCCCTGTATTTTAAATTAACAACTCTTCTAATTAAAGAAGTTTTGTTCAAGGCAGTTTACCTTTCATACATGGATTCTAACTTCTTCCACAGTACATCAGCCCTAGTCTCATGAGCCACATGATGATACACATTCTGATCAACCCACTGTTGGATATAACCAACAATCTTCCTATGTAATATCGCTCATTCTGCAGCAGACTTATCCTGGGGTTTTGCAATATCACCCCCAAATGGCAAATACAGATCTTTACAATATAAAAGATCCTCCATCATAGATTTCCAAATTGAATAGTTAGATGAATTTAGTTTGATCATCGTACCTGAAGATTCAGCCATTTCTAAAATGAAGAAACCTTAACCCTGTGCAAAAAAAAAAAAATTCTTTTTGAAACCTGGACGCTCTGATATTACTTTGTTAGGAAAAGATCGCTCCTTTAGCACTTTGTTCAAGGAAAGACCGCTCCTTTACCACTTTGTTAAGAAAATATCGCTCTTTTCTTCTTGCCTAATTGATTAACAAATACAATGAAATCAAATAGACGATAAACACCAGGATTTAATGTGAAAAACCCCAATGTAGAGAAAAACCACGGAACCGCCACCGCACGAAAAAAACTCCACCAACACAATAATGGAATACAAACACAATCTTCACTAGTTTGTACTAGTGGCTCTCTCAATCATACGACAACCTGGTGGATTCACAACAAATCCTCCCTCTAGATCTCTCTCTAGACTTAGGAGTGTGTATATTGTGTTTTTTCTCTCTTTTCTTTTCATTGCCCTAAAGAACAACGAAAAAAGACTTTTTATATATCTAGGATTTTATCTTTTTACTATATTATAGGCCCATATAAGTTGGACCCAAACCCAACAGTATCTTATTTTACTATTTAGTAGAGGATACTAATTCTATGCACTTCTAACAAACTATGAGAATTTGTATTTTCTTTAATTATCAAAATAAATATTTTTATATAATGACAACTTATGTAGCAAATGTTAAGTATATTTTTACAATCTCTAACTTGAAAAATGGTTCTCATATCCTGGATGCATACATAATATAACAACTTTAGGTTAATCCTACTTAACTCCTTTTGGGGGTCATGACAATTGAAACATCAACTTTAAAACAGCAAATATTCATCCCAAAGTTTTATTTCAAAATTCATTCAAAGCCTTCGTACTACAATCATTTGTGTATGTTCTTAGATCAACTAAGCTCTTTTCTTAATGCCATAACCCATGACTCTTCAATAAACAAATATATTGTTTAACATATAACAGATGTAATATAATTTCGAAATAAGCTCCGAAAAAATTACATGATCCAACATGTCTAATTGTCCCAATTATATTTGTTAGAACTTATTATTAGGACGTTGGATCTTTAAGCCCACTCAGCACCCCAAAGTCATGTAAGGTATAATTTTCAGAAATAAATCTGAAGATCCCCCGGAAGAGGACATCAAAGTCGGGGATGGCAATAGGAGAAGCTTTCTCCCTCTAAAAGATAACTGCGCATACAATCGAGAGCGATCGTATATATTTACTACGATAATAAAAATCTAGAGAACATTTATTTTAGATTTTAACACATCATAGTAATCAATATGAAGCATCCTTATTGCACAGAGTTGCATCGGTTAGCATGAAGTTACCGGACAATATCGACAGTTCACTATTTCCAATTGTGCCAATGCGCATATGAAAATTTCTCCACTTACCACGTTCATCTCTGACGATATAACCAATTGTTGCCAAGTTATAAAACGAATTGTTTTCCATATACTCATCATTACACTGTCAAGTCTCTGCTCAATACCATCAACTCATTTGGTAGACTACACATTCTCATCAAATAACTTTCAACAATAATGAATGAGATGTCTGGGCATACAAGGAAATTTGGCCAAACATTGTCTGAGATGCAGCTCAACAGTCGATGGATTTTTTTTTTTTTTTCCTTAGCATTTACACGCTAGTGGTTTCTTATCTATATCAGATTGCTATTAAACAAGTGAGGATACCTTCACAGCAACTTTGCAAATGTGAAATGCAGAAACCATCTCGGTGCTCCTCTTTGCTAGAACTCCATCAAGTGGGATTGCATTTTTGAGAACATCCCACATGAATAATGAAGTTTCCACGGATGAACTTACCCCTAGATGGAAATGGTTCATTAGTCTTGTTCATGTTCTTCTGTTGGACTGCTCCAAGCAGAGTTTAATGAGCATTCAGAGCCAGTTGAGATCCTCCAGACCATTTAATCCCCTCCACGCTCCCTCAGTCAGTATGGCTTCAATTTTTTAGAGAGTATGAATGTCACCCATCTGTTATTGCTATATCCTTTCCTATCATTGATAACCTCTCTTGCCAACATATTTCTGTGTGCATCCTCACAGATATCTAATTAATTCAACCGTCTATACTGCCTATAATCTTCAACACGAGGTCAACCATGTACTTTATTATATCTTTTCTCTTGCTAGCCTTTCCCATAGCTGAGGTAGTACCTCTGCTTTTGCCTCCGCATGAAGTACTTGCCGTCCATAAAGTGCTTAAACAGATTGCTGCTTTCCACATTCCTTCATGGTTTTACTTCTAAGGCGATGATTTAGTCTTCTAATATTCTCATCAAATGACTGACAAATCTTCTTCCAATTAGGCTAATGGAAAGACCTTGCATCTTTTTTGGCACCAGTAGAATCAAACACCATCACTACTATCAGCATGCAACATAACCAATTAGCTAGATGACTCGAGTCTATGGTAGCTAAGAATGCTTTCCAGCAGCAATCTAACAGGAACTAGTGACTTTTGAAGATTATCTGCTTGTTGCACCTAAACTTGGGGTGAAGATACTAGAGCTTGATACCGGGGAGGGATGGTAAAATAAATTGGTTCAATCACCTTGACTCATCCTTTCTGTCTCATCTAATTTGTTCACTTTCAAGTGATGATTTTCCAATATCTCACAAATCTGACAGATTACTCACTGGTGTTTTCTACTTTCCTTTCTTCTGACTATATATTGTAACATATTGGCATATATCACCGTTTGGTTAGATCTCCAAGTTATTTATGTTCCTCTTAGTCTCTTACCATAAGAAAATTGTGCACGTCTTACAAAAGGTACCATCTTTCTTGTTCTCATGTCAGTTTAAGATTGCCCCAAGATCAAGCTCCCACAGAAAGCTTAAAGATACCATCAGAGTACCAATGACAAAGGTACCATAACTCAGCAACTACATCAGAACTAGGTTGTAGGAATTACTTCAATACATTACAGGGCAGTGAAACCTAACATCCATAACACTAGAGTAGAGGATACTACAGATCTTATGCACCAATGTGATGCCGCATATGCATGCTGACACAAACGAGAGATTGTTATCATTCCATGTGAATTCCTGGCACCTAATTAGGACATTTCTTTGAGAGCTATCTTCTTGTCTAATTCCATAAACACTACCAAGATCTTGATAGATTGGCGTAATCCAATTCGATAACCATGAACAAGAATAGACATGAGAACAAGGCATTTCTTGCTTTACACCTCGTCATATAGCTCTCCTCTCCATAATAGATGGGTTCAAACATGAAACCAACCTAATCTCCAATCCGCATCAAACAGCAAAAGGGCAGCAAAACTGAAGCGGTGACACCACTTTTAAGCAAGGTCCTGAACTCAATACATAGCATGTCTCCTCTCCTTTCCGCTTCCAACATCATTACAACTATGAATTCAATGGTAATCATACATCCTTGAATATATCAAGCGCAGATAATGAATTTTGTAGTGCACACAGAGCTTCAAATCACCTTCTCGGCGTGTCCCTGTCCACCCTCTCCATCATCACAAATCTGAAATTGATAGTGTTCATGCCCTTTCCTAGTCATCACACCATTTCACGCCGTTGTACAGCACCCTCTACGTCATCACAAATCTGAAGCCCCTTTCTAGTCATTGCACCATTTCACACTGCTGTACAGAAAGGAACTACTTTATAAGAAATGGAACTTGCGAAATGAAACTGGAGGATATGCAATGAACCTGACGCAAGCTCATACGGGCCCTCACTAATAAGGCTCAGCACAAGAATCAAGATCAGTGTTTATTCCTGCAACTTTTATTTAATAAAGGACCACAACTTTGACAGTTTTCATACGGCAAAAAGAGCAAAGCAGAAGTCGCAGATATCTGCAATGATTTTTAACCGATGAGACAGTCTATTATGCTTGATGGAGATTCGATCGCTAGATATTAAGGCCATGTACAATCATACGGGGGGGGCGGCGGGGGGGCGAAGAGAAGGAAAATATATACATTCACGTGTAGAACAAACGGAAACTTCCAAGTGCATTAGTTGAATGATAATGTATATAATGCGTGACCTATAGCATGTAAAAACTCTACTATACCATTGAGTAGAAGCATAAAAATTTTTTAACCGAAGTTGAGACCTCACTAGAAACAGTTTTGGTCAACATTCCTCATGACTGCTCCTTGGAAAAAGAACGATACCCCACTCTCTCTATGCTGCTCATTCCGGTACAACTTCACAAGTATATCCATCCAGAAAGAAAAATGTTTCAACCCAAGGCAAAGAACAGGATGAACAGATGACTCTGGGGAGATGATATAACGTTATCCCATATTTTCATAATATTAGGTAGTTTATGTTCATGTTAAGTATGCTGCATAAAAATATCTCCAATGTTCTCATACAGCCTGCCGCTCATGCATTTCTATGCTTCAAAAACATTAGCTTGGTGCATCCAACAAATATATAACCATACGCTTAGAAGATCATTGCATAATGTGCAAATGAAACGTAAAATAACAGACAAAACTCAAAACCCAGCTCGTAGACACTATCAACAAGGACAGGGAATTTGTATGAAATTGTACAGGATACAGAGCTCGGAGTCTCCAGATAATGGAACCAAGATCAATGAAAATATCCAAGAACACAGACAAACAAGCAAGAGACAACAAAAATCTAGTCAACATATAAGTAGAACATAGAAGACAACCAATTCGAAGACCCGTTTAAGATTTATGTTAATAAGAGCTTGCAAGCCACACTGGAAGAACTGGATCAAACCCAAGTCATATGAAGATTCACTTGTACAGGTACTAATAATATGTTGCTTGAAACAAAACAATAAAACAAAGGTCATCTAAATACAATGAATGGATCAAGATCCAGCAACCTTTTGAACTCAATAAGTGTGTCCCTAGAAACGTGACTGATAGCCAGCTTACAATGACATGCACTGCACATCATCACCAAGAGGAAACTTGGGTCATGATCATGGATTTTATCACCGCCATACAATCAACAGCAAATACACAATTATCATGCACATGGAACCACAATATCCAGAACACCAGCACAGTACCTTATCAAAACTTTCCTCCAGTGAGATCACCATACAGCAAGCAGCTAAGGAACCCCAACATCATTTGATTGGTACATATTCTCCAGCAATCTAACAGCATCACAAACAAGCAAGCAGCTTCGAACTCTAGCTTATCCAACTCAAGCAAAACATACCCAAACATGATGCAATCAAGAAATGCATAGAAGGTAAGGAATAGAGCATACAAACAGTTAGAATATGCAACAGCCAAACAAGGTAAGCGAAATATAAACCCTACAATCACATCTCACATCTTACATGGTACATAAGAATTGCAATAACTAAACGAGATCAATTAAATATATACTTTTAAAGTAAATAAAAGATGTAGAATTGAAGATTAAAAGCAATTTTACTTATCCATTGAAGTAGTACTTTTACATAAACATAAAACTAACAAGAAACAGACTTAAAACGAACTAAAACCGGTGCACCAAAACATCCACACCGAACATCCACACCAAACTGCTCAAGAAACATTTTCTCAGAACCCGAACTCGCCACCACGAAGACGAAGGACAAGATGAAGGGTGCTTTCCTTCTGGATATTATAATCCGCCAGGGTCCTCCCATCCTCCAACTGCTTCCCAGCAAATATCAGCCTCTGCTGATCCGGAGGAATCCCTTCCTTATCCTGGATCTTCGACTTCACATTATCAATCGTATCGGAACTCTCCACTTCCAAAGTAATCGTCTTCCCGGTCAATGTCTTAACAAATATCTGCATCCCTCCTCTCAAACGCAACACCAAATGGAGCGTAGACTCCTTCTGGATGTTGTAATCCGCAAGAGTACGGCCATCTTCCAGCTGCTTCCCGGCAAAAATCAATCTCTGTTGATCCGGAGGGATTCCTTCCTTGTCTTGAATCTTGGCCTTGACGTTGTCGATGGTATCAGAAGACTCGACCTCGAGAGTAATCGTCTTGCCGGTTAGGGTTTTAACAAATATCTGCATACCACCGCGAAGACGAAGGACGAGGTGAAGAGTCGACTCCTTCTGGATATTGTAATCAGCAAGCGTGCGTCCATCCTCCAGCTGCTTTCCAGCGAAGATGAGACGCTGCTGATCCGGTGGAATACCTTCCTTGTCCTGGATCTTCGCCTTCACGTTGTCAATCGTGTCGGAGCTCTCGACCTCCAGGGTTATGGTCTTGCCCGTTAGGGTTTTGACAAAGATCTGCATGCCGCCACGAAGACGGAGAACAAGATGGAGGGTCGACTCCTTCTGAATATTGTAATCGGCGAGCGTACGGCCGTCCTCGAGTTGCTTTCCGGCGAAAATAAGACGCTGCTGATCTGGTGGGATCCCTTCCTTATCTTGAATCTTAGCCTTAACGTTGTCGATCGTATCGGAAGATTCCACCTCAAGCGTGATCGTCTTGCCAGTCAAGGTTTTCACGAAGATCTGCATGCCTCCACGAAGACGAAGGACAAGATGGAGAGTAGACTCCTTCTGAATATTATAATCAGCGAGGGTACGGCCGTCTTCGAGTTGCTTTCCGGCAAAGATCAGACGCTGCTGATCCGGAGGAATCCCTTCCTTATCTTGAATCTTGGCTTTAACGTTGTCGATCGTGTCCGAAGACTCGACCTCCAACGTGATCGTCTTTCCAGTTAGGGTTTTAACAAAGATCTGCATGCCTCCACGGAGACGGAGGACGAGATGGAGAGTGGACTCCTTCTGGATGTTATAATCAGCGAGAGTACGTCCATCTTCGAGCTGTTTGCCAGCGAAGATGAGACGTTGCTGATCGGGAGGGATTCCTTCTTTATCTTGTATCTTCGCCTTGACGTTATCGATCGTATCGGAGGATTCGACCTCCAAAGTGATGGTCTTGCCGGTCAAAGTCTTTACGAAGATCTGCATAATGATTTACGAATAGAAGAACTAAGAAAAATAAAAGAAAAACTTTTAATTGAAATATGAGAGAGAGAGAGATCGGAGACGTGGACTATCGATTTTAGGGTATGGATATTGGATGATGAAGAAGAAGGGGGAAGGAGGTGGTGTTTATATAGGAGTTTTTTAAGTAGCCGACTAAATGGACGGAGGGCTGGTGCGGTTTGTTTGCTTGCTTTCGAGGAAAGAGCGTAAGGAGCGGGTACGTTGAACGTGGACTTGTTTCTTTCTCTTTCTTGGATTCTCTGGACTGTCCTTGGAGGCTTCTAGATCCTTATCTTTGGACTTTGAGAAAAGACGGAAATAGGCATCTTGGGCTTCATAGGCCCTAATGAGGTTGGGCATTATATTGGGCTATGTTGCCAAATTTCGATGAGATGAGATCCCCCTTCTTGGTTTAGGTGTTCTGGGCCGTAACTTGAAGGGTTAGATGGGAGGAGGTTGTTCATTTGTATACATTTTGATACCAAAATAGGATGTGTTTAAATGAAGGGGATGGAATGATCATGCTTGGGTATGTGAAATGGATGAATAGGTCTCCTTTAAAGTATGAACAAGATGTGAGTATGCAAATTTATGGGTAGCTTAAAACTTGGCATGATGGATTAAGTAGTAGGATGAGGATAGATATCATAGGACAAGTTTTGCATTTCAAAAGTGCTAAATAATTTATGTACCAACCTTTCATTCACCTTAATACAGAGAATAATAGAAGTGTTTAGGAAAAAAAAAGGAAAAAGAAAAGTTCAAGCACAATAAATCTTAACAAAAGATGGAGTACAAAAAACAGATTGTGAAAGTATCTGCTCTAATACATTCAATAATCTAGTTTTACATGTTGAAAAATAAATTAATTACTAGCCAATTATTAAACAATTTAAAGGGCTAAGTATCTTGTTATGTTTGCTTCAACATATACAGCTACACCAGACTATGATATCTAAATTATTGCTAGTACAGCCATAAAAAGTTTATTTGTACAAAATAAACAATTTAGTCTACGAAATAAGGCAATTTGCATATTCTTTTCATATAAACTCAAGTTTACGTAGTTAAATCTTAATTATCTTTGTAATCATGAAATGATTAATTAAAAGTAAAATACATAATTAATATTATCATTTACTCGAATCTAATGGAGGTTAGACTTTAGAGATCTAGACTTAGGTCAACGTTAGATATGTGGTTTTCAAGACAATAGACCAGTTAGTGACGTAGGGGGCATAAGTCCGGTATGACCATTCTAATGCTTAAGTTAAAAATCATTATGATATGTTCATAATTCGAGAGTGTTGATAGGAATACTTGATTATAGTCTAGCGAACCCAACGTTGACCTAATTGGTTGATAAGCTCATAAGAACCCCCATTAAGTAGTTCAACAAGGTTCTCAACGAGGATCTCGATCCCATGGGGACTTCGGCCTTATAACAAAACTTCACGAAGGCTTTGGTCCAACAAAGACCTCATATCTCTACTGTTATTGCCACAAGCCTACACATCAAGGAACATGTTGCCACTTCTTACTTTTATCTCATAAAAGAATAACCATGAGCTTAGCCATCTCCACCTCCTGCCCAAGGTCGCCTACCTCCTTATGGACTCAAATCTACATGGAACAAGATTTTATGAACCTTCAATTGAGATATGGCTAAAAACTATAAATAGACATTTACCCTTAAAAGGTATGATCATCTTAGCTTATCTAACCTTATTTCATCTAATGTCTATACTCTCTTGAACTCATAAGCTAACTTAAGCATCAAACTAGTCGCATCGGACAACCACCTTGTACACCATTGACTGTGTTTTGTACCTATAGGTCTACGGTGCACTTTACCCTCTCAATTAGTGGATTTGGTACCTGCAACACCCGGTGTCATATGTAGGAATCGATCTCCTTTCAGTGCCTTAAGGTAGAACTTTCAAGATTGCCATTAATATCCTTTGCATACATCTACCCTCGTCATGGGTTAAAAACTTGGCTTTGAGCTGTGGTTAATTGTATGGCCTTGCCAAGAATGGCATTGTAAGGAGACCAACAATCAACCACAAGAAAATTGATATGGTATGTCGTGTAATTCTCTTTGTCGCCAAACTTAAGAGGTAAAGTAATAATTCTTTGAGGTCGAATGGGCTTATTATCAAATGGTTGTAGTCATAGGACCTCAATTTTACCTTTAATAGGTGCTTTGTCTTATCATAAGCACGATTAAACAAGGTGGCAGCATTGCCACCTATATCAATAATCACTTGCATGACTTTCTAACCCAAAATTTGAGCTAAAATGACTAAAGCATATTGGTAGGAAGTCTAAATACCCTTATAATATCCGTTAGAAAATCATATGGAAGTATTGACTTTCATTCTTTTTAGGCTGTAGGCTCTAGGCTCTAGGCTCATCACTTATTTTCTTTTATTGGAGTCAAAAACCAAAGGAGAGCTCAACCGACTCAAGGCAAGTGCCTCACTAAATATTGTATTGAGCTCTTTATGGTGGCATTCTCTATATCTCCCTCCTCGAAGCTGACCACATAGGTCATCAGCTAGCTTTCCTTCTTCATCATCTTAACCATTAGTCTATCACTTTTGAGCTAGTTGATTAACTTGGCTTCTGTCATGGTCAATATATTCTTTGAACCATCCTTATCAAATGGCATTTTTCAAACCCAAACAATCCTTTTTGTAATGACTTCAATCGCGATGATATTTGCAACACCCTTTTGAGTCCTTAAGCTTCAGATTTGGTCTCATGGAAAGAGCTAAAGGTATGACACTTTGATTCCCGACATCGAGGAACACATTGTGTAGCGGCTTTCAATAGTAAGGTAAACTTGTTGTATAGAGGAAAATGTTTCCTCTTGTCTTTTATTCTTGTTGTAGGAGCTTGAGTCACCATCAGAGTCATGGCGGTCTTTTGTATGCCATATGTCTCCTCAGCAACCGGAGTTGGGCTCGGCTGTCCCATTAGTCTCCTTCCTCACATTCTCGGCATCCTCCCAACATATGTATTTTTAGGTCTTCTCCTAGACTTGTTTGAGAGTAATGAGCTAACACTTCAAGATAGAGTTGAAGAAGGTACTGTTATTGAATATACCTTACTTTATCGCCTTAAGGGCTACACCTTAATTAAGGTTCGAAGTCTCCAAAAAGGCTTTGTTGAGTCTTGTAAGGTAATCTCGTAGGGTTGCATCTGGTCTCTATTGAACTACATAAAGATATGAGGTGTTGCAAGTGTCGAATCTATCGGAAGAGAAGGTGTGGTACACCATGGATCTATAAGCATAAAACATGCTTAATGGTATGCCTTGGATTGTTCAGCATGGTTACTCTGATGCTTAAGTAAGCTCATGGGTTCAACAGAGTATAGAGATCAAATGAAATAAGGTAGGATAAGCTAAGATGATCATATGTTTAGAGTGAGAGCCTATTTATGGTTTTTGGTTATACCTCAATTAGGGCCCCACAAATCTTGTTCCATGTAGACTTGAGCTTATAAAGACATAGGTAACCTTAGGCTTAAGGTGGTCCATACATGAGGCAGAGGTGGCTAAGCTTATGGTTGTTCCTTTAAGAAAATAGAAGTAAAAAGCGGCAGCGTGTTCCTTAATGTGTAAGCTTGCGACAAGAATAGCGAAGAGTTGAGGTCCTTATTGGAGCAAGCCGTTGGAGTTTCGTTACAAAGCCGAGGTCCCCCATAGAGCCCCTTGGTCGAAATACTTAATGGGGTTTCTTACAGGACTACGAGCCCATTAGATCAATGTTGAGATCGCTAAGCTATAGTGAAGTATTCCCTATTAAAAGAGGTGATTCGAGATGTTATTGAAAAGCTAAGAAAGAATTTTATAACTTTCATATTTTAAGTTTTAGGAAATTCAAAATGAATCAACGTCCAAATTTGTACGGCATTACCATAATTTGTAAGCTGATAGTAGTAAGTGAATCGGTTAATCTAACTTTTAAGCATCCGAACTAATACCCAGACCTTTTCAACTTATATTAAATTTAAAATTTGTAAAACCGTCAAAAACTATTATTCACAACTTTAGACATTTAAATTTTTAATAAATTACATTAGAAGAT
The DNA here is from genome assembly GCA_024138025.1 of Combretum micranthum. Classification (NCBI taxonomy): domain Eukaryota; kingdom Viridiplantae; phylum Streptophyta; class Magnoliopsida; order Myrtales; family Combretaceae; genus Combretum; species Combretum micranthum. The sequence continues at coordinate 124,431 of JAMXBD010001538.1, forward strand.
GTCAATATTTATAACCCGTTTACTTAACATGCATTGCTATTCATTCCCTCATCATTCTACATAAATAGCCATTGCGGTATTCACTTGAGGAAAATGACAATTCATAATGAGTTGGTATTAAGATGATGAATAGTAATTCATGTCACTGTATCCATGAATTGCTATTTAATGGTTTATTTTCCAACTTTGTTATTAATACTCCTGTATTGAAAATATCACATATACAATTATTTTCTCTTTATAATAAAGACAAATGATATTATAGATATTTTACTTACTACTATAATAATTTCTTGTTTTATTTTTTATACAAAGTGAACATTGTAATGGATATTATAACCCTATTAAATTTCTATTGAATTGGAATTTAATTCCATCTTTATTCATTATAGCGAAGTGACTGAGCCATAAAGGTTAAATTCATTTAAGCATTTATATTTTAAGTGTATGAAAAGATGACTTAACTTTTATAAGTGCATCAAACAACAGGTCAACATTTTACAAAGCTCATTTGTCAACTTTTTTATAATTTTTTTTTATCAATTTCCGTCACATATTTTCGGCAGATACCTCATTTGACTCATTGTGCAAAATATTAATTCATTTTTTAATTACTTTAAATGTTGATATGTTAAATGAAATTACCTCAAGTTAATATTTTTAAATGTAGTTTACCCTTTAAATTTTTAGATAGACACTCATAACTTACTTGCAACATCCTAAAGATTCATTGCCTAGAAATTGAACAATACAACCTAGGTGTAATCCTGAGTTTTTCTTAAGTTAAGAAATTCAATATCACATACCATAGATGTTGACACAATAGCTTCATAATGGTCTTTAGCAACTTCTATAATAGGAAATGTCTAAAATTTACATGGCAAAGTTAGAAGCTCACTGAATATAATTGTATAGCCTTGGTTTCCATGTATAGTGAATCACTAAACTTATAGAATGTGTTGATTAGCAAACAATAGCTTAAAAATACATTGCTAAGTTGAGATATACACGATAAAACCGATAAATGACTTAAATTATTGTAATAAGAATCAAACTAAGATTTTAATATTAAAAAACATGAAAATGAGAATATTTGAACTTATATAGCCTAAATCCTAATTTAGTTTCAAGGCCCCTAAACTCTAATCGAGTAGGTGAAAATCCTAATATTATTTGATTGCGTAAATGTAAAACACTAGAAATCAACTCTAAATTATTTCTTATAAAATTTAGAATCTATAAATCTAAGTTAAATATTTTTATCTAATATAAATTAGTAATTTGTTTTTATATTCATCAATATTCATTGATATCATAAATTATCCATCTCATATATATATCAATACTTAAGACTTAAATCAACACATGAAATTTCCCAAGAAAATTCTTCAAATTGCTGTTGCGAAAGGAATTTATGCCTAGAGAGAAATCAAATTTTAAAGTGATAAATTCATCCCATACTTTGTAATTAATATTGGAAAAATTCTATAGTCAGTCATTAATTTTGATGACTAGTTTCGTCACTATCTAACAGCTCATGCCCTATCCTAGTCGCGATCAATCATTAAAATAGTTAATATTACGATAACTATATTCTAGTGAATAAAACAAAATGTGTTGGTGTGCATACTTAAAGATTTAAGATTGCTCTAAGGTTATAAATGAATCGTACTATGATCAAGCTACTGTACATCCATGTTTTAGTGTATAATACTAGGTTTAGTAAATATGACGAGTAAATAAACTAAATCAAATTTAAAAAGTTACCAAGAAAGTCTATTCTAACCTTGTAATTTTGAACACATTTAGGGTTTTTAGTACTTTTGTTAAAAACCTAAAAATTAGTGCAATAAAGATAAATAAGATAGTTTACAAGGTTAACATAAAGTTAGAATTACAACAAAAGCTCATACTTAAACAATTCAATCAAGGAAAGAATGATAATTCTAAGCTAAATTAAAATGCTAATCACAACATTTATTGTGATCATTATCTCTTAGGAAATTAAAAACAATAGCCATCACAGCCGTGATCATATGAGCTAATGTTAAAATTCATCATGACTATGATGCACACCGTGATCTCCTTGGATTTTAATTTTAACACCCATCATGGTCGTGACAAAAGCTGTGATCTCCTCTGGAGAATAATGTAATGCATGCCACGACCATGATCTTGCCCGTGATAAAAGTGGAAATGAAATTTCTTTCATCACTGCCTTGATCACGCCGATGATCACTTACACTGCCTCATCCCTACCTTCACTACGTCCGTAATCTACTTCCCCTAAATAATATTTTGAAAGTTTGCAACAACCTCTTTATTTTATCCTTAAGTAATAAAAAGACAAACAAAATAGAGAATTGTGACCTCAATATATGACACTTAAACATTAATAGAATTTATGATCTAGCTATATAGTTAGTAATGTGTGTTTATTATCTTATAGGGACTATAAATTAAGATTAAGACTTTCCAATAGATTACTATGACGATTAAGCAAGATGCATAGGCAAGTAACTTAAATTTTCTCATATTACTTGTGTTTGTAACATAGTGGCGTATATTATAAAGCATAATTGAAACTAGTTATATACACAGGGATTGGGGATGATGCATGTTGTATGTTTTGTGGGTGAATGACAAACTTTAACATTTAAAAGTGATAACAAATTGCTTGGTATTGATTGTGTAATTTGAATTGAAGATTGTTTGAAATTAGTATGGTTAGTATGTAATATGTTATAAATTTTAATTGGCCCCTCAAGTGAAATGGTCCTACATTGTACGATTGCATAAATTGCATTTAAATGGTAATTACATTACATATTAGCATTTCGATTCTATGGTAATACTAAGTTTTTCTAGTAAGTACAAATTAAACTCTGGTTCTATAGAAGATCACCACTGTTATGTTGGTTGTACAGGAGCTAAGCTGGCACCAAAGAACGTCGCCTGTGGTGTTAACATGAAATGACGAATACTTAATGGAGTTTCTAAGTTTTAAGGTTCAGTTGAATTATGATATTTTTCTGTATATATAAAATAGTAAATAAGGATGAACAAAACTTCTCCTTCCATAGTTCTTATTCTCTTCCATGTATGAATTAAAGGAGTTGGTTCCTTTCACCCCAAAGAGAGAGTATAAATCCCCATTGGTTTGGATTCTAATAATCTAAATTGTATTTGTTGCATATGGTTGATTGTTACATTGCATATGTTTGTTAATTAACCTTGCTTCACATTGATGGACTGTTCAAATTTGGTTATTCACTAGTTGTGCCATGCTCACACTCAATAGATTTTTGCTTATAGGAATCAATAGGAAAGATAAAAACCTAAGGAGTTGAAACCAGTATGGGATAAGAATGAAGTTCATATATGGGTTAAAGAGAGTCTATTTGTGTATGTAAAGTAGTCTTTTGAAGGCTAATAAATGTAACTTTATGATGTAATAACTAAGGGCTTATTGTAACGTTATTATTGTATGTGACTTATATGTATGCAATATTTCTTATTTTAAACAATCCATCAATCATGTTATAATTGTTCGTGTCCCAAATTATTTTGGTTATGCTATATTCATGTACCTTTCTAGAAGTCTCAGATAGACTAATACAAATGTCTATGACTTCGGTTTGTTATATGTTACATTGATACTATTGTAGTACTCTATGGGGGTGTAACATTAGGCAAGCAAGTTTATAATGATATACATACTATATTAGACATTATAGGACGCAATACGCAAACCCTAGGTATAGAAAACCTAAGACTCAAATGATTCACAGATGGAATTTGAACCGTAGGATTGTCTTGAAATGAGTAAAGAGGAACTTGACCCCAATTGAACCCATCAATTGAAACCAAAGTTATTAAATTGTAGCAAACCCAACCAAACCTACTAATTGGAACTACAATTATCATAAACGGAACTTGACCCTAATTAAACTTGTTAATTAGAACTAGAGTTATCAAGGATTTAGTTCTTATCATAATAACCAAAAGAAAAGCTCTCACAAATGAGAAAACTCTCAAAATTATATTCATTAAGAATATCTGATAAAAAATGATGTTTAAAAACAAGGATAATGACCTATAAATAATAAAACATAGGAAAACTAAGAGACACAAAATAAAATAAGCCTAACATACAAGGAAGGCCGATGACCTTTAATTATAAGCTGACGGCCTATATCAGCAAAGCTGGCAGTGTTCAAGGCGGCTTTAAAAAGTTGGATTCTAGGAACTTTCAAAGCCGACTATAAGCTGGTGGCTTATTCCATTAAGGCCGGTGGCGTACTTTAGCAAGGCCAGTGGCCTTCCCATTGACATACAACGTTCTAGTTGAAGGCCGGTTAATCTTTGATCTAAGTTGGCAGCTTTGATCCTCTAGCAATTTGTTCCTCTAACATTTGAAACGTTTTAATCTTTCACATTGACGCCACCCGATCCTCATCATCCTCTTCTTCTTTGAAAATGTTCATTCTTGAATCTTCACCATCTTTGCGATCAAGTGGAATGGTCCATCTCCTTTTGGATGTAATTTGGAACGACACTGTCGTCGAAGTTCCCTCTTGCTTGGAAGTTTCTTCTTACACTTGTGCATCCAATTGTCCGATTCAAATACAAATTCCTTGTGCTTCTTCTTGTCTGGTTTTGCATACTGCTTGTTCCACTCTGTCTTCTCTTTACTAGCATGTTCATCAACAGGTAATGGAAAATAATTCCCTTAAAAGAGGTGATTCATCTAGACTTACCTCAAACTCTTGGAACAATGAAATATCTGCACTAGGTAGAGAATAGTTAAACTTATTAGTGGAAAAATATTCTTCCTTATACATAGGTACAAGTGATTATTGTTCTCCATTTTTATCTTCATTGACTTGCACATTCAAAGCACCTTGAATCACCAAAGACTCCTCTTGAGCTGAATACTCAACTTTATTATCATCCTTCAATGGTAGCATAGGATCTTCATTTTCTTGCCTACTTTCTATCTTTATCTCATTATTAAGCATCACTATGGTTCTCTTTTCTTTGCTGTCTTGCAAGTCTTTTCCCTCCTTGGATTTAGATATGGCATAATCGTCCTTTTCTCTCTAATTTGGTTTCCAAGAAAAGTTAAAACCAAAATTTGATGTGTATCCATACCTTTGATAATGATGAGGTACAAATCACCTTCTCATCACATGTTTCATCTCCTCCCATGTGTCTATAGGTTTCTTTCCGTATCTCATCCTACTTTCGTACAAGTTAATCCCACTAAATAATTACATAATCAATAAATTCAATGGTGCCAACTTCAAATTCTTTTCCTTGGAATAGTTATGACAATCAAATACTAGCTCCAATTTTCTTTCCCGTTCCATGTACAACTTTGGATCATTCTTTACTTGAATGGGGGATTTTCATCTTAATACTACCCAGATTGCTATCTTGTTTATGAACAATCCTTTTTCCTTTCCAAGCACCACTCACACCAAAATCAAACTCCTTATCTTCCCCTTCCTCATCCATATGCCCTCTATAGAATTTAGGCTTGGATGGAGATTTAAGATCATCTAATCTCCTATTCAACCGCCCAAATCGATCTTTATGGCCTTCACGAACAGCTTCATATCACTTCTAGTATTTTTTTGCCACACTACTCATCTTTTTTAACATATTTCTTTCTTCTTCAAATAAATCCTAATCAAACCCTAAAAATCACAATTTTTTTACCATGAATTTCTCTCTCTCTCTTTCTTTCTTTTTTTTTAAACTACGAAAGAATCAGTTCACACTATAAGGATTTCAGGAAAAGAGGATAGATAGAAGAAAACAAAAGGAAGAAAAGAAAGATCAAATAAGAAAAACAAAAGAACATAATTACCCCATTCAAGGAGCTAAAAGCTCTTATACCAAATAACACGATACGTGAACCCTGGGTATAGAAAACCTAAGACCAAAACAATTCACTGATGGAATTCGAACCCTAGGATTGTCTTGAAATTAGTAAACATAAACTTGACCCCAATTAAATCCATCAATTGAAACGAAAGTTATCGAATTGTAGCCATTGCAACTGCACCCCAACCAAACCTATCGAATGGAAACACAAACAGAACTTGACCCTAACTAAACTTGTTAATTAGAACCAAAGTTATGAAGGATTTAGTTCTTATCACAAGAACCTAAAGAAAGCTTTCACAAATGAGAAAAACTCTCAAAATTATATTCACTCAGAATATCTGATCAAAACTGATGTTCAAAAACAAGAACAATGACCTATAAATAATAAGACATAGAAAAGCTAAAAGACATAAAATAAAAATATCTTTAAAGATATATATATTATAAGATTCGATAGCTTTCTTCTAATTTGGTTTATCTTAAATGGTTGGAAAAAAATTAATAAAGGAAATTCGTATTACTCAAATAGGTAGTTTCCCGATAGCCAAATAAATAAGTAAATTATTTAATATTCTTAATGTATTTTTGCATACATAATAAAAATCTAGATTAAGAAAAAAATGATAACTTATCGGAAAAAAATTTCACAAATGCTGTTATATGAAAAAAGATTTTAAAAATAGATAACTTAAACTCGTTTCTTAAATAATCGAGGATATAACATATAAGTGGCCGATCTCGAGGTTACTGTAAAATATACCAATCTCGTCTCTTGAAGAGAGAAAATATAGTGAATCTTATCTTTTCAAGAGCTAAGATCAACTTGTTTTTATTTTATTGATATTTTTATAATTTTAAAAAAATATATATTAATTTCGTTTTCTCTTAAAAATATAGTACTTTAGGATGATCAATACTAGTGTAAAAGAAGAAAAAAAAAAAGGAAAAAGAATAAAAAGAAATTAAATTGCAGCCTACTACAGCTGTGTAGTCCTGCCTTTCCACTCTCAAGCGAACCGCTCCGGCGTTTCACCAGTCACCGCTCCTTCTACAGATCGGTTTCCTCGGTTAGATCCTCCATCCTCAAACACAAGAATCACCGTTAAATCCGCGGAGTAGAGAGAACCACTAACAGTCGCATTCACAGAACCACAAAAAACGTTTACGGTTTGCAACTGGTAGAACAGAATGAGTGTGATCGACCTACTCACTCGAGTCGATGCGATCTGCAAGAAGTACGACAAATACGACGTCGAGAAGCAGAAGGACTCCAATATCTCGGGCGAAGATGCATTCGCTCGCCACTATGGTTCCGTTGAATCGGAGATCGAGTCTCTTCAGCAGGTACTCACTCCTCTCTCTCTCTCTCTATGTCTCTCTATCTCTGTCTCTTTATTATTGCGATCTGTTTTGGTATCGATTCCGGTTTATTTTCTTAGAAACTGAATTTGAAATTTAAGTCTACTGTAGTTACCGAGTTCATAAAGGGTTTGACTTAGGGTTTAGTTTAGGTCGTCTCTGATCCGTGACTTATGGCGTTTTAATTGAGGGAAATTAGTTTACCCCTATGATTACTTATAGAGCGTAGGTGAGTTTATTATTGTGGATCTGGTAAAGTTCAACTTGATTTATCTGATGAATTGAATCAATGCAATTACGAGAAAAATTTGTGATTGAAGTGCGGTTAATGCGTAATGAAGTATCCATGACATTCCGAGGGTGTAATGATGGAGGATGATGCCAAGGCTTTGGAACTTTATTGGTATCAGTGCTGCACCCTCCCTCCTCGTAATCATTAAAAAAAAAATATTTATCTGGAATGGTTTTCTTGGGGTTTAGAATGGTCCAAGTGTTTAATTTATAACTTTAGCTGTATCTGTATGATACTTACTGAGTGTTTTGAGAAATTTGATTAACAGAAAGCTGAAAGAGCTTCGAATGAGAAAGGTAAGGCATCTGCTGTTGCTTTGAATGCTGAGATCCGCCGTACTAAGGCTCGATTTTGAGGAGGTGCCAAAATTACAGAGGCTGGCTATGAAAAAGGTGAATGTTTATTACTTTAATCTGAAAGACTCCTTTTTGTTTGAGCGAATTTCCTTTCTGTTGATTTTTGTTATCTTTCATTTCATTGTTTCATCTCATATTAGTTGTAGCCTGCTCAGTCAAGCTGAATGTGAAAATGCTGAAGATTATGATTTGTACTTTGTAGTTTATCCTGTATGGCCTAAATTTAGTCATAATTACCGTCAGCTCTTTAAAGCTTGTATCACCTTGCTGGTATTCTTTATCCCATCTGTTAACCCCCTTTGAAGCAACAAGTACTCTTCCCTTGAGAGGCACAAACTTCCCTGGGAAATATTATTTGTAAGGAGGATTTCTTAATGTGTTTTGGTTAGAATTTAATGTTACACAGTTTAAAATCTTGAGACGTGTTGAGTAATTGCGTGTGTTTTTGCATGTTAGATTTTGTGAGCTTTTCTATAGATAAGTATTATGTGAATAATAAGGAAGTTTTTTGAGGCAAAGTTAAAAAGGCTGATTGATGTCCATTTTTGTATGTATATGATCATTTAGATTTGATGCTAGGGTTTGTGAAGAATTCTTGGTTTGAATATTTCTATCTAAATGTTATTTCTTGGAGAATAAATTTGTTGCTCTCATATATAAATTTGGACCTTGGACACAATAATATTGTTAATTGAGGTGTTGTCATCACTTATTTGGTTCAAAGAAGAGGCCAAGAGCATGCTTCTTCTGTGTTTGTTTGGTTTTTTATGTCGAGCAATTCTTCACTGCTATTGTATAAAGCAAAGGAGTGCATAGTGACATATGGTCTTGGCTAGTGGATATTAGTTATGTCAAAGTGGCTATTGGAGAAGGCATGATTGATGATTGAAGTCTTGTACAGCTATTTAAATAGATGGATATTTCAAGAACAGCAGCATCACTTAAGCCTTAGATCCATATTGCAGTTCAGCAATTCTACATTGAAGTCGATGGTTTATCTTAAACCATGTAATTTTTAATATCTAAGTATGGTATACATTTTCTTCCATGTCTTTTCTAGTCTCATTGGCCTGCATTTAACTTGATTTCTCTAATATGCCACATTGCCTAACTGGGGCTTCTAGAATTTATCATTATAGATGACTGAACCATCTCCATGTGCTTCTCTTATTTTCTGTCGATGGGCATTATTTTCTATAAGCATTATTTATTTATCTTATCCATACTTTGTTGTTTGCAAATCATGTTAACATCTAAACCACCCCCCACATACACACACAAACCACCGTGCACCACCCACAAAACCCCTCCCCGCCCCCCCCCCACCCCCACCCCAACACACACACAAACACACACACACGCACCCCCCCAATGTAGATATCATCGCGGCAGTCTGTTTCAAACCGGGAGCCCAACTGACTCATAATTGGCAGTTTTTGAACTGGGAACCGGTCCGGAAATAGCGAGTTTGAACCGGTAGATGACTTGTCGGTTCTAGCAAGTCCTTACGGTTCCATCCCTAAAAACTGCACGGCACAGCGGTTTTGGAACCTCGTGTTCAAGAACCGGCGGTTCTACACCATAAAAATTATTAAAAAAAAAGAAAAAAAAAAGAAATTATAAAATTGTAATTATAAAACAATATTTAAAACTAGTTTCGCATAAATAATAAAAAATTTTTTCCTATTCATAATATTTAATGTATTATTATTAACAACACAAGTAATAAATATATTTGAAATCATATATTGTTAAATTTATATAGACTTCTAACTAAAGTAGACTTTTTTTCTTAACAATGTGTGATTTGTTTTCTGTTGTTGGGAATTATTTGTATCTGAATTATTTTATAGTGTCACAATTGCTAATACAACACAACTAAAAAGTACAAATGATTGTATATAAAAAAAACATAATTAGTAGAATTTCTTTTAACTAATGCTATGAATAATTATTATTAGGCTCAATGTTATTTCAAGTTAAAAATTTTTTGCATTTTTTCTTAGTTAAATTAAGTAAATTATTTAATTGGTTTTTTATTTATTTTTTATTTCATTTCTTCCCGATTCTGGTTCTCGTGCAAACCGGCGGTTCTTAAGAACCAGGAACCGGATCGGCTCCCACGGGTTAGGCTTCACCATTTTTGGAATCGGGAACCGGTGTGGTTCGGGTCCAGCTCCAGCTCTAGCTCCAGACCCGAACTGAACTATGATGACGTTACACCAATGCACCACCACCCACCCCCCAACCCGCAAAAAAAAACCCACCTACACCCCTCCTCCTCCTTGCCCGGGTGAAAAAAGGGACTTATAGCTTATAGAGCATCGCAGGTCTTATGGCTGTTCCATAGGACTTTCTTTATTAGTTTTATGAAAATTTTATGGCTGGTAGATAAGTGATGCTTTTATGCTCAATAAACATCATAAATTTCTGTGTTACCATTTTCTTTGCCTTTGCTTTTTTGTAATATTAATATAAGATATATAAATAGTATCCTCATACTACTTGCACTATGATGCTTTTTGGAACATGGCAATAATTAACAACTCAAATTTCTAGCTCTTTTCCACTAGAAATATTGCCTGCATTGTCTGCAACTGCATAACACAGTTTCCGAGCTTTAGTTTTCTGCAATATATCCTGTTATTTGTTGCCATTCATCAGGGGCTGGCATGTTTATATTTTATTTCTCTGGATGCTTGTGATTTTGATCCTTGTTTCTGGGTCCATCAAACCTGGATTTCTGCACTCACTACATTATCATCTGATGCTCATTAAGCAGTCTCTTCTGGTAATACTCTCAAATAATACTTCTAGCACATGTGTGTCCAATCAAGAACTGGATTTGTATGACAACTTGCTAGGAATAGCCGGTGGATATGGCTTGATACCTTTTTTTTTGGGGTAAAGAATATGGCTTGATACCTGAGCGTCACAGTTATATAATTTAAGATGCCTAATGATTTTTGGTAGTGGTGGATTTTCCTAAATCTAATTCTTCCCTCTCATGCACTTGAATCCTGCCTTGCTTGTTATGTCTTCTTGTTTCAACGTAATGTTTTGCTTGTGGATTGAGAAGACTTTACTATCAACTGTCAGAGTTTTGTCTGGGATAGATAGCTCCCAGGATTTCTGTCTGGCACTAAGCTGTTCACTTGTCATGAGGGTTCAACCATGGTGTAGACTAGAACAAATGAAGTGCCCTTTGTATCACTGGGAGTGATGCAGAATTTAGGGGAGTGGATGTCTAGCAGGTTTGAAGGAGGTGGTGGACATGAACAAGGACGAATCAAGTTGGCCTAGAGTCTTGGTACCAAGAAGTTACTTTGTAGGAAGATTCTGTTTTGACTATAATGGATGGTATTGGGTATAATGCGATTGCATTGCTGGTTTGTTCTCCTTTCTTTAATTTTTTAAATTTTTTATTTACTATAATGGCTGTCCCTTTTCTTGATTGGCCAATGCCATTATAGAGTAAAGTTAACATTGCTGCTAGACATAATAGACTATTATGATCCATCACCTCTCTCTCTCTCTCTCTCTCTCTCTCTCTCTTTCTAAGGGACGGGCACAAGCATACTTCGATTAGAGTTAACATTGCTGCTAGACATAATAGACTATTATGATCCATCACCTCTCTCTCTCTCTCTCCTCTCTCTCTCTCTCTCTCTCTCTTTCTAAGGGACGGGCACAAGCATACTTCGATTAGTTATTTTTTGGGGATATGAAAAACCTCTGAAGAGACATGCATTAAGTCGAGCATGCATACATATTCTTAAATAGGGTTGGAACTTTGGAACTCAACCAATACAGCAGGAAAGCTTTTGGGCCTTAATCACTAGGTGGGCAGTAGGATATAAAAAGAGGTTGATAGGTGCATAGTCCATAGGAAAGCGCACAAAAGGAAAGAAATGACAAGAGAAGAGTGTTTTTTTTTTTTTATTTTGTTCTGGCTCGAGGATTTATTCAAGGGTTGGTGCACAAATTGATGATTATGATCGAGTGCTTTGTTACTGTTCTGGCTTTCTCGTTAGGCTTTATGTGAAATTAGGATGGTTCAAACCTCGAGTTACAAGTGGGCAAATTCTCCCCAGGTCATGTTTTGGGGCATTTGCTCCTTTCTTTGAAACACATTTCGCCTTTTCAAATAGGATGAAGGAATCTAGGCCAACTTTTTAATGTTGGTGCGCAAAACAGGTTACTAATTATAATCTTTTGGCATTTGTTAGTGTTCCAGCTTGCTAGGATACTACAATGAAATTAGGGTTTGGGTGCTCAATGAGAGAATTGTATTATCTCTTAAACTGCTAACTTTGTAAAACGAAGGCTTTTGACTAACTTTGAATGAAATGTTCTTGTTTTTATTGATGTTGTGGAGCCATTTATACATTACTTTCCCTAAATACAAGAAATTGTAAACCTAATGATATATACTGAGATGCATCATAAATCAGAAATAGATAAAAGAATGTTTATTGTCTGTTATATAACATGGCCATAGGATATTCCTAAAATCTTGAGGTCAACATGGAGAATTTTAATGACAAACATGAATAAGTTTTTTGAGATTGTTTTCTTGATAGGTAATCCTTTTGTAAGCTTTTCAGATGACGAGGAAAGTAAAAAAGCACGTTATATGTGAGTTTGTATCCTCTCACAACCTGTTGCATGATGTCTGATGGCTGTTTCTTTAAAAATGGTGACCTGTCATATACTGGGGACAAAATTTAATCCAGGGTGGGAACATCGACTGCTGGATGGCTGTCTTAGTGAGTATACTGTAGAAGAGATCTGCTCTGTACTTAGTGATTGTTTTAAAAAGATGTCTCTTTTTGGTTCATTCCTCAAAAAGTGGCAGCCTTTGTAATCGCTCGATGTGCTGTGGAATCACTGACTATTGTGTAAATGTGTCTTACATAGCAAAACATTGGCACCAAATGTGTGTAGAAAGTCAGTTGTGCATCTTAACTCCATAGCACTAATATTCTTTTGGTTAATGGACAGTATGGTTGTACTAGGACTGGCTATGCTTGGGCACATGAACCACTTTGCAAAATCCCATGCCGTGTTAAGTTTAACTTATGTAGGTTGCTCTAGCAAGTGTCCTACTCCTAGTGGGATTTGAATCCAAGATCTTATAGATTTTGCAAGTAGGTTGCTTACCAAAAAAATATTTTGTATATAGGTTAAAGGCCTTTCATCGGAAGAATTTGCTGCCCGGACTGATCTGGTCCTTGCACTGCCAGACAGGATTCAGGCTATACCGGATGGAACTGCTCCTGCACCAAAGAAAACCGGAGGTTGGGCAGCTTCTGCTTCTCATACGGGATTAAAGTTTGACTCAGGTGACTGGTTGTTTTTATGGTATAATCATTTTTCTGTGTGTGTATCAGTTAGTGGTAAGTAGTGGTAAGATTGAATATTCTTATCATGTTTCTTGGTTATCAGATGGACGTTTTGATGATGAATATTTCCAGCAAACTGAGGAATCTAGTCAATTCAGGCAGGAGTTTGAAATGCGTAAAATGAAGCAGGCAAGTCATTTCTTAGATGTGTAGAAAACACATTTCTAGCTTACTGGATTTCATATCGATGGTTCTCTGAACTTGGTATCGTTTTGTTTTGTTGTTTGACATACTAAGTTAATCCTGCCTTTCAGGATGAAGGTTTGGACATGATTTCAGAAGGTCTGGATACATTGAAAAACATGGCCCATGACATGAATGAGGTTTGTTTTTCCACCATTTTCAGCATTTAAATTATCGTCTTAAATTTGATTTCTAATTTCATATTTTATGCAGGAAGTTGATAGGCAAGTTCCTTTAATGGATGAAATTGACACCAAGGTCAGTTATAACATTCTCATTTTTGAATTTTCGAGGGTTAATTGATATGTGAAGTTGAAGTCTAATTTTTTTTCCTCTGGTAGGTGGACAAAGCGGCATCTGATCTTAAGAACACTAATGTTAGGCTTAAGGACACCGTTAATCAGGTAACAGATGGCTTCTCATATAGTTAGCTATTTCAATGGAGACTATCTGTGCGCAAATATCTGCAAATTTCTCAATCTGATGATTTTGTGGTTGTTCCAGCTGAGGTCAAGCCGTAATTTCTGTATTGATATCGTCTTGTTGTGCATTATACTTGGGATTGCTGCATACCTGTACAAGTAAGTTATCTTCTTCATTGTTGTCTTTGGTGTACTCTTTTTAGCAATCCAAGTTCTTTATGTGCCATCTTTGTGTTTATCCCTTCCCTCTTCTTCTTTGGGTGTGGCATGTTATTGTGGCAAGGGACATTCTTTCCAAGATGTTTAGCAGAAGATCAGAAATTTGTGTCCACTTTTGATTTCTATCATTGTGTTATCCTTTATTATTGCAAATTTATCTTGATTGCTCTGCTTTATTCATGATAGTTCTTTTGGAATCACTAATAATGCCATATAGGCTTCTCTTTGTCAAAAGTTTGTGTATGGGCTTTCATATGCTGCTTGTATCTGGCATGAACGCATTGATCCTAATTGATGTGAGCAAGTTAGGATCATATAGTGAACTCTTCCTTGATTGTAGATTTCTTCACGTCGACCTTCTATTTTGCTGGAATTCATAAATTGCTCTGTATGAATTTACCATGGAAACACTCCTGTTCTTTGTATGATCACCAAAAAAGGTTGGTTATAAATTTGGGGAGTTCGCTTTTACACTTTTTTGCACTGAAATTTAAGAATAGTGCCGACTTCTCCAAATCTTAATTTATTTGATTGATCTGGCCTTTGAGAAATTTAATAGTTTCTTGTCCAAATGTACTTAAATGGTGAGATTGCTGAATAATCATTTGATGAACAGTTAGATGTCATGATTTAGACCTGAGAAATTAGATGAAATCATATATCAACAGGAAAAGCCAACCTAAGGTTTTATATTGTGGATGTATGAGTAGTGTTGAGAAAACAGTTGCATTGGTTGTAATGTGCCCTAATTCTCAGGAGACTGAATTCACTAACTGCACTTGGATTAGCTTAGTTGGTAATGAGAAGTTTTCTCTGAAGTCTGAAATCAGATGGATTACTATTTTTACATGAAGGATGGGTGTATCTTGGATCATATGAGGAAGTAGATCTTTCTTCTTTTAGATATTCCACAAAATGAATGATAGTCGTAGAGATGTTCTTTCCACTTGTCTAGCTGTGAAGCTAGCATCATATTCTGATTTATGCCATTCTACATTATTATGGTCCCTAAAAATTTCGGCTTTGTGTAGGTCTCTGTTTACGGAATTGGTCAGAGCTTCTGTGATTTCTGATTGTTTGCTTTTCTTGTTCTTTAGATAAATCATATCAGGGAGTATATTCAGGTTGAGATTTTTAGTGTCATTTTGAGCAGCAATCTGATGTCCTGTGTCTCTTGCAGTGTATTGAAGAAGTAAAAGGATTCAACAGTTAGGTGGCTCACCTTTTGGATTATTTGGTGATATGCATATTCTGAAGGCTTCCTTGTAATTGCCCTAATTTCTTATCATGCTGGTGTTAATTATTAACTGATCTGGTTTAGTCTTCTTGATATTTTCTGATGTCATGCAGTCCTGTTTCATATCGATTTTATTGCTTTTTAAAATTCTTTGTTTTGTTTTTGTATTACTACCTGCTTCCGTCTTCCTTCCGTCGAGGGTTTTCTAGGATTAAGGGTGAGGTGTGTTATTCCCTTCATATTATGGTTGTTGACTTCTTTTTGCACCGTATCCTATAAAATGTACACAGTTATTACTGGGTTCTGGGTAGCTTTTAGTGCAATTGCGTTTCAATTTTTCAGTTTTCTAGGTGAAAATGGTGATTGTTCAATTATTGTGAAAAATCAAAGGTTGATTGTATTCCCACATCACGATGAATTTGTATTGCCTCGTGAGCATATTTCATTGCTTGTTCGAAATGCTTCTGCAATGCAATGAGTTGGGGAAGTAAGTGAAACGGCCAACAAAAGTGTATAAATTTTTCTTCACTTAAGGTAAATTTTTATACATTCACACTTGTATACGCGTTTTCGCCATCTGATATTATGCACACGTATTTTCATGCTTGATATTTTGCTTACCTGTTTCTTATTACTATTTATCTCTAAAGACAGGTGTTATTATCACATCAATCCATAGAATTAATTTAATAAAATAATATTATTGGATATTTAGATAAATAATATGATAAAAATTTATAAAAGGTATCAGAAAAGGAAAAAAGGGGATATAAACAGTAAGGCCTCTTAGCCACCGTCTAGGGCATGGGGGGCAGGCGACCTCCCATATGTGTGGTAGACAGGCCCCCTTAGCTCTAGGTGGTTGAGCTTAGAAGCACTTGTGAGTTACAGCCTACTACAGGCCGTAGTTGTAATGTGGGTGATCACCCGTAATTTTGTTATGGGACTGTGTTTATGATATTGTATTGGGAGCAATGAGGCTAAAATCCTCACTATCAAAGCGTGTTTTTTCGTTCGTTTTCCTACCAAATTACCTATTTTGTTCAAGTGATAGGAATAGGTCAAGTGAACCTTAGATCTGGTGAAAAATAGTTGACGATTAGGGTTAGTTTAGGAGATCTCTAGATCTTAAAATTAAGTTTTGAAAATCCTTTTTTCTCCTTTCCTTCTAGGAAAGCGGTTTCTCTTCCTCTTCTTTGTTCATATCACATACATGTAATGCCAGTGGCAGTTTAAACATGACAGTTACTCCCACTTTATCTTCATTTTTTTTTTTTCGCAAACAAATCACACAGTAACTGCCCACTATATCATAGATGTACACGTAAGTATTGTCTTTAACTGTTATCACACTAACAATACACAACAACAATAAAAATAGAAACATAAATGTTGACTCAAAATAGCCAGACATGCTGGACTTTTGATATAAATATTAACATAAATTAATATATGGTAAACCTTTTCATGTGCTTATGGTATTCTTCACTTTCAAACCAAAATAGTTTCTTGCATTTGTGTCCCATCGAAAAAGGTTCATCACAATTGAACCTAAGATCCTTAACTGTTGTGTCCTCTATTTCAGCTTCCTTATATTCATTGGTTGTCTCTTCTTTTTCCTTTCCTCCTTTGTTGATACATTACGATGCTCATAAAATTGCATTGTTTTCATGGTGTGGTTAAAACCCCTTGGTTAATGCTACTCTACTTCTACTAGATTGTAATTTCTTAGCTTACTTATATAAATTAGTACCTCCTGTTTTTGGATGAAGGAAAGAGATTGTATTGCAAGTTGTTTAAACTTTTGCTGGTATGCCTTTGCTAAGCCAACCTATTTAAGCTTTGAAAATTCTCTAAATTTGTTGTTTCACAATGGAGACCTAAAACATAAGTTACAAAAAGGGCCTTAAATCCTTCTCAATCTAACCTAAGTTTGTTATGTTACAACTTCAAAAATCAAAGTTGGGCATTCTTTCTATTTTTTATGAGAAATGAAGGTAGCTCCGTCTGCTCCTCGTATGGAATTTATTGGTGCTTTAAAAAAAAATGTACGCATCTATTAAGCCATCTTAAGGTGTCAATCCATCATACCTAGGAAAATCAAGCTTTGCCATCTTAAAAACAAAATACCATCGTCGTTTCTCCTACGGTAGGCTGACCTTTTTCCTGTTTGGCATCTTGTCTTAATAGTTTTCTCTTGTTGTATCTCTTTTGCATGCTTAGCTAAGACTTTACGTGATAGGCTTTCTAGTTGTTGTGACAAAGCTTCAACTAGTGTACAATCGGTTTGTTACATGGCTAAAAATGCTTCAAACTGTTGTTGAAGTTGTCTAATTTCCTTCATGTAGCTTGGCTTTAAGACCGGACTATTTTAGGATTGTGATTGTGATCTCATCTTAGGATGAATGGGAGTGAAACTTTCATTATCCAAGTGTTTTTCTTTTTATTCTTTTTCCTACCAAACCTATTTTGTTTGAGTGTTAGAGATACTTAGAGAGAACCTTAGAAGTTGTGGAAAATAGATGATAATTAAGGTTATTTTGAGAGAACCTCATATTTCCTCAAAACTCTAAAAGTTATGAAATTCTTTTGAAAAAACAGGTCCTCTTCCACTTCTTCATTCATATCCAATATATATATGTATGTATATATAAGTACCGGTGGCCATTAATACACAAGGATTGCTCCCCATCTCTCTTTCTCTGTTACCAACAAACCACTAAAAACTGCTTCTACATCATTGACATATGCATAACCTTTGTCCTTAAATTGTCACCAACAGCCGACAACATGCTAATGGTAGAATTTACAAACTTGACAAAACCTATTATCACACTAACAACAACACACTTTAGCAATAAAAATAGAAACATAAATGCTAAGAAAAAATAACTACATATGTTGAACTGTAGACATAAGTTTAGCATGAGATAACTTTACGCCGGACCTTTTCGTGAGCTTATAATAGATTTTTGAAATAAATAAGAAAGGATTGTAGCTTGATTGTTTGCCATAATTGATTTTTTGTATATAAATTTCATGGGAATAATACCTATTGTGGTGGGTTATGCTACTGTCTAATGCAGGGTAGGGTGATCCACTAGTATAGATGGGTAGCCACTCACTTATAATGGTGGGTTTTGATTCATTGATGTATTTGGTCTCTTGTTGGCTACCTTGACGTTGGGTCTACTAGCCATTGCCTATGGCAGTTTGAATGATCTACCTTTGGTTTTGATCGATTGATCCTACTGACACGCCTTGGATGATTAATGTGATTTTTATTTTTTCTTCTTTATATATTCCATATTGTTATGTTTTTTTAATATTTAATTTAATTAAATATATTTAATAATATTAATTTATTAAATTAATTATTGTGTACTAATTCAGGTAATGTTTAAGTATAAGAAATGCACAAAATTAAGAGAATTGGACAACATAGTATAAGGTATATTAGACAATATAATTCTGTTGTACAACATTTGGTATGTACAGTACTAGATAGAGATTCTTATATTGTCCAATGTTTGATATATACAAGTATAGATATGATATTTATTTTCACTTTTATACCATGGAATATAGGATACAATTTTTTTTGTCCCGTATTTTGGAACTTCTTTTTTTCTAGTATTTAGACCTATTATGAAAACCAAACAAAGAATTAGAATTTTACTTTAGACGATTCTACAAGATTTGAACAATCAGATACACACGGAAAAGTAAATATGCATGATGATATACCCCCATAGAAAGTATTAAAAATAAAAATGTAGATTTGTAAAGTACCGAAGAGTGGAATTAAGTGAATATATTAGCTTAGGTTGCGGAGAAAAGTTTGACATTTCTTGTTATGTATTCTTTGAAATTTATATAATTATTGTGTGTAAAAGTTCACTAGAAGGGAGGCCGGTGAATTAGGATTCGTGGTGCCGTAGAGTGATAGGCTTCATGCTAGAACGAGTAGAAGCCCTTGCTTTGAAGGATTGATTTATCAAAGAATTGGATGTATGATCAATTTTTTTTTTTTAAATGTCATAACTAGTTATAAAAATAGACTAAACAAAACAACATAGAAGGCATAGGTAATTATAAAAATAAATTAAATGAAACCACGTGAAGCAACAAGAATAAACTACAAAGCCCAATTGAATGATCTCTACTTTAGTCCGAACCATATTAAACTACTAAGTGGGTAATAGGATAAGTCAAGGTGTAAGCTCATTTTAGAAGGAGACTTAACAATGATAATATGATTGGTGAACTTAGTACTTTGCAGTCGTATATAAGTTATGAATAGTGGATTTAAAATCGGCTTTGGCACTCAGGCTTTTTCTTTTTGGTATCTTATACCCAACATATGATAGGAGCATTTGTGATGATATTATTATATCATAAAATGTGAAAAAAAAAATATTTATATATTTATAGAGTGCTTTGTAATTTGTAGGTTGCACATGATATTGATTCTAGGTTACATAAGATGGTAATCTGTTATATCATAGTCATAATTTTTGACGCTTACATTGGGTACGCGCTATGATATACATGGCTATTATTGTTAAAAACTTAACACTACTTTAAGCTATTTCCTAATGGATGTTATGATAATGTAAGCATTTAATAAGTCAAGGACCTAAATAGGCATGAGCTAATAAAAGATATCATGGCTCCAATCAATTAAAAGATATAGAGTCATCGATGCAAAGTTTTTTCTTTTTCTTTTAGTTTCCTTCTTTTTTTTTGGTTTTTTAAAACAATATCTCTAATTCAATGTTGAAATTAAAATGTACAGCATGTTACCTATTGTATGAGAGAGAAATCTAAACCATTAGTTCTCATTGTACTAGATATCATATCATAAACATTTTAATCATTTTGTCGCTCTAAAGATTGGTTCAAATCAATGGGGCAATAAATAGATTGCTTCATTTGATGTATTTTGAATGTTATAATAGAAGATAAGCTATTTTGAACTTACACCCATGAGTTGATAAGAGAACATATCATTTTCCTCGCATTGTGAGAGATAATATTTGAAATTTAGAATTGCAACTTATTTTGTGATATCAAATATACATTTTGAGAACATGGACATGTTTGCCCATATCTAGCAGGTTTTAAAACCCTATTGTGAGATTTGATCAGGAGAAATTAGGATTCTTCTTTCTCTATCTCCTATTTTCTAGAGAGTGTTAGGTTGGTGGAATGAACATCATATGCAATCGCCATTTTACAAATTTAGCATAGAATATCTCTATGATTTATTAATTTAATGCCATGGATTAGTTTCTTGCATTAATTATTGAGCTTATTTCGGGAATGACTTGATAGACTTTACTTAGTCAAGCTGAAACAGGGATTGTCAGATTAGTTTGCCTAATCATAACTTTACTTGACTTTTTTGCGTGTGAAGATAAGTCTAGTACTTTTAGGGTTCATTGGGCTTCTAATAAGCCTCAAGAGCCATTCTAAAGCCTAAGACTTATTTAAAAGCATATGAACTTCTCTATAATGTATTTGGGCTAACTCTTATAAACTTTAAAGGAGTTTGGTTTAATTAAATCTATCTTCAAAACCCATGCCCATAGGTTCTTAGGGATATGAAGATTTGATTTAGACCATTTTAATCAATGGCTTACTTGGTTTGGTTTACCTTGGAATCATCTTATGGTCAAGATTAGAGACTAAATTTTACAAATAAGAGTGTTTTCTACTTCATTTAGCATTTAAAGATTGGAGCTATGGCAAGTTTTAGAGAAATGTTGACATTTTATTTGAATGAATTTGGAAATGATCAAACCAAGAAAATATTTAAGCATGATAAAAAAATGCATAAAAAAATTTGGTATGATTCATTGTCACATGGTGTTTTGAGGATTTGAGTTTTTCTGTTCTTTTCTCTAGACTCTCTCTACAACATGCCACTACATGTCCACAATTTAAGACTTCTATAAGGTTGATTGGTGCACCTGTTGCACAAGATCGACCAAGTGCAGTAACCCTCGTATGCTCTTTTATTTTTATTTCTAAATTAATGCAATGGTATATATCATCAAATTGAATGGCATTGCATGACTTACCTGTTCGATTCCAGCAATCGAAACTGTTGCCAATTGGTGCCATATAAATTTATAGAGATTGTTACAAGCATCTAACTCAAAAAAGAAGTTTGAATGCACAAACATTATGTTGTTGGTTGGAGAAAATTGTTTAATTGATGATCTATATAAGATATATCTTTTAGGCTAATATGATGAATCCATTAAAGGTATATATCATTGAATTGAATGGCAATGCATACCCCATTGGTTCACTTCCATCAATCAAAATTGTTGCCAATTAATACCATATAAATTTATGAAGATTGTTACCTAGCATCCAGCTCAAAAAAGAAGTTTGAATGCACAAACATTATGTTTTTAGTTGGAGACAATACGTTCAATTTATAATCTATATAATATAAATTGTTTAGGCTAATACAATGAATCCATCATAGACTTTACTTTGACTATGCCTACATTGCATCGGACTTATTGACTAGCCTATCTTAGTATTTATCAAAGAAGAAATAAGAAAATCACATATGGGTTCACGAATAGACACGGAAAAGATGTTATTGACCCACCAAAATGAGGACAAAGGTTGGTTATATACTTTGAATGGACTAGACTGAATCGAACTTCAATGGGCAAAATCAAAAGTGAATTGAAGTGTGTAACTCAAATCAAATCAAGTTATAAAACATTGAATTGAAGTGCTTTACTATACCTAAAAAGAATTTCAACCTAATTTGACCCTTTTCCTTCCCTCGAAAGCAAAACCAACACTCTATACAAAGTTTAATGAAATTTGACAAAATACAACAGCGTGAAATATTGAAAATGTTTGTATCACAATTGTTATTAAGTTCGAACTCCTTATCTGGTATTGAATGTTAATGAAATCAAACCGAAGCCCTATAGTGTTTTATAAAGTTAATATTTCTAAACGATTCTTATAGGAAAATACCCTTCCAGTTGTTACCTAGTTTTGCTGAACCGGATACTATATAAGAACCATTTTAGTTGGATCCCTACTTCCCTAATTTTATAGCCCTATTCTCTCCTGGATTCATAGCAAATACCAGACTGGGAGACCACCGGGACTATCTATAGAAAAGTTAGAACTAGAGTTTCCTCATCTTTCTTGAAACTGAAAAGTTCATTTTACCTTAAAATTTTAACATAATGTTCTTACTCTTAAGAATATCCTAGGTGCTAGATATAGAGTTTAACTTGCACGTTACTTACAACTTACTCTTGTACTTGCTCTCTAGGCTGCTTATGCGTAAAGAAAAGTAGAAAACTCGATTGTAGACTTTAGGGGATAGCATATGGAAATTTGTTGTTCAGGAATAGTGTTTCTATTCTATCTCGGCAAATAAATAGTTATCACGTATTTATAAAGTGATAATGACAGTAACTATTTACTTTATCTTATGATTTTTTTTTATTTTTTAGATTTATTTAACACATGATAAGTCTTTATTTGCTAATATAAGATTAGATGTATCCTTGGGTTAGGTTCGAACTGGGACCTAATCCGGTCTAACCATGCTGGGTCCTCCCTTGGACTCACCTAGTAGACCCACCGTGGGCTGTAGGTCCAAATCGGGTTTGCTAGTAGGACTTGTGGATCCAATGAGTCAATAAGAATCCTTTAATAATATATATTTTTAAAGTTTTAGTTTTTATTTTTTCAAAACCACATATTAAAATTATCCTGAACCCAGAAGGTTCAAGAATTGGACCTGCCCTGCCACCTATATGGCTACGGGATCCATAAATTTGAGACCCAAACCCACTGGATTCATGACGGATCTTGATCCAATCTACCTTTGGGATGATATCTAGATAGGATGAAGACACCATTTTCGGGATATTGAATATTTATCTATGGGTAGCTGGGTCATCAATTATAAAAAAAAAGGGGAAGTTTAGTCTATTCTAATGGTACAATATGCAAGTCCAATAAGGTAGTGGAGAAGAAAAATCATACAACGAATGATTAATCGAAAAAGAAGTTAAAGTCGCAAAATGGCAAAAGTTACTGGGAAGTAATAAGACTCGCACGAAATACGGCACAAGCATGTGAAAAAAAACATACGCCACCTGTATTAGTAAATGTGGGCTAGCTAAGTGTCAAATATAACAGACAAATGGAATTGGTAACGAGCAGTTTCTAAAAAGTTATTCTTTTATATTTTATAAATACAGTAATATGTTAAAATTTTCTTGATATTTATTTACAATTTATATATTTATGACGTCTAATATCTAATAAATTTTTTATTTTTTTTTATGAAGTATAGAAACATATGCACGTATTTATTTTTAGCTACAACATACAACAGAAGCTGCAATATTCAATTTTTTGGAAAAAAATTTACTGTCTCTAGTTTGCCGTCTCCATTGTATTCCCACAAATAAATATTTGACACATGTCAAGAAGTATTTCCTTTATTTTAGAGATTTATATATATATATATATATATGTTTAATTTATTAGATGCGTCTTAAATATCTATTAACAAAGACACAAAAAAAAAAAAAATGATGGAGACATCAAACACCTTTCCCAATTCTCTTGCATTATCACATATCCTAAAGGATGTTTTATCCCAATAAAACTGAAGGTTAGAGAGAAATGTGGCAAAAGTAAAATGAGTAAAAGTTACTACTTGAATCAGGAAATATTTGTACCCAAAAGGCACATGTGAGTAGTGAAATGGGTAATAACATCTGAATTACAGAGTTTTATTCGATTATGATCAAAACTCAAGTTCAAACTTTATATTATATGAACTTGATAAGTTAGCACGCCTAATCAAGTTTACATTGAGTTTATATACAAGATAAAATTTAAGTTTGAGTTTTCGCATTAATATTATTTTAGTTGTGTCTTCCAAAATAAAACGAGACTAAATAAATTTCACTCAATCAAACTAATCTTGAATATTACTGTTTAAAATTAATATAAACTCAAGTTATTGATTTATGAATTAAATTGAACTCAATTTTAGTATTATATTATTCAACTTTGGCACATGTATATATTATTATGGTACATATTATTGGTCTTGGCTTTTAGACCATCTAGGTACATCCTCTTCCCCTGAATATACACACAATCTTGGGGATGCAAGATCCTTTATAGCTTTACATATAAATCTCTAGCATCACAAAAAGTAGCAATTTGATGCTTGTTGTTCGAATCTCATGTCCATCCACTCTTAATCTGCCCTAGCAGAAAAGCCAAAAAAACATGGAACATGACAGAAGGGTAAGCAGGGAGACATAATAAGGTCAAGTTGATACCCAAGATTCGGTTGCATGTTATTTTCCTCTTGGATTCTACCCCTTTTACGATCGACTTTGAATACTATATTAATTTATATATATAAATCCTATATTAATCCCTTTCCACATCAATGTTCCTTACTTATTAAACACATGTGATCCAACTAATGGAAAACAATGTTTTATGGGTCCGTCGTGTTTTTTTTTTATGGAATTGATTTCATTGATTATCTAATGATTTAGATTCCCATCTAGCTAATGATTGCATTGCACTATTATAATTTTTAATATATATCATTTATTATATTTATTTTAATAATCACATTATTAACTAAAGATCGCATTAATAGATGAAAAAGGGTGACATTCAAGATCTTAATATTTTGGATTTACCCGATTATTTATTTATCATTATTTGTGTCAGAAGAGAGGACTGACAGAGGTGGGATTCAGCTTGGCCAAACCTGTAATAAAAACGCGTCATAACAGAGAAAAAAAAAAAAATATATATATATATGTATATACATATAATATTATATTAATGAGTGTAGAAGATCACGAGTGTTTTCACCTGAAAAGAGTTAGTTGCTCTTGAATTTTAGAATATATGATACACTGATTTTTTCTTACATTAACATACTCTATATAGACAATGTATATTTGGATGTTTATAAACTCAATATAAAAGTGATGGTACCCATAGATTAAGGTCGATATGAAATACATGGTGTTATATATATATACATAAGTAGACGATGCATCTGTAATGCGTGTGCAAATAAAGTAACTCAATATATATCAATTAAATAAATATATTGTTTTGAAAGGTTGGAAGAAGATAATCTTAATTAGTCATAAAAATTAGGAAATTAATTACAAATCATAATTACAATTTTATTTTTCATAGGTAACTTCTCCATATTAGGTGACTGCCATCATAAATATGGTATTAGAGGAAAAGACTGTATCTATTCAATCCCTATTTAATTTTATTCAAACCCTATTTAATTTCATAATTTCAAGGATATCAAAATATTTTACGCCAGCCAAAAAGGAAAAGACTATATTTATTTAATCCTTATTTAATTATATTCAAACCCTATTTACTTTTCATGATTATAGGGATATGAAAAAAATTTAATGTCCATATGCTAAAATATTGTATTAAAAACATTTATACTAAAGATAACAAAAGGGTGGTTTTGCTTTAATACTAATAGATATATCTTTGTTCTTCATGATTAATTCTAGGTCGACTCTTAAGAGCTCGTTCGGGATCTTTGCACAGATTTTCTTGATACCCCCGATGGGTTCATATCTAGACAACTTAGCATTATTGGACATACATTCTCTAACCCCACAAGACATAAGTATATTTCTTTTTCTTGATAATCCTTTGTAGGTCCAATGAAAAAAGAAAATGTAGGGATGGGTTGAAAGTCGAGATCTATAATTGTATGTTAGGATGAATTTAGGTGATCTCGTAATATATCATAGGATGCTATAAAAAATCTTTACCTTCTAAGCACCACAAATGACTTTGTTGTTGGCTGCAAGCTCTTTGCTATTGACAATTACTCAAGTGATTTTTTTAAATGACATTTTATAATATATATATATATATATATATATATATGGTAAATTACATTAGAACGTATTAATGTTAGGATTAAGTTTATTTAAACTATTAAAAATTTCAATGGTTAAATAAATTTAGTTAGTTACTGAATTGGTTTCAAATGAAATGAATTTCTTCTCCATAGCCCGTTAATAAAAATTGATTTTCAAAATTAATTAACAATAATCTTATAACTTTATTATAGAATTTATAATAGAAAAATTAAAATTCCATAAACAATAATATTTTATATAGCAATTAATTTCATATAGATTCATCCTAAAATCATAAATTATAATAGAATTCTGAAGGCCCATGCTGATGATCTCAACTGCTTACATGATCTCTCACCTTGGCTGGACTAATTTGTTACACCTACACCAGGGAGTACTCATATAGATTGAGTTGGATTTCTATTCACCAGGTTGATCTCCCGTGAATCCGTGTTGTGAGTGGTTGGTTGTTACTATCTATTAGGCTATCCTTTATGGATATGTGTCGGTAAGGGCAGGGCTGGAGGTAGCCACAGGCCATAAGGCATAAAACCAAGTTGCCCCTGGAAATAATGCCAATAGGGAGCTTATGGTGGCATCCGCCCCCAAACAAGGATCGAAGGGGGCTATTCAAATTACTTGCCGTTTAACTTTGCTTGCTATATTTTGTCCACAGGTCAAAGTTCTTTGCCCTAAACTCTTTGAGCTTGGCATATGACACTATATCTATGGGTCTTTTATCGGAGATGCATCCAATGTGCCTCGATGATGGTATGAGTCTATTTTAAACTGGCCTGTTTATACCAAGATCTATAACTTAGAACCTTAATCATAATTTGAATCCTGTCTATGATTGCTTGTTTGTTTCTTATGATTGCTCTATGCTTTCAAGTTACTTCTATACAATCCTTGTATAATTAGTTTGAATATAAAGAAAAATTTAAAATCAATAAAGGAGATGTTTCATTTAGCTAGCTACTTGAGCTATCTCGACTATATAATTAATCTTCAACTTCTCAATTTCACCTAAACATGGTAATTATTGATAGGTCATTTTTGACAAGAGCCTACTAACCTCAAACTGACCTATGAGTTGAACTTTTTGGGCCTGTCGAACCTTTTTTGGGCCTTGAAATGACTTCATAAAGCTAGATCAAGGTGTTTCCTTAGTAACAACTTGGTCACTCCGTGTAGATGTCGTCATGGTTCTGGTCGGGTCTAGAACCGGATCCAAACCACCGATTTCCGGTTCTTAGAAATCACCGGTTCCCACGGTTTGGTTCTGGTTTCAAAGGAACCAAGAACCATGAAATAAAAATAAAAAATCAATTAAATAATTTACTTAATTTAAGTAAGTAAAAATGCAAAATAAATTTTTAACTTGAAACAACATTAAGCCTAACAATAATTGTTCATTAAAAGAAATTCTATAATTATAATTTTTATTTATGCACTTTTTTATTTGTTATATTAGTAATGTAATATTATAAAATATTTAAGATACAAAGAAGTCCCAACAACACAAAAACAAATCACACATTGTTAAGAAAGAAAGTTTACTTCGGTTAGTAGTCTACATAAACTTAATAATATATGATTTCAAATATATCTATTACTTATGTTATTAATAATAACACATTAAATATTGTGAATAGGAAATAGATTTTTTATTATTCATATGAAAATAGTTTTCAATATTTATTTTTAATTACAATTTTTTTTTATAATTTTCTTTTCTTTTTTCTTTCTTTTGTTTTTAAATTTTATGGCGTAGAACCATGAAAACCATTGGCTTTGCCGGATCTCAACCGGTTCTTGAATCGGCGGCTCCAAAAACCGCTGGGTCATGCAGTTTTTGGGGTTGGAACCATAAGGACCAATCAAAACCGACGGGTTCTTTACCAATTTAGACCAGCCATCCCCGGGCCTATTCCTGGTTCAAGAACAGTTGGTAGCAGGTCAGGCCGGTTCTCGATTCAGAACCAATCCGTGATGATGTCTAAGTCTGTATGCTCTATAACAAAATCCTTTGAGCATCCTTGGAAGAGCTCTGCCTTGAATAATTAGCTCAGTGTTTATTAAGCAATCTTTGGCCGCATCTAACTGTTGCCAAATCACTCTTCAGGAATCTCGGATATCAATACAACGAGGTCATATACTTTCTTAATATTTTAGGATACACTTCCCTCATATATAGAGACATCTTTACCCATTATGGTGAACCATCTTTCTTATTGATTACCATTTCAACTCTTGTAAAGAGGCATCTCCTCTCTTTTATGATCATAATCTACACACTCATACACTTATTGCTACTTTGTCAAATTTCTCTTACAAATTACTAGTTTAAGCATGGGAGTGCCAGTGCTAGACATCAGCCAGACATTCACTAACCTTCTATTTTGCAAGCCGAAATCTTCTTTCAAGTCCAATTCCTTTAATATCTCTACCAGTAGAATTAATGCCCCATTAGTTACCTAAATTCAATAAGATTTCAAAATAATTGAAAAAATTAATTTTTTGTTTATAGTTTAACAAAATAAAAATGGAATCGTACTATTTTTTTCTCCAATAATAAATACACGAGGGACTAGGTGGCAATTGTATTAGCTACGGGAGTTTCCTTCGATTTTCTTTATTGCGAGGAAAACAAACTCATAAAAAAAAAAAAAACATTTAGTGACATTATAAAATGCATTAAAAATGTAAATAATGGACTAATGTGTTTGTATTCTTTGGCAAATAAGTGCATAGCTATATCAAATTTAATAATTCGGATCATAGGTCAGATGTCATGAACTTATGAGTTGCCTCTCCTTCACTGTTATGATCGTTGACAGTAGTATAATTCTAAATGTTATCGGAATGATTTTGAAAATCTTCATCGTTATGAGGTCCAAATGCCTATTGGTGATCCTCGATTCTAGTAGGTACTAATTTGTTAAAGTCACGTCATTCGTTCAACTTTGTGTGATTCTTCCACATGGTACAATTCGATTGGAAAGAAAAAGAAATCAAAGCTTGTTCAATGATGATTATTAAAACGTGTATAGGAACAAGAGGGAGAGAATAAGTTAGAGACTAGGGTGTTAAGGTATGTTTTAGATTAGATGGGGTAGCTAGGTTAAATTGAATATCACAAAGAGATAGTTGTTCTAAGCTTACTAGCTTAGTATAGATAGGCCACAAACCGCTGTGATGTTATAAGTAATGCAATTAGGTTTGGAATTGTGATTATATTTAGTAGTTGGAAGTATAATTACTAAGTAATAAAAAAGCCATTTGCAGTTGAAGATTGTGATTTAATATGAGAAATCAAGTTGTGATAGCATGATAGAAGTGGTTTCACAATAAGTTATATGGCAGGATATTTGAGGATGAAATTATTTATAAGCAAGGTAGAATGTGAAACCCAAACTTTCAAGCTATTAAATTTAGGATTTCTAAAGTGTTCTTAGTTATTGGTTAATTTTGATGAGATCACAAAAGTTAAACAAAATGACCCTATAAAATTCATTTTCTAAAAGAAATTTCATAAAACCTTTATTTTAGCTATAATTTTAAAGATAAAGTAAGCTACTAATAACAAATTTGAAAGTCAAGTTTTGATATATCATTAGACATTAGAAATAGAGTAAAAGGCTTATATAACTCGCTAGATAAGTATTAAAAATTATAATTTAAAAAAATTCCCAAATCAATTCAGTTATATATGTATATGGAGTGTATTTTTGCAATAAAAGACCTCATTAGAGTATGCTGTTAACGGAAGAGTCGAAATTCGAGTATTTGAAATATAATAGGATGCTTGAAATAGACTAGAGAATGTCCCAAATTTTACAATGTTTTTAATTTGAAATTTTAGAAATTAAAATTTAGAAGTAAACCAAAGTTTAATAGAGCTGAAATTAAATATAAAAAATTTTGATCTCAAATGAGTTCATGATTTAGATTTAAACATGTTTGTGAGACTTATTTATAAATATAAATACAAATAAATTTAGGCACCAAAGCCAAATGCAAATATATTTACAAACAATTTTAAGTGGTTTGAATCGTATATAATTATATGTTGCGTACAATACTCAAATTGGTAGACACTTGTCAACCCCAATATTGGTTAGACTCCTCCATTAGGTTGAATTACCATTTAATTTATGGCAACCGAGGAAACATGAGTCGTGTTTTCACAATTTTATGTTGTCCTTCTACCAGTGTTGTTGTTCTCTATTAAGTTTTGGTCCCCGATTACAAATGATATGTGAATCATACGTATCTCCTAAATAAAACCCTAAATTACATCATTTTTTGATTATTACAATGTGATGGAGGGATTTGCATCTATTTCATTCACTTAGGATATCGGTGATGATGCCATTAGATGACAAGATTATTGACAACCTAAATCATATTAATTTAGACAAAACAACACATTAATGAGGGTAAAGAAAGAGTGGTATATTGACTGATTTAGGATTTTGAATAAGATATACGTGATTTGAGGTTTCACAAGGAGAATATGTGTGTATCACATGCCATTTGAGAACAAATGCATATCATACACTTATAAAAAGATACAAGGCAGGTTTATTAATTGCAAAAACGTAAGAAGTTAAGAACACATTAGCATATATATTATGGCTCATGCTTTTCAATTTACTGGGCTGTCCCTGAGGTTTAGCCATCAACATTTTCGAAATTAGAACATTATTATCCAAGCAAATGGAGGGAAAACTAAAAGTTAGAAAGGGAATGAATGACTCCAGACAGCTCCACGCCAAGCCAAGGTATAAGGTCAGAAGCCAGAATAAAAAAAAAAAAACCACCGTAGGGACGTATAATTGTAATATGTAATGCGGCTTCTGGACTGTTCCGGTAGTATTATTCCTGACAAATATATTACCAACTCCCCTTAACAACAATTTGCACATTCCCGCGGGATGTTGGGGACAGTGACACAACGCACAAGTGTGTACAAGATGACAATAAACCGCGTAAGGATAAGTGAGCCCCGGATTCGTAGGATCCCATTATTTTTTTTTTTTGTTCGAAACCTGCGTGTATGCATGTCGTGTCCGTGTGTTTTGGTTTGTTTTCCACAACTGTTCCTTTCATGTTATAAGATTATGTATTGATTTGAGCCACTTGATCCATGTCGTCAATAGTAAAGACTTCATTAAGTCAGTCATGTATATTTATATATATTAAACATATTTTGTGGAAAAATTCCAGAACAATGAGGAAAAAGAGGACACTTATGGAGGTACGTGATAAAGTTTATTACGGAATTCGTAACTCTTTTCAGGATATAGCTAAACGTATATTTGGAAAATTAATTGTGTATCATCGAGAAGGAGAGAAAATTGAAGAAAATAATATGTAAATTTTCATGTAAAAAGTTCTACTTAGGGGATACGTGGTTTTTCTACACAGGTTAAATTTGATTGAATGTCGGTAACGTTGGAATTATATACCAACTGCGTTAAGCCCAACATTAAAAATTTTGATTCTGTTCGCATTCAACACCGCCTCTACGCCGGTGGCGTTGAAGCTTTAGTGGCCGGCGAACGATTTGAAAAATATACGCTGGCCAATTTTCTTACAAAAGCCGTCGGCGTTTTAAGCGGCTTTTGAAAAATCGGTTTTGATCACATTCAATACCACCTCTACGCTGGTGGCGTTGAAGTACTAGATGCGGGCGTACGTTCAAAAACAGACCTATTCGAAAAGAATTCATTTCCCCTGTTTTGCACTTTTCAAATTTATAACATATAACACTTTAATCCTTCTTCAAACTCATATTTAGCTTCATACACTATCTTCTATCCACACTAATCAAATCTAGCAACTTTGAACATTAAAACAACACATTAAACTACTTCATTCACATCAAACCCTCTCCTCCTCTTTATTTCAACTTCAACTACTCAAATCAACTTCACTTCTCCCCAGCACCTCTCACTACTTCTATATGATATAAACAAGTTCACACAATAACAAAACACAACCTAACATATATCAATACATAAACCATACAACTCAAAAGACATTAACTAATCCTACCATAGGTTTCACACATATACTACAAGAAAGGAAATAAAACAAGAGTCTATACTAGTTTTAACTTACATGTAGAGGCTTTGGCTTGGAGAAATTTTTGAATCCAAAATCTTGATATTGATCTTTGGTTTAGGGCTTATAGTTTGAAAAAAGAAAAAGAGAAAGGAAAGAAAAAAAAGAGGGAAATTCGTATGGGAAACGAGGGCTGCCAAAAGAGGCAATATTTGATCAAATTTGTGACTCAATATTATCTTAAGTTTGACTTTTGAGGTATATAATACTTAGGATTAAATTTGGCTTAATGTGAAGCTCATTTGGGTTTAATTTAGGCTTGAAAAATAGGTTTAACTTTGTAAAAAAATCTGTCAACAATTTCTTAAGCATAACAAAAGTTATTTTGATAATTTTAAATATAACACATATATATTAATTCATAAAAGACACAATTATTAATTACACTATACAGATACATTAATATACATAAAACAATAACATTGATTTCATTACACATAATCACTTACATCAATAATTAAAATTAATAAACATAATATATCAAACCTATTTCTACACATTCATATTCATAAATCAAAATTGCTTCAAACTTAATATCTAAAACTAATATGGTATTCACATGAAATTTTAATTATTGAATAATTTAGATTATTTCATTTAGGATACACTCCCCCATATATCGAGATGTCTTTATCCACTATGGTGATCCATCTTTCTTACTGATTGCCATTTCGACTCTTGTAAATAGGTATCTCCCTCTTTTATGATCATCATCTACACACACATACACTTATTGCTACTTTGTCAAATTTCTCTTCCAAATTACTAATTTAAGCATGGAAGTGTCAGTGCTAGACATCATTTCGACACTCACTAACCTTCTATTTTGCAGGCCGAAATCCTCTTTAAGTCCAATTCCTTCAATATCTCTACCAGTAGAATAAGCCCATTAGTTACCTAATTATGCCCCATTAGTTACCTAAATTCAATAAGATTTCAAAATAATTGAAAAAAATTAATTTTTTTTATTGTTTAACACAATAAAAATGGTATCGTACTATTTTTTCTCTAATAATAAATACACGAGGGACTAGCTGGCAATTGTCTTAGCTATGGGAGTTTCCTTCGATTTTCGTTACAGAGACGTCTCTTGGAAAACAAACTCATAAAAAAAAAAAACATTTAGTAACATTATAAAATGCATTAAAAATGTAAATAATGGACTAATGTGTTTGTATTCTTTGGCAAATAAGTGCATAGCTATATCAAATTTAATAATTCGGATCATAGGTCAGATGTCATGAACTTATGAGTTGCCTCTCCTTCACTGTTATGATCGTTGACAGTAGTATAATTCTAAATGTTATCGGAATGATTTTGAAAATCTTCATCGTTATGAGGTCCAAATGCCTATTGGTGGTCCTCGATTCTAGTAGGTACTAATTTGTTAAAGTCACGTCATTCGTTCAACTTTGTGTGATTCTTCCACATGATACAATTCGATTGGAAAGAAAAAGAAATCAAAGCTTGTTCAATGATGATTGTTAAAACATGTATAGGAACAAGAAGGAGAGAATAAGTTAGAGACTAGGGTGTTAAGGTATGTTTTAGATTTGATGGGGTAGCTAGGTTAAATTGAATATCACTTAGAGATAGTTGTTCTAAGCTTACTAGCTTAGTATAGATAGGCCATAAACCGCTGTGATGTTATAAGTAATGCAATTAGGTTTGGAATTGTGATAATATTTAGTAGTTGGAAGTATAATTACTAAGTAATAAAAAAGCCATTTGCAGTTGAAGATTGTGATTTAATATGAGAAATCAAGTTGCGATAGCGTAATAGAAGTGGTTTCACAATAAGTTATATGGCAGGATATTTGAGGATGAAATTATTAATAAGCAAGGTAGAATGTGAAACCCAAACTTTCAAGCTATTAAATTTAGGAGTTCTAAAGTGTTCTTAGTTATTGTTTAATTTTGATGAGATCACAAAAGTTAAACAAAATGACCCTATAAAATTCATTTTCTAAAAGAAATTTCATAAAACCTTTATTTTAGCTATAATTTTAAAGATAAAGTAAGACTAATAAGAAATTTGAAAGTCAAGTTTTGATATATCATTAGACATTAGAAATAGACTAAAAGGCCTATATAACTCGTTAGATAAGTATAAAAATTATAATTTAAAAAAAAAATTCCCAAATCAATTCAGTTATATATGTATATGGAGTGTATTTTTGCAATCAAAGACCTCATTGGAGTATGCTGTTAACGGAAGAGTCGAAATTTAAGTATTTGAAATAATAGGATGCTTGAAATCGACTAGAGAATGTCCCAAATTTTACAATGTTTTTAATTTGAAATTTTAGAAATTAAAATTTAGAAGTAAACCAAAGGTTAACAGAGCTGAAATTAAATATAAAAAATTTTTGATCTCAACGAGTTCATGGTTTAGATTTAAACATGTTTGTGAGACGTATTTATAAATATAAATACAAATAAATTTAGGCACCAAAACCAAATGCAAATATATTTACATACAAGTTTAAGTGGTTTGAATCATATATAATTATATGTTGCATACAATACTCAAATTGATAGACACTTGTCAACCCCAACATTTGTTACCCCCCTCCATTAGGTTGAATTACCATTTAATTTATGGCAACCGAGGAAACATGAGTCGTGTTTTCACAATTTTATGTTGTCCTTCTGCCAGTGTTGTTGTTCTCTATTAAGTTTTGGTCCTAGATTACAAATGATATGTGAATCATATGTATCTCCTAAATAAAACCCTAAATTACATCATTTTTTTATTATTACAATGTGATGGAGGGATTTGCATCTATTTCATTCACTTATGATATCGGTGATGATGCTATTAGATGACAAGATTATTGACAACCTTAATCATATTAATTTAGACAAAACAACACATTTATGAGGGTAAAGAAAGAGTGGTATATTGACAGATTTAGGATTTTGAATAAGATATACGTGATTTGAGGTTTCACAAGGAGAATATGTGTGTATCACATGCCATTTGAGAACAAATGCATATCATACACTTATAAAAAGATACAAGGCAGGTTTATTAATTGCAAAAACGTAAGAAGTTAAGAACACATTAGCATATATATTATGGATCACGCTTTTCAATTTACTGGGCTGTCCCTGAGGTGTTTAGCCATCAACATTTTCGAAATTAGAACATTATTATCCAAGCAAATGGAGGGAAAACTAAAAGTTAGAAAGGGAATGTATGACTCCCAGACAGCTCCACGCCAAGCCAAGGTATAAGGTCAGAAGCCAGAATAAAAAAAAAAAAACAACCACCGTAGGGACGTATAATTGTAATATGTAATGCGGCTTCTGGACTGTTCGGTAGTATTATTCCTGACAAATATATTACCAACTCCCCTTAACAACAATTTGCACATTCCCGCGGGATGTTGGGGACAGTGACACAACGCACAAGTGTGTACAAGATGACAATAAACCGTGTAAGGATAAGTGAGCCCCGGATTCGTAGGATCCCATTATTTTTTTTTTTTTGTTCGAAACCTGTGTATGCATGTCGTGTGTCCGTGGGTTTTGGTTTGTTTTCCACAACTGTTCCTTTCATGTTATAAGATTATGTATTGATTTGAGCCACTTGATCCATGTCGTCAATAGTAAAGACTTCATTAAGTCGGTCTGTATATTTATATATATTAAACATATTTTGTTGAAAAATTCCAGAACAATGAGGAAAAAAGAGGACACTTATGGAGGTACGTGATAAAGTTTATTACGGAATTCGTAACTCTTTTAAGGATATAGCTAAACGTATATTTGGAAAATAATTGTGTATCATCGAGAAAGAGAGAAAAGTGAAGAAAATATATGTAAATTTCATGTAAAAAGTTCTGCTCAAACTAACAAATATATTAAGGAAAAAAAAAAGAAAAAAAAACTAACAAATATGCATTTTGTGTTTTTGCTTATTTCATAAGTTATGACTCTTTCTAGGGTTATGACTATTGAAAACTACAATTTTTTTTTGTCACTATATTATCTTTTTAAAATAGTCATAAAATGATTTAAACTACTCATTAGGAATATTCACAACTCAAATTACCCACACAATACAATATTTCAAATAATTGGTATAGTCAAATATTTAAATTGCCCATAACCACCAACCCCACTCGAGACAATACAACTATTCGGACTATTCAAAATTTCTCATTTCTCTAGAACTTGCATGAA
The DNA here is from genome assembly GCA_024138025.1 of Combretum micranthum. Classification (NCBI taxonomy): domain Eukaryota; kingdom Viridiplantae; phylum Streptophyta; class Magnoliopsida; order Myrtales; family Combretaceae; genus Combretum; species Combretum micranthum. Next base: position 161,077 of record JAMXBD010001538.1, read on the forward strand.
AATTTAATTTTAGTTAATTTCCATTTTTCTTAAACCATATAATATATTATATGATTCCACTTAAATAATTAGAAATCAATATAATAACATATTCTTTTATATTTGCTTTATATATATATATGTTTAATTGCTTTATCTTGAAATTCAAGTGTTTCAACTTATAAATCGTGCTAAAGACCCATGTGCCTGGATGGCATGGACTAAGTCTTCTAAAAGGATGACTTGGACTCAACTTTTGCGTCCCAAAAAAAATTTAGTAGAAAGCAATGGCACAAAAAAAAAAAAAAAAAAAACTATAATCCGTTAATAATGTAGCTTTTTAATCATTACACTATTATTTAACCCCTGATAGAAATAATAAAAGAACTTGCAAAATTACAATATTACATAAAATTAGAATAAGTATTGAGGTCCCGTGTTTAATTTTAGTATTATCTGAATAGTTTTAATTACCATCATTTCTTTCTAATTATTATCATGGTCAAAATAATAATCATGTAGGAGCCTAAAATTCTTTCTAAGAGTTAAGTATATAAACGCTCAACTTCAAAAGATACTCATAGCAAATGATTGCAATTTGCTTTATTTATTAATTCATAAGCCTAAAATAACAATGTTCTAATTATATGCCGTGCAAAAGGTAATTTAAATACCTATGCTTTTCTAGAAACGAAAGGTTGTATAGCAACAGTTCTGATATGGATCATTATTGGATCGGATAATTTTCTTTTATGTTTTATTGCATCAATCAAGGGAATAATGCTGATATATATGAACAAATTTTTTAATTTTTACTTGTGTCGTCATTGATTGACCAGCTGTGGGCATATAGCCACCGGTCACAACTTGCATACGGCAACTATTTAAGATTACTTTTTATTTTTTAATTATATGTATATGTATAATTTTCTAGGGCCAAGATTCAAAAGGCCGACGGGTCTTTTAGGAATATTTTTCCATCTTTTAAACTGGACTTGCGAAGATGCGATACTTGGAATTATAACTTTCTCCTAGGTTGACCAATTCGAAAAGGAAAAACAAATAGCTCCAAGGTTGACCGATTCAAATGATCTGTTGAGTCATTCAAATGAAGTGGGTTTCCATTGGAATTGTAGCATAAGTCATTTGAACAGAACCTAAGCAGCACAAATGCTTCAAATGTGCATCCAAATGAAATGGCTCAAGAACCAACTTCTTAGATCAACGAGCATTTCATTTGAATGTACGTTTGAAGGCAGTGCTCTATAGCCATTCAAATGGCATATATATTATAGAAGTCCAAGCAAAGCGAGTAATATACCTTAAGGATGAGCTTTTAGTTTGGATTTCGTCCAAGAGGATAAAACAAGCATTAGTTACATTTGGTTTTGGAGATAGACATTAGTGGAATCTTGAAATGAATAGGATGCTAAGTAGGATTCTAATGTATGAAATCAAGTCGGTTTTATGGTCTGTTTGTTTTGTTGGCATACATATGACATGTAGATGTTTTCAAATAGATTGTTTGTCAAGAAATGAATACATAAAAAACAAATAATTTTACTCATAAAAAGACCAAATATAGTTGATACATATAAGATACATATACAAATAAAATATAGATACAAATACATATGAAACAGATAATCCAAACAGACCTAGTCTAGCGTCAAATTGTGTTTGGAAAGTTGGTTTGCTTAGGGGTAGTAAGTGGGAATGGTGCACCGGTATAAAAACATTAAGGCTTGTACTTAGAAACATAGGTATGAACATGCCAAAATGTGGAGACAATGCTATGGTTTACGGGTGCATTTGATTCGTTGGTTTGATATTAGTTTGGTATTTGTTTCATATTTGTTTCAATTAGAGTACTTGTCAAAAATAGATGTAGGTGAAAAACATACATTATTACTTGTAAACAAACCTTACAGATTATATATAGATAAGATGTATATGCAAATCATATACAAATAAATACAGATAAAAATCAACGCACAAATAGACTCACCTCAACTTTAGGCATTTTTATAGTTATACACCTGAAGTTTTGAATTGTCAATTTGTTTTTTGATTACATGTTTAGTTGCTACTGTTATACTTTATCTTCTTTTATTTTGTATTGATGATGTGGATTTTTTTTGGTTGTGTGGCAATATGACTTGATATCATTATATAATACAAAATAAAACATTACAGTGTCGCATTATGATTGCATGTCAATGATGACAGAGATAAGAGCAGTTAACAAAAAGAGATAATTATAAATAGTACATCTAGTCAGATGTATATATTGACAATTTAAAACTTCGGGTATATAATTATAAAAAAACATAAAGTTGAGGGTGTAAACCATGACATTGACCTAAATAATTAGAAGTATAAGTATGCATAAGCTTGTACATGTTTAATCTCAATTATTGATATACGAGTTCACTAGAATAAATGAGATGCATGCTTAGATACTTTTTTCTCCAAACAATTATAGAGAGAAAAATAGAATATTTTCATGGAAGGGCTAATCACCATCTCCATCACCTGCTCCTACCAAGGTAATAATGATGATAACCAACACATTCATTGTCCTACCCCTCCCCCCTTCATATTAGCTAAATATGTTATTTTTTTCTTTTTTTTTTTAAGTTGTAAAATGATTATGCAATCATCAAATAAAGTAATAAATTTCATATATCTTTACTTGTTATTTGTAACTTACGATTTTTCACTTATTAATTTAGCTACACTAGAGGTTTTATTTTATAAATATATGTTAATTGAATAAAATAATGAAAAAATAAAAAATAGAAAAAGAAAATGATGAATAAAAAAAATCTCCTAAACATTTATATATATATATATAATTTATTATCACCAATCACTTTTTTCCTTTCATATTTCATTTTTGTTTTCTTTTTAATGTTTATTATGTATTTTACTTATATATGTATATAACATACGTATTATACATAGAAGATATTTTTAAAACATTACCCTTTTTTTCCTTAACTTTTTTGAATTCATTTTATGTTTTTATTATTTTAATGATATTATTATATTAAAATAAAAATTATTAATAATGATGACATATTCATCATGTGGAAATATATATAGTTATAATATTTAAATAAAATAATCCAATTATTACTGAAATAAAAGTATCGCATCGTATTTTCCACATTTAATTTCATACTAACTTATATATAATATAATGTAACTTTGCAATATTCTTTTTTACATACTTCTTTTAATTAGTTTACAAATATATTTTGCTAATTAAGTGTAACCAATGTTAATAGACCTAGCCTGGGGATTTAACCTAGACATATTAGAGGATCAAGGGTCAATGGGCACAATTGGGATGAATTGTGTTGAACCAGATCGTTTCCAAGGCTAAGTTAGGTTTAATTAGGTTGAACCAAAAAGGTTACTTGATTTTGACAACATTGAGTGTAACTTAGCTATATTATTTGAGTAATTATGCAATATATTTCCTCACTAAAATCCAATTTAACCCTCTGATCAATAGAAGTGTTGTCCCAAAACATAGAGAAATAAATTTTGATAACTATCTTTCAAGTATGAAGATTGGGCATTCATGCTCAGTTATATCTCAACTCTCTTATTAGCTATATGATTCCATTTTTTTTTTTTTTTTGTAAAAGCAACCTTTCAAAACATTCAAGTATTGAAGAGCATCATTTAGGACCACTGTACATCATCATGCCTTGTTTCTTGCACGTGTCAAGAGGCTTTAGAGACTCATGGGAGTGGATTTGTATCTTACAAGGGAAAGATCTTCTTTTAAGAGGTACCCTATGAGGATAGGTATTGGCCAATTCATCATAGTAGAAATAGACAAATGGATTCCCAGGATGGACAACCACCTTCCAATCTTCAACAACAACAACAACAATATTCTTAATCTTAGAGTAGTTGACTTGATCCAATATCAATCATGACCTTGGAATTAACATAAGTTGCATCGGTGGTTTGATGTAAGGACAATTAGAGCTATCCTCAAGATTCCAATATTAGTTAGTTTTGTTGAGAAAAAACTCATATGGTCCCATGAGAAGTTAAGCAAATGTAGTGTTTGCTTGGAATACAACTTTATCAAATGCTCCTTTTAATGCAACTTGCAAGCATTATGTTTCCGTCAAATTGGGAAGAAGACATGGAAATAGGTGTGTCATGGTCTATGTCGTTCAAAGGTGAAACACTTTAAATGGAGAACTTTGAACAATGCCATCCCTACTCATAGTATAACTTTGGTAAGGTGAAAGGTACTAGATTCTACTTGTTGTATTTTTTTTTCATGAGAAAGAATTCATTCGAACACGTATTATTATTTCCAATTGACAAGATTAGTTTTGTTCGCTACTTTGGATATTGGATTGTTAATGAGCGGTTGCAACTTAGATGTCTAGTTTAAATCCACTATATGTAGGCTACTAAACAAATGAAAGCCATTGTGATTTTCGCAACTATATGCACCACTATGTGGAGCATTTGGAAAGAGAGATGCGAAGTAGTTTTTAGCTGGAAGAACCTAGATGTGAACATGTGATAGTAGCTACTCATCGTATATTAATAGAGATTAAAACAATTGGCAAGAACACAATAGGAAGCCTTGAAATCAATAGTGCCTTGGAAATGTTAAACTAGCTCAATAGCCCTCTCTGACATGGTTGCTTTAGTAAACTCTTTTATAGTAGCATCTTACAATTGAGATAGATAGATTGAAGGATACCAACCTGATTATTGGCTCAATCAACACCTAAATTAACTGCTTCATTTCTAGAGTTGAGTAGAGGCTTAATTTGTTAATGAGCACTATGTTATCCCAAAAGTTAGCAAAACTGAGAATGACAATCAAGAGCAAACAAACTGTGCACTTCACACTTGGCAATCTCTAGAGGTTGGTTTCATCAAGTTGAATTGGGATGCTTCGGTTGAAAATAATGAATGATTTGTAGTAATGGCCTTTGTAGCTTGAGATTCAAGTGGATGTCTTTACTATGGTGACACATGCTCTTTTGTAATGGATCCCATAACTAACATTGAGGTTATTGTTGTGTTTGAGGCCATTAATTTCTCTAAGGACAAATGATGGTAAACTATCGTTGTGGAATCAAGCTCAATAGTAGTGATCTAAGTTCTTAAAAAACTAAAGAAGCCTTTATGGATTTTGTCTAACATCATATTAGACATTTGGTGAACATTCCCATGCTTTATGACTGTGTTCTTTAACTTGATGAGATGAAAGCAAACCAAATAGCAAATTGGGTTGCCAAACAAAGTAGATTGAAGATATGTCATAGTGATTAGATTCAAATAACCCTATCTTCATCAGTTTCCATTTTGTTGTTAGATGATAGGTATTAATGTTAGCATCACAACCATTTAATCTAAAAACTCAAGCTTATAGATATGGTGATAGGGATCATGGTTTCATTAGGATGATGACTCAATCTAGAGCTAGGGATTGATGACTTGGCTCAACAGATCATTATTGATGAGTCGGACGAAGATGAGATGAAGTATTTACAAGGCTATTTGAAGTACTTTTTCTATAAGCATGAGTTAGTGTGGCTAAGTGTGGAGGAAATACGAAATTTGAAGGAAAACTCATCAAATTTAAAGAACATGCCCATGGCAAAGACGATGGTTGAAACTAAGCAAGCAAGGAAAGTCACATACATAGCCTTCCTATGCCCATGTCTAAGACCTTACATGAAGATATGGTTGTATGCAAGACTTGATGTGCTGTTTACATAGAAAATTGAAGATAGAGGGTGGCACGATCCTTCCTACTCTTATGCCTTAGACCGTGCTTAGGTCCATGATCGTATCATAGCCTATTTTAAAGTGTAACTATATGACGGTTTAGGATACGCATTTGGCATGGCCATTCCTTAGGCCAGTACTAGCAATATTCAACCATATTTTGGCCAATTTCAAGGTCTAATTATTTGATATCCTTGTTATATTTTGCTTCGTGGCTCATTTGGAATTGTTTCCAAAAACTTTATTGAGTAATATTAAGTTTTCTTTCTCAAGATTATTGTTTGTTATTTCTATTGATTGTGCGTCATATTGATTGAGTAAAACAATTAGTTCGATTCTTCTCTTGGTGCATCATATTTGAGAAGACGAATCATTCATATCTTTATTTTATTGCATTTGATTATTGAAAACCCATAAAAAATCACAAAACATAAAAATCCTACAATTCTATACTTTGATTCATTTGAGGAATTCTGTTGTATAATTCTAACATGGATTTTATCCATATCATATGGTGTAGGCTTTTATATTTATTATACAATACTTCTCTTGACTTATGGGCAAAGATTTTGCCTAAAGCCTATAGTTGTAATGAGTGTGCAAGATTTTGAACTATGGCTTCTTACTCTAATACTATACTTAAGTAGATGATGTGAGGAGCCAAATTGACTTATGGTTCTCGTGGGTATTGAACCAAACCAATTTACTTAAACTCGAATCAAATCTCTTCTTACTTAAAAGTAAGAAACATTATTGGATTGTTTATTTTTCCTTTTCATATTATATTGCCTAAAATATTTGAACATTAGAATACTTGAAGTTGAATGAGGTGTTTAAAAGTTAGATGAGATATAAGACCCTAATTTATCAGTTGTTTGAAATTTAGTATTTTATTTATGGACTTATAACTTTATCTAATAATGTTTTCATGACAAAAAAACCTTTTTATTTTGAGTTTTATGAGCAAATATAAGTGATATGAATTATGGATCAGCATTGCATTAAGCAAAGGAGCAATTGAGTAAATTGATTAGTATTTTATTATTTTTTTTTACTTTATTATCCTCTTAATTGCTTGCTTATTATGAAATGTTAATGATCTATTGTCATGATTTACACCTTAACTTTAAGCCCTTTTGCAATTATACACCATAATTATAAGTTGTCAATTTATATACCTAATAAAATGTTTAGCTGATATCGTTTATACCACATCTGCTTTGTATTGATGATGTAGATTTATCAGTTATGTGGTAACATGACTTGACATCAGTATATAGTATATAATAGAAAATAAAACATTATAGGTGTTGCATTGTGATTAGCTATTTGTGATAATAGAGATATCAATGGTTAATAGAAAGAGGTAAGGTAGAAATGATAACAGCTAAATATTTAATTAGGTATATAAATTGACCATTTAAAATTTTAGGTGTATGATTGAAGAAAGGCATAAAATTGAAGTATAAATAATGGTATTGACTAATCTAATAAAAATATCATAGGACAAATTGGAGTAGAATGTGAGTTTGCTCGAGGAAGATTGTTATCTATGATTAATTCTTTTGTGATATGAATATTTGAGATTATAATCTAGTTAAATTTTCTTTTAATTTGAAATCTTATATTAAATTGTAAAAGAAAAAAATAGAGTGAAAAATGTGTTCTTATATAATGAAATGTGATTTGAGTAAATTGGTGTTTTTGATAGAGACTCAAATTAAGTTAAACTGATATGAGCTGCAATTAAAGCTGTTTGGTTTAAAACCATGAGTTATTAAAAGTAGTTTTGTTTGATGAGGTTCGAGATGAACTATTTAGAAGACAAAATTAATATTAGGAAAAATTACAAAAATTGGTTTCACCTTTCTAAAACTTTGCAAAATGTGAAGATTATTCAGAAAGTGTAGTAGAAGTTCCAGAAGTTATTGAATTTGAGAATCCACTATGCTATATAGTACGGAAAAAAATAATAATATGCTATATTGTGCAGGATAATAATAATAATAATATACTGCGCTACAGAAGGCAAACCTCACATCTAGGTGGCTAGGCCTCTTTGGAATTTCTCTTTGTATTTCGAACTGGCTTGATGTAGACATGGACAGAATTTTATTAGTTACCGATTTTCTACCCCGCCGATGCTCTAGAAACATAGGCCAAATTATAAATATAGATATATATTTTTAAATTATTAGGGGCTGGATAGGTTATGTGAATTTCTACGATATGACCTTACTTATGACTAACTTTTGAAAGTGCACGTATGTCAAATGGTAGCCAAAACTCCAATGCAATTATTATATATGGTCGTTTTCTCAAGGGCTTAAACATTACATATTGATTTATAAATTATTTGTATATTTTCAAAAGTTACAGATAAATAAAGTGACATTTTAGAGTTTAGGAGCTTATGTGCACTTGACCAATCATTTACCAGATGTATTTATAATTGTTCCAACATTTTATTGACACATTGGCATTTGATAGTTACATTTTTTTTTTTCATTCTTATGTTTTGATTTTAACGCATTGCATATTCACCCTTAGTGTTGTTAGTTTGAACTAGCTTAATTAGTTCAACCCGATTGAACTAGCACCGAACATAAAAATGGCTAGTAGATTATAGCTAGGTCGATTTACATCAACTCAACTAGATCTCAAGGCTTGAGTGGTTTGATTGTGGCCCATCAATCCAACCTAGTCAAGTTGTCTCAATTAGTAAACATACCTATGTATTGGTTATGTAACTTTTATTGAACCTACTTCTATGGAGAACCACAAAGAATTGATTTTCTTTGAATCATTCGATTGAATCTTATCAATTATTTATAAAAAAGTTAAGGATGAAAAAACATATAAGGTTTAGGAAGCATTTCGTGTTAGCTTATGTTAATGTATGATTTTTGATCTAATTGATAGTGCAATTACATTTATATATATCTTATAAGTAAAATTCTTTTTATGTTTTTAATTTTTTTTTTTTTACCCTAGGTGACTCGCGATTTGAGCCCTTAATGCTAAACCCTCTTACATCGGATCAATCTCTAAGCCTCGTCTGTGAACATTATTGAAAATAGGAAAATTAAAAAAAAAAAACTCTTTTTTCTTTAAATAATATTCCATCCTTGGATAAGAGAAATGAAAAGGGGAAGCGCAAAAGGAAAAAAAAAAAAAAAAGAAAACCCAACTATACAAAGTGTAAGTAATAAAAATAAAATTAAGGAAATCGATAACATGTAAAAAAACATTAGTATGCTTTATAAGATATACTCTAGTTTAATTCTGAACACCACGTAGTAGACCCCATCTCTTGTCCTTGCTTGGAAGACAAGAGCATCATTCTCTACTCAATTATGTTGGCATACGGATCTAATCACTCTTTCTAGTGGATTAATTAAATGCACGAATAGCAAAACTTGATATTAAATATAGGGTAAATTATATTAGTGGGTTGCAACGTTTAGAGGTAAGTTTATTTAAAGTTTTAACGTTTGAAAAAGTGAGTCAATTTTGATCGTCAATAACACGTGTTACAAGAGAAAAGTTTTCTGAATTTTAATTAAAGAATATTCTCCCTTATTGATATATATCATTAGGACCCGAATTAAGCAATTTCTTCAAATATTAAGACTTTAAATGAGCTTACCCTTAAATGTTAGAATCTTTTTTTAACCATTGGAAGTGTTGAAATCTTAAATGAATTTATTCCCCAAAACGTTGAGATTTTTGGTGTAATTCACACGTTAAATATATAATACAATTTTAAATGCAGATCTGATGAGCTCGTCTATCCAAGATGAGCATACACAAATTATATTGCATTGGGCACATTCTTCCACATCTAATTCCATCGTAGGGTACTAGACAGAGACTTTGAAAAACCAACACTTACAACGCGTTTTCTGGTGCATCAATTTCCTTGTAAACAAATCTTCTACACTTTCAGATACGTTTATAGAATTTCTTATTATTCGGATTGATTAATTAATTAATTGATTATCTGTCTTCTTTAAGAAAAATGATACCCAAAAAGACCGGGCAGCGACGGCAAAGGGAATTAAAGAATGTATTCGTGCAGTTTAGGGTAGAAAAAGAATCAAAACTCAGAGAAGAGTACTTGGTATGAGAACACGTCATTTGTGGTCGGACACATGGTTTTATATTTGCATCAAACGTGGTATAATATAATTTACCTCATCAATTCTCTCCTATCCTAGATACCTGGGAATTGGGGTTCATTTGTTATTAATAGGTTTTATATATTTATTTATTTATTGGGGAATATTGACTTATTTGACAACCTTGGAGGTGAGATTGTCATATTCTAGGTTCAATAAGATCAAAACAAATAGAATTATGAAATGTTATAAGATTGGTTAAACGATAAACTTGTAGGTCGAACACCTAATTTAATATTTTTATCCTAAGCATATATCTAAATGATTTTATTTTTGTTTTAATTAATTAAAAACTTATAAAATTATAAAGTTATGGAGTTGTACTATTTAACCACTCTAAAATGGATATTTATACATCGATAAAGGATTATTGTTGCTTCTTAAGGGCTAAGGGATTCCTTATAAAAAATAGGTTATAGGCCTTTTCATGCCCAAACGTGTCCATGTTTTAGAGAGAGAGAGAAGAGGGAGGGAGGGGGAAGCATCAACATTGGATACCTAGTGAAAGGAGGAGAAGGAAGAATAAGTTGCCACAAAATAATTCCAAATAGATGCAGCCAAAAGGAAGTTGAAATATCTAATTATTCTTGTAACCAATAATTATATTGTGATTTTTCTTGATATAATTATATTATAAAGTAAATATATATAAATTATATGTAAGTGGTTCACAGAGGGTCCACACATTGCCTCAAAGTCCGCTATGACATGGACCGTTGCCGTGCACCTTTACGTTGTCATTTTGAATGCCGGATTCCTTCGGTAATTACACGTGGGAGTCCGCTCATCTGTAGTAACTTCTACGTTGGGTTTCCTTCAACTCAATGGACTTGAAAGAGAGTATCGATTTAGAGTGAATTAGACATGGGCATAAGCTTCTATTTCGATGAACGAAAATATTTAATAGATAATATACCCTTCATTTAATATACGGATAATGGATAATTCATTTTTATTATATGGCATAAATAATGGATAGTATTTAAATAATTATCGTCTATATTTTATATAATTATGTGTTAATCTCTCTACATATTATTTATGGCGTGTATTATCTACTAAACCTTTTTTAATAGGATCTCTTGGACATGGAAATGAGATGATCCGTCCTAAATGAGAGGATTTGATAATTCGATGATGCTGGATGCTGGGTCATAAATCTTGATACCATTGAATTGACTCAAATCAGTTCTCTATATTTATATATCTTATATTCTGTGTTTTAAATTCAATAACTTTGTGCTTAAAAACTTTGTGTTTGTAGTCCATTTTTGACAAAATCGAAAAGAATCTACTCTTTTACCCATGGAGAACTACACCAAACCTACACTTAATTACTAATAAAATGAGGTAAGATTTTTTTGGATTGTTTAATTTTTATTTGTATTTTATTTGTATTCGGTTTGTTTGATTTGTTTATAAATAAAAACGTCTGTTTTTTATTTGTATCTATTTTTAATAAACAGTCTGTTTGAAAACAATAAAAATAACATATCAAAATAACCTAAAAACGATGCCCAAAATACTAACAAAGAGTATTAAAAGTTAAATCTACATGGCCAAGGATAACTCGCTTGATCTCTTTTATTAAAAGCTTGTATATGCTAGATAAACCGGCACTAAAGAATATTAGAAGTCAAAATCAATCCTTGAAATATCAACATTGATTTCCATATTTGAAATTTAAAAAAAAAAATTCCCAACTTTGACAGATATGCTCTACACTATATGAAAGCTATAACTAGTAATTTTTAAAATATTGATTGATCAAAGAGTATAAGTGACAAATGTTAGTAATTTTGATAAATAAAAATTCAATTAAGTATGCTATTTAATAATACGAAACTTCAAGTATAAAATCAAAAATAAAAAAATCCAAAAATTTGATTGTAACTTTAATCTTATGAAAAAGAATAAAAACTCTCAATAATACTTTAAACTACCATTGTACTAATAGTATGTTTAGTTGATAGGAATGAAATAGATATTTTACCTTTATTACTATGAAATACTTATTCTATCATTTAGTTCATAGAAAATTTTACCATAAAAAATGTCTATTTGTGTAATATGGAATAAACAAAAATCCTTATTTCTTCCTTTCATCCCTTTCATAAATGGAATCGCTAATCGTTTTGAAAAGCGTTTATTTTTCCTAAAATGGCCCTAATCTTAAAACAGATGAATCATTATTCTATTCTAGCTTTATTTAATTTTAGTGAACCAAACTGTATCTAGGCTCTGATTGATTAATCTTATTTTTGTTGTTTTAGCATTGTTTTTTTTTGTTGTTTTTAAATGGATTATTTATCAAGAGATAAATATATATAAAAAAATATTTTTACTCATAAATAGATCAAATAGACTAAATATAAATTAAATAGAATAAGATACAGATACATGTACATATCAAATAGAGATATAAGTGAAAATCAAACGATCCGAATAGAGTCTAATGGCTCGTTCATTTTCAAATGAATAATTCTATAAATGTTGGACATTTACCGGCAGATTTTTTTCAAAATACTGTTTATGAACGTCTCAAAACTTGCATTTGATTTACAACTGAAATGAAGTTGAAGTCAACACAGAATGTGAAATGGCAAAGGAGGACCATGAAAGCCTCAAAACATGGAGTGATCTGATTAAAGCAAATTCGATGTGACGTATAGGAATGTCAAAATAAATTTATAAAATTTGCGACGTGTGTTCGAACATCACGTAAAAAGACCCGACGGTGATTTTGAAAATTTTATTTATTTGATACATATCTCATTAACGAATATTTTGTGTACTGATTAAGGGTCTATTTGAATAGTTTATTTTTATCTGTATTTATATTTTTTTAAAATGATATATGTAAATATATCTGATATGCATATATTTTATCTATATTTGATTTATTTGATTTTTTATTAGAACTGTCAACTTTTTTTTATTTATATCAATTTTTTGATAAATAATTTGTTAAAAAAAGGTTTAAAAAGTGTCTGTATCTGTTGAAAAAAGCCAAACAAACAAACCTTAAAAGATAAAAAAAAAAGAATTCGCATTTTGATAGGACTACAATATATTTACCAAGTGTATAAAAATATTAAAATTATTTGTTTTAAATTTCAACAAGTATTTTGAAAATACTCATTATTAATGTACTGTTCATAAAATGACAATGACTATTAGGTTAGAATTTGTCCAATTATAAGTAAGAGTGGTTACGAGGTCAAAATCTCCATCGAATTGTTTAGCAAAATGGTAGGTCCAATGTAGTGTCTGCAAGGAATATGAAAAATAAAACAGTAATAATAATATCAAATCATAGATACATTTTTGGCCATCAAATCATATATATATAAATACATATAATAAGTATAAATGTAAATAAGATCTTGCCCGGTACTTTAGGAATACTAGATAACATGTTAGATAAAAGAAATATATAATATATATATATTAAATTTTTATTTCCTTATATTTGCTTTCTTGCGAAATTTATAATAAAAAGATTGCGAATTATGAAATGCCCATTAACTAGTACTTTGGGAATGCTTATCAATAATACTTTTGCTTTTAACTTCTTTTCTTTTTTACACAATTCTACTTATGTTGTAATAAATTATTTGAAGTTTAAGTTACAAATGAAAGCATCTTAATACTTACATGATTATTTTGGTAGGACTCTCCAATTCAAAGTAATCAAGAATTTCAATATTCAGACCAATGATTATTTAGAAAATCCATCAAATTCGGAATATCAACCTTTAAAAGCTAGGGACCAAGAAAATATACATAAAAAAACCCTATGATAGACCACTCAAATATAAGATAATGGAACTCTCATAATTGAGATACATTTTCTTATAATGGCTTAAAATTTTTAGAAATCTCAAATTAAGTATGGTTAGTAGGAAACACTCTTAGGATAAATGATATTTTGGAAAGTAGCTGACAATAAGGATAAAATCTTATAGTATCTCGCTAAAATGGGTAATACTTTGATCGATGAAGTTTTGGATTGTTACAAACCCTAACATAAAATTAGTACAATTCAATCCTTCTAATGACGAATTCTTAAAAAGCATGAAATCGTATCACTGTAATATACAGAAAAATATTTTTATAAAGAAGGGTAAATGAATGTCATTTGTTAATTAAGGAGAAGGAGATTTTGGTCATTCCTAATAAATGTGATGTATAATAATCATCTCTCATTTTGATGATGGTCAACAAATCCTTAAAGATAGTAAATCTTCAATAAATTATGATAAAGGGCAAAAGTTGTCATATGTTGAAAAATAAGAGAGTTTTATGGTCCACCTTAGTATTAAGTTGATGGTTTTGTATATGACCTCGAGATGTTTGAAGAATAGCTTTTGATAAAGGAAAATTGGTCTTTAGGCTGCCAGCCTATATGTGAAAGCTGCTAGCGTAAAGCTCTTAGACTTTTATGAAATTTGTGAAAGCCGACAAGAAGGCCACTGGCGTAAGTACAATGGCCATCGACGTAGGTAAAAAGGCCGCCGGTGTTGAAGGAAAAGCTACCGGCGTAGGTGCCAGCTTTCCTGCCTGAAATGTTTATTATAAATAGAATTTAAGGGTTCGTATTTCTCATAAGTTCTTCCATTCTTTTCGACCAGAGAGTATCTGTTAGGGTTTTAAAGCGCTTGAGAGGGAAACATGAAGGAAACAAGATCTTTAATCCGCGTATGTCGATCTAATTAAGATTCATGCAGATTTATATTGAAACAACATCTTTCTTATAGATTTTTGTGTTTTTGAAGGAGTTCTTTAAGAAACCCTAGTTTTCAATTAGGATATGTTCTTTAGGGAATTGATCAAGAAATAAGATTTGAATCAAGTAAGTTACATCTTCTTTATCGTAGATTTGAAATGAAAAGATTATTTTCGACGAATCATGTCTGTTCTTATTAATTTCTCAAATCTAGGGTGTTGGAGAAAGTTGTTCTTTTTGGAGTTTTTGTCTAATGATAATTGAAGAAAACCTAGGGTTTGGGTTTCAGAAAGAATTAAAGTTAAGTTCTTATCCTATAATTCAAAGATTCTATAAAAGTTCGATTTTATGGAGAAATTTGTCTGTTCTTGTTGATTTCCATATTAGGATTTTTGGAGAAAGATCTGTTCTTTTAGGATTTTGAGGAGTTTGATAGAAGAAGAAGTAGTTGCTGTTGTAGTTTCCATAAAAGGAGATTTGGAGATTTTCTGTTATTGTTCATAAGGGATTTTGGATTTGGAGAATTTTCCTAAAATTGAAAAGGTACGACCTTCCTTGTTTGTTTGTATTTGCTTGTAGGTTTAGTTTTCTGATTGCTTCTTGTAGGAACAGATATATAAATGAACTTAAGTCTATTTGACTTAATTTGTTTTTTCTAGATGTTTTGGCTTTGATCAGTAAAGACCTGGTAGACAGTGATACTGATGAGGTACCCTAATGATCCTTGTGTACTGTTGTCCCTAGTGTAGTTGCACTTAGAGATGATTCGGTGGATATAAGTTTATTGGCAGCATGGCCGCAGGCATTTGGCGAATACCCATTCACTAATATATGTATATAATTATTTATTTTCAATATTTGGTTGTTTTTCAGGAGTCTGAGTAACTCTAAGTTTGGGATCAGATATCTATGATTTTGAACTGTGTTGTTTTGCAGGCTTAATGAAGATAATAATCTTGTTGTTTGCATTTAGTTAGTTGCACGTATATATATATATTGTGTTTGTGCATCTGCGTTTTTTTGTGGACTGACGTACTGAGCGTTTTTCTCATTCCTTTCATTTTTTAGGTATAGGTGATGAGGACGTAGTATTTGATTTATCTAGTTATGATCTATACATAGATCATGGGGATGATGATAGCGATCTAGATTATCCTGTTGAGGAATAGATTTAGATATAGATTTACATGGGAAGAATTTTGAGATAATTTACAATATTTAGAACTATATTAAGAATTTATATGTTAAAAAGGATTTTTGAAATTTTATGTATTTTGGATTTGTTGGCTTTAGTTTTGCCAACATTATTTGGATCAACAGGATGTTTGAAAAGATTGTTATTTACAAGTTTTACAGGATTTGAACTTTCTATTGTATCATCTGAGAGTTATGGAGATTATATTTTATATGTTTTACATTATGGTGTTAGAATGTTATAGCCTTTGCGTGTCCTATTCAAGAGAGGACACGTGACGAATTGTAATGCCTCATTTTAGGATTACAATCACCATAGAAGAAATAATGGTTTTAGTCAACCGAAATGGCGTAATTCCACGATGGTACGTAGTAAAATTCTTCAATTGCGTGGGAGGTCCAGATTTGGGCAATAACCACTGGCACATTCGCACACCATGTCAATTTCACCGGTGGAAAAGCATTGCAAGTTGATATTCATCGTGGCCGATTGTACAACTTTGAAAATGACAAGGTCTATTTTGGTTTGCCCATAAATTTTTTTTTAACCTTTTTCCTATGTCATTATCATTACTGATAATATTGTGTCCTTTTCATAATATTTCATTTGCTTCGAGATGTAATAAAATGCTATTACGAAGAGTTATCTTTAAGCTTCATTATACAAAGTTCCGATTTACACGTATAGAGAAAAGTAAAATGCAATCTGGTTGGTATAAGGAAACAGAAAATAAGTCAATCCAGAATTTCAAGGTTTTATTGTAGAACACGAAGTTATCTTTAGCATTCGTTCTGCAAAGTTTCAATTAAGTTGTTTGGATCACAACCTTTTTTTTTTTTTTTTCCCCAAATCCATTTTTAACTTATGAGGCTTATCCCATTTTTCCATCCTTGTTGAATTCAATCTCACATATTGTCTAATTATCTTATTTCGATCCTTATCTTTTGCAACAGTCTTGATGAGTTTCCTTGCAAAAGTTTCATGCATCGATTTCATCTATTCCCCTTCAATGCATACCGACGGCCTTGATTTTTGTCTTGTTTCACAAATTAGTCCTTATGTTGATGGGGAATGAATTTCTTCAAGTTGGCCAGAGGTGCTCGCATCACAAACTCTTCTCTAATTTAGCTTGAGAGTCTATTACTTCCCCATCAATAGTGCCTAAAACTAACATACGCTAAACATTAAGTAAATTAGTTTACAAAGTGATTAACATCTTTAACTGCTCATCGTGCTAAATTGTACACAGTATTAAGATAGTAATAAGTAATTTGATTAATTTCATAGGAAGGAAATGGCCAAGTGCTAGATCAATGCCTACTATTGTAATTTAAATCTAAAGAAATTTTGAGAATCCCAACCTAGGGGACAAGAACTCTTCATGTTTCCATAAAATGATACCACCACAATAGAAGCACCATTCAATGCACATTGACGGAAGACGATAGTGAAATCAAAGGAGACCAGCTTGTGCATCGTGAGATCATTTACAACTTTTAGCATCTTTATGACAAACCAAGAACCTTCTCCAAACTTCCAGGAGGTGGCAAACATTACATCTCGAAAATTAAATAAGGACCAATGTCACAATCATTTTGCCCCTTGCATGAATGATAAGATTAAAGCTTCCTTTTTGAGCCAATCAAATGACAAAGCATCGAGGCTAGATGGTTCCACGAAAAAATTATTTAAAGTAGCATGAAGTATTGTGGGATCTGATTTAATTGTAGCAATTAAGGAATTTTCAAATTTAGGCCACTAGCTTAAAAAGATAAACATAATGATCCTCACTCTTGCCCCTAAAATTCAGAACGCATCTAAATTGTCCTATTTTCAGCCTATTGCATGTCGCAATGTTCTTTATAAATTAAGCTGTAGCCAAAGATTCTAGCAAACAAATTGAAAGTTGTCCTACCAACCCTTGTTGGTTGAGAACAAGTTGCCTTTGTCTCGAGTTGTAGGATGATAGACAAAGAGGAATTGATGATTATTACCATCTCCAAAGAGGAACAATTCGTTGTGCCTCTAAGGTGGATATTGAAAAAGTCTACGACATGATCAATTGGAATTTTTCATTAAGGTCATGGAATCCATGAATTTCCCTCTTTTTTGCACTCTTATTCATTAATGCACCTCTACTGTCAAATTCTCAATTAACGTGGATGAAGAGTTAGTAGGCCTTCCCCCCCACCCCACCCCAAAATAAAATAGGACTACAACAAAGGGGCACCATTTCTCCATATCTCTTTGTACTTGGAAGGAAGTGTTGCCTAGCATAGTTACATGAATGACTCAAAATCCGTTTAACATACATAAATAATTACTAATATATTATTACATTATTCTTGTTTTTAAAGTTCCTCTCTTCTCTTCTTCATTTGCTTCTTCTTCTTCTTCTTCTTCTTCTTTTTTTTGGCTAGCGGGCTAACCCGACCTGGCTCGCTTTAGCTCATGGGTTAAACGGGTCGGGCCAAATTTTTTTGGCCGCAACCTAATTTTTTAAGGAGTTGATGGGCCAGCCTGTAGGCCATGACCCATATGCCTAGCTCTAGTGAATAGTATTGAACAATGTTCAAGGAATTTCTTATGGAGTGGAAGACATAGTGTCTCTACTAATATGAATGTTATATAAGATGTTACTAATCTTAAGAAGAATGGGGGCTTGGTATACCTAAACTCTCTCTATGGAACAAAGTAGCTCTAACAAAGCACATTTGACATGTTTACAAAAGTGGATGGTGTGAAATTTGGGTGGATTGGGTATACTTGACCTCAAAGGTCAATGCTTTTAGGCTGCAAATACTCCTACAATTAGTTCCTGAAACTGGAAGAAACTGTTGAAGCTTGGAGAGCTAATATGAAGTCAGTTTAGGTGGATTGTAAATAGTGGTTCATCTATCTCTTTGTGATTGGATTTTTGGTAACTTGTCCTTTACTACAAATGAGATTACTCTATTCGATCTCTCAATAGTTACTAAACTTTGTGGTTTGATGGAGGGAAATGTTTGAAAACTGTTGGATGACCTTTTCTTGTAGACTTTTTAATTCCTAACTTGGTTCGGCCAAACATTGCAAGATGATCAAATTAATTGGTTACACTTTGCTATGGGAGAATATATCATCAAAGGTGGGTATTATGCTCTTGCTCCCTGAATACCCACTATACTCTAGAGCAAAGTGGCTTAGACATGTTTATCCCTAAGCATGCTTTCATTTCATGGTTAGCTTGGCAAAGAATAATATTGTAACCTCCTGTTTTCTATGCTCATAATCTCTAGAAGATCACAACTACTTTTTTTTTGTATGTCCCTATTCATCTATGCTTGGGCATTGGTTTGTAATAATTTAGGAATCTTAACACCTTTCTACACTTGGTAGGGAACTACCTTTTCCTTGTCACTACTGTACCTCTTCTAATTGACAAATACAAACATGCAGAAGTGCACTAGCTGTTGTTGTGTTTGTGGTACACCTTGAACAATGTTTGACTTGGAACTTCCTCCACCGTATAGCATAGCAAACCGAGTTTTGGCTTATGCTAATATTAGTTAATACTAATTTGAGCTTGCTCTTGTTTCATATAGATCTTTTTTGTTTCTTTTTTTCCATTTGGATTAGAGTTTCAAGCTAAACCTTGCCACTTAGGTCGTTGTATATTCTTCCTTCTTTTTAATGTTATCATTTACGTACAAAAAAAAAAAGAAAAAAAAAAGAGAACTCTGTTAAAAACAACTAGAGCAAATGAGAAAGCTAAAAATATTTAGAGATTATGCATGAAAGGCATGGGATCATAATTCCTTCTCACTTGAATTATTCGATTATTTAAATATCATTAGTATGTTAGATTTCATGGGCTTTAACCAAACTCATCCCTAGTAATGGATAAAAAGGCCTTTTTATTGTAAAAGCATTCTATTATGATTACGTTACTATAAGACTTATTAAATACTTAATCTTGTTATAAATTAAGTATTCAACTTGAAATTATGGAGTCATAAAGCAAGTGTGTAAAAGAGTTTCTTTGCTAAATTCCTTGCATACATTAAAATTTGAAAACACCCTAATTTACATAAGTAAACATTTAACTTGATTAAGGCATAGACGTGTTCTTACTCATTACAATAGATTAGTCATCAGAAACAATAAACTTCATCCATAGATTAAAATAAATAAAACCATGTACTCAAAAAATAAATACTCAAAATATACCACTCAAAATCATTTAATCTATAACGGTGTTCATGGTTTGATTTGGTTCAAACCTCTAATGAATTGAATTGCTTTTAATAATTCGGCGTTTTAAATCAAAAGTATTAAAATCTAGTTTAATTTGATTCGGTTGGAACTGCTTTTAAAATTACTTATTGATACTATTAATAATTTTTTTAGAGTTTCTAATCAAAGATTAATATTCAAATTTGAGGAATATAATCTAAGACAAAAAAATATAACGTTATATGATGATAATAACGCATATTATGTGATAGTAAAAGCGTGCAAATCTACTTGAGAGATGGGATATAAAGATCAAGGAAAAGGAGCAAATTAAAGAGGTTGAAAGAGAGATGAGAGGAAAAAAAAAAGGAATATACGACATGATGAAATGATAATTCTTTAATTGAAAGTAGTTTGGTTTTGGTTTAAGCAGTCCAATTCGACCTCTTCAATAGGAACACAAATCATTCGGAACCCCTCCAAATTGAATCGTGAATTGAACAAAAATACAAAAAAAAAAAAAAAATAAGCATTTTGTAGTTCAATTCATGTTGATGTATAGCCCTAAAATCTTTCAACACTTTGTAATCTCATAATATTACTTTATTTCATGATTTGAATGAGGAACACGAATGTAGCATGAAAATACTTATAGATTTAAATTCAAAGGTATTTAGTGGAACTTACAACAAAACTTGATCTTTACATTGTGAATTTAGGCTCCTAATGTAATCCTAAGCTTTTGCATGGCAAAAAAGTACATAAATCTACTAAAACTCTACCAAACTATGCTAACATTAATTCAAAACCTAGAGTGAGTTTGTAGAAATGTAAAAAAGTGGTGTCTTGCTTTGCAATTGAAATTTTGCAGCTTTTTATATGGGGCCATTGCCATTGCCTAGATGGTTCATAAGCTATCGTATAGATGATGGACACATGCGTGGCCTCATTTGTTCTAGGCTTGTGTTAAAGTTTAAGGGGGATTAGGGCTTTTCTTCTACAACTAGACAATGTCATGTTGATGCTCTAGACCATAAGAGAAGACTTATTTCAACATAAATATCTCAAAAATGCCATCTTGATGGTGCTTTGGGAGGCTACAGCCAATGCCTAACTACCTTATTATTCGTCGATGTGCTTAGAGCTTACTAGATGGTGTGGTCTATTTTAACACCACTTCATAGTAGGGCATTCAAGTTAACATGTTTGAATCCAAAATTTTTTTTTTTTTTCATTTCTTTTTCATATTTTGGGTCTTTATTTGATATTTTGAGCAAAATAATCTACATTAGATAATTAGGTAGACTTTTATGCACTTCATTGGCATGCGGGTGTATCCCTAAAGTAGGGAAAAATATGTAATTTTACGTGTTATCAACAAAGAAAAGATTATGTCATATTGATCTCATAAGATACTTAAAAAATATGAAAAATTTAAATCATTGATTTAAAAATTGGGATGATGAAAATGAAGACAATCCATTTCATTTACATTTAGTGTCTATGATGTAAGCATGACTATATGAATGGCTTTCTTATAGACAGGAATTGGTAAGTACATTTTAAATTTTAAAGCCTTTTCTTGTATTGGTTGCATTTAATTTTCTGCATATTTATACCCTCGGCTTCTCTTTATGCCATATGAAACCCCACTAATGTAATTGTTATAAAAACTACTCATTTGGTCTGGCGCAAATTTTTAAAATGAAGACGCGAGCAGGAACGATAGGACAATCCATGGTTTTAGTTTAAGGTAAGATTAAGGAAAATAAATCCTTCTCTACCACCGATTTCTTAAGGCTCCTTTTTTTATTTTTTGAATACTTTTAATATTTAGAAGAAATTGCTAAACCTCTCAAATAGGTGTTGTAGCATGCAATCTTTTTTTGAGATGAGCTGTTGTGAAGTGATGCTATTTATAAAACAATTTTAACTGCTTTTGTTTTGCACTTTTCTTTTTCCTAACTTCTATATTTCTTTTTCCCTCTTTTTCATGGTTTATTTGGATATATCATCTTTATTCATACTCAAATTAAATTTTTAATACCCAATCATTATCTAGTATAAATAGGAACAAATACTTTTAATCCATTTGGGAAAAGGACTAGACATTAAGCCCCTTTTGCTTTAATTAAAATGCCTTTTCATTTTTTCAGGTTTGTTTAAGGAAAATGGGATAATTAATGAAAAAACATTGTCCCCCAGTTTTCGGAAAATCTAGACTTATTTATAGCTTATTTTTGAAAAAATAACTTACGGAATATAAAATGGGAAGTCATTTTACAAGCTCATCTACCAATCATGTACTATTCAAAGACGTTTATTATTAATTTTTTTTAAATATTTTTCGTATTTCTTATTATGATTTATGTATTTTTTTTATTTTCTATATTTAAAATATATGAGTTACCTTGAAATTATACAAACAGAGGAAAACTATTTTCATAAAATTAGCCAAACAATTAAACTTGCTTTGCTTTTTAAGAAAGCTTTTTCTAGGAAAAATATTTTTCATTAACATGGCAAAAATGGTATAATTGTGGAGAATTTTTTAGAGTAAGAATAGTTTAGATTGATTGGAAATTGAAATAAATACATTTAGATAATATCATGATTTTCTAATAAATGGATGACACTCAATCTAATAAGGTGATTATTTTCTACAACAATGTCATTTTGTTTCAATAAAGTTTAGTTTATAATTTAGTTCACTTGAGCAACTCTACTATGAATATGATATAGATAAGGAAACAAATGCTGATGAGGAAACACATCGATCAAATTTTAAGGATCATTGACCGACTAATCAGGAAATTATCAAGGAGCAATCTTTGACTTACCAATATAGGAAAAATTTGTAGCTGATATAAAATGTTCTATTTTATCTTCTTTTCTGTTTTTGCCTTTATAAATACTCCTTCCCTTGAAAACTTTTAATATATGAAAACACTAATAATAAAATTTCCTGTCAGTCTTTTCATAGTATCAAGGCTGTGAAAAACCCCAAGCCTATAACAACCCAATCATTCTGTTTTACTCAATAACAATGGAAAACCCACACTCTCAGTTAATCTTTTCATCTATGCACTAGTTTGATATCAATTAAACTAGGCTTAAATAATTATCTCACATGGACATTACAAATAGTTCATTTAGTTCAGAGCCTTGATGTGCTTCATCATTTTAAAAATGATAGTAGAAAACCTAAGGATAAGCTTGAAATGGATAAATCCCCGAATATACTATATGGCTGAAAAATGATGGACTACTCATCTCATGGTTACTCGGCACAATGAAAGAATAAGTGCAACCATCTTTTATAGTAGATGCCATAGCCTATGATATCTGGAGTTCATTGGAAGAGCAGCTATTGCCAACCGTGATTGAAAAGAAAGGTCTTCTCAAAAACATGTTGATGACAATTGAAAAGAAATCAAGATCCTTAGATGAATATGTAAAAGAATTCAAATCAAATCTATGACAATCTTGCAGCAATTAATAAACTAGTGTCTGATTTTGATAAAGTTTTTCAGATTGCTCGGGGCTTAGGACCAAGATATGAAAGTTTTAGATTAGCCATGATAATCAAACCACCTAACCCAACATTTAATCAGTTTGTGTTAGCTCTTCAAGGATATGAATTGACCCTTACAACCTAGAAGGAAGAAGAAAAAGGCCATTTTGAATAATCAAGTGTTCTTGAGTCATTGTGGAAGAGGTAGAAACAATAGAGCAAATTGAGGAGGATTTAGCTTAAGGGCTAGAGGATTTACTCCAGCTGGACGATGCAATAGCAGGGGAAATGATTACATGAGGGAAGAAACTAAAAGAGCATTACATATGTGGAAAAGATGAAAAACCATTATGTTAAATTTGTGGCAAAAGAAATCATGTTGCTCTTGATTGCTGGTATAGGTTTGATTACTCCTATTAGTCAAAGGAATTACCACAAGCTCTTGTTGTTTTAACCTTGAACAAGGCTGTCAAACTTATGATTCTACGTAGAATCGCCAGGGGGTTAGTAGAATCGGAACATAAAATTGAAACTTAGAAACACAAGTTTCTATAACCATTGTAAAATAGCTTTGAAAAACTATATATATGCTTATAGAAAACGTGTAAAACTTAGAATACATAATAGATGTAAAAAAATTCGTAAGATTCTACCAAGTTTATATGTAGACTCGACTGAAATCGTAGTATTTACCAAAAATTATTCTGCACAAGTCAACTTGGAATAGCCTTATAAAATCATAAAATCGTAGAAACGTATAGGTAAAATCATGATTTTGACAACTATGACCATCAACTTATTTGACCAATGATGTAGGTATGTTATCTAATCTAAGACCATATAAAGGGAATGGTGTTATTTATGTTGGAAATGGAGATAAACTAGATATTACTCATGTTGGTGATATAAACATTGGTAATTTGAATTTAAAAGATGTTCTTGTTATTCCCAATTTGAAGAAAAACTTAATTTTCTTCAGCAAAATTACTTTAGATAATTCTTGCACTGTTGAATTTACTCCATCTGATTTTGTTATTAAGGATCGAAATGCAAAAACAATATGGAAGGGGCATAAACTAAAACCTCTATATGCTTTGGATGATTTAAGTTTTCATGAAGCTTTGTCTACAATAAGAGGGAACAGCTTGTTTTTTTTTTCTATATTTTTTTTATGGTACCAACACCTTGGATACCCAAATGCGAGGATTACATCTCTACTAAAAAAAAAGAAGTCATTGATGTCACTAATTGGCAACCAAAGTATACCATTTGAACCAATTATCGATAAGGAAAAAGTGTAAACAACCTTCAATTTAAATAATAAAATTTTTTATTTGCCTTTACAAAAGGTGCATTGTGATCTCTAGGGACTAGCCCCTATTATGTCAAGCAAGGCTTTTGATTTATGTTACTTTTATAGATGATTTTTTCAAGATTTACTTGCTTACATCCATTAAAGAAAAAGTAGATTTTTATTCTTGTTTTCTCAAATTCCAAAGATTGGTAGAAAACCAATTTAACAGAAAGACTAAAATTTTTCAATGTGATCGAGGTGGTGAGATTAACTTTCTAGAATTTCTTAAACACATCAATGATTGTGGAATCCAACTACAAATTTCATGTCCTCGATACCTAAACAAAACAGTGTAGCTGAAACAAAGCACCAGCATATTGTTGAAAGGGGGTTGGCTATGCTTTTTCATGCTAATCTATCAACTTTTCTATAGGTTGAAGCAATCTTTATGGCAATTTATTTAATATATAGAATGCCTTCCTCTGTTCTCAATCATAAAACTCCATACTTCAAGCTCTGTCAAAGGGAACTAGATTATTATAAAAGCTTATGGGTGTTTGGTTATTTATGCTTTCCATTTTTAAGACATCAAAGAGTAAACAAGTTTGTTAAGAAGACATATCCATGTGTATTTATTGGTTACAGTCCAATTAAAATAGGGTATAGATGCTATGAACCCAAAAAAAAAAAAGAAGGTATATTTCAAGACATGTTGTCTTTTGATGAAGGAAGGTTTCCTCAAACAAGAGTCTTGAGAAACAAATTCAATGTAATTGGAACTAGCTGAGTTCCCAAATCTTGATGAATGGTTCAATACAAGAGCTAATGTTGATCTTCATGCTCAACTTAGAAATGAACCATCTCCTACCATGAACACTAATTCTTATTGGCAGGTATTTGTGAAACCTTTAATCATGAGACAATAGCTCTAAATCTTGAAAATGATGCACTTATTAATGAAGAAGAATTGCAGGAAATACAAGAAGAAGATCAAAATGTTACAATGAACCTTGAGCATGTTCAAGACACTACTACAATAGCAGATGCATAGGTTAATAACTAAAAAAATGGTGAAACTCAGGTTTATCCACAACAAGACAAACGACCTCCCAAACATTTACAAGACTATCAATGCTACTTGACTCAAAATAACCTACTTATAGAATCAAAGAATTATCATCATGCACTTAAAGACTCCAAATGGTTGGCTGCAAAGGAGGAAAAAATCGATGCTCTTCATGCAAACAGAACCTGGACACTAGTTCTAAGACCATTAGATACCAATGTAATGGGATCAAAATTGGTTTTTTCAGATTAAACATCAAGAAGATGGCTCAATAGATAGACTAAAAGCTTGCCCTGTCTCTTAGGGATTTATTTAAATTTCTGGCATTGACTTTGAAGAAAGATACAGCCTTGTTATTTGCTATACCATAATAGGACTTGTTATTACTATAGCAACTTTAATGAACTGGTGCATCAAATAATTTGATGCCAAGAATGCATTCTTGCATAGAAGTTTAAAGGAAATAGTATCTGTGGAATAGTTGCCTAGCTTTGTTGATGCTCACAGACCTGATCATGTATGTCTTCTTCATACATCCCTTTATGACTTGAAATAAGCCCCTCGAGCCTGGTTTGATCGATTATCTCAGTTTCTTCTTCACCTTGGTTTCTATTGTAGGAAAGTATATTCATCTTTATTTGTCTATCGTCGAGATTCTATTACAATACTACTTTTAATCTCCGTAGATGATCTCTTGGTAACATGCAACAACACCTCATTCATTTCTAGATTAATTAATCAATTGAATTTAGAATTTGCAATGAAAGATCTTGGATTGCTTTACTTCTTTTTAGGTGTTGAAGTTTAAAATTTCACTGGAGGAATTATTCTGTCGCAGCACAAGTACATGAAGGATCTTCTCACTCGCACAGGAATGATTAATTGTGCTTTGATAGCTATCCTATAGTTCTTAGAGATGAGTCTCATGCTTAAAATAACACTCTAGTTGATGCAACATATACAAAAGCATTGCTAATGCTCTTCAATACCTCACATTTATTTGACCAAATATCCAGCATGTTGTAAACAAAGTCTGTTAATTTCTTAATGCACCTACTGAACTACATCTTCAAAGAAGTCGAGAGAATTTTTTGTTATCTAAAGGGCACACAATATTATGGTTTATGATTTTTATTGCATAGCCCACTCTCTTTATATGCGTTCTCAGATGTTGGGTGTCCACTTATTTGAAGAAGTACAACTGGTTTGTTGTGTTTTCTTGGGAGCAAACTACATCTCATGGTGTTCTAATCAGCAAGCTACAATTACACGATCAAGTTCAAAAGCAAAATATCGATCAATGGCTTCAACAACTACCAAATTAACTTGGCTCATATTCTTGTTGCGAGACATTGGTATTTCTTTATTTCAACCTCCTCAACTGTTTTGTGATAATATTGTTCTCTATATGCCTGTTAATCCTTTTCTTCCATGTTAGAACAAAGTATATAGAGATTGACTATCAATTTGTTAGAGAAACAGTAGTAATGGTCATCTTTTCAAATGTTTTGTGTCATCTTCTTATCAAATTGCAGATATCTTCACCAAACCACTACTAAAAGCACCTTTTCTTTCTTTTCGAAGCAAGTTGAGACTTTATTTCCATTCCGCCTCCATCTTGAGGAGGGCTGATAAGAAAACAAATGCTAATGATGAAATAAATCAATCAAATTCTAAGGATCATTGACCAACTAACATAGGAAAAACGTATAGCTGATATAGAATGTTTTATTCTTTTTTCTTTTCTGTTTTTGCCTTTATACAATATAAATACTCTTTCTCTTATGAAATTTTTGTATATTAAAAACATTAATAATAATATTTCTTGAGTCCTTTCAGATATGACTACTCGTTCACTTCGTTAAATGAATTATTCTAAAATAAAATTGCCATAAGAGAGGAATGTAATGGAATTGTAATAGAGTTGTAATAGGATTTTTATGTGTTAATATTTTATTTAAAAGAGGATAATCACTTTAATATCAAATTGCTATCCAAGGTTTGTATAATGAATAATTATTCAATATTTTTAGTAATCAATTTTTTTATAAAATTATTATTATATGTCAATTAAACATAATAATAGCTTTATAAGAAACAATGTTATGATAAAATCAGTGTTAACATGAAGTAAAGTAATGATAAATACTTTAATAATGCTTGTCAAGGTGCATAAAAAACGATTTTGATGCATTTGTCAAAAGGGTTCTTCAATCTTTATCAACACATCAACAAATGAAGATAGCCGCCCATGTAATTCTTGCCACCAACTACAAGTAACTAGTAACTACTAACTACTAAACACACAAGGATATCTACTAAATATTCTTTGCATGCACAAACAGCACGAGACACCATCATCATCACAGCACAAATCACAGTTTTAGGTCGATGGACGGTGTAGAATGATGTTCCAATCTCGGGTAAGTCTAGGGTTTGGGTCCCCCCCAATCACACTTACTGAGAGAGAGAGGGAAAATCAGGTATCACGGACGGTCCTATCGACTCCTCGGGCAACGCAAACTCACTTTTTCTCTCTCCTATATTCTTGTCCCTGTCTCTGGACTGGTGTCACTGACTGATTATGACTTTACCCCTAAAGAAAGACTTGTCCAAGGCTTTAATAATGGCTCAATCATTTTATACCTGATCATGATCCATCAAATGCATCTCCTAAAAGTAACTGACCTTTTTACTTCAATGGTTTGAAATTTGAACTTTTTGAAACTCTACCACCCATCCATTTATTTAATGTCTTCTCAAAAGCAACCCACCATCTTTTTTCCTATCTTTTGCCTTTCCCATGTTTGCATCGATCTTCATTGTTTAGACTTTAGAGCGTGATAGGTCGCATGCTGCCATGCACATATTAATATATACATTACATTGATTTTATGTTTATAAAAAGTAAATATGTATAATGATATATATTTTCATTTTGTATCTTGTAGGTGTTAGATTAAGAAAAAAACTAATTATACTTAACACACCATATAGATTGGCTATTTTGATATAAGTACTAATAAATTTTAGATATATGTGTAATTTCTCTATTACCATTTATCAAAATAACTTTGATAACTATCTACCACTTATTTGAATACGTAGAATGTTAATACCGATCAGTATATTTTCTATCATTTGAAGATGCAGAATTCTAGTACCAATTAGGATATTTTCATACAGATTGGCTAGTGTAGTATAAATACTAATAAAATTTTCATATGTGAGCAGTTTTTTTGCACCATTTATCAAATAATGTTAATATTTATTCATCACTTATTTGAACACGCAGAATATTGATACCGATTCATTTGTGTATTTTCTCTTGGGACATATGCTTATTTGTTTTATATAACTTATATTTATGTTTTCCTTCCCCATTTCCGATGTTGCCTTTTGAATGTTAATTACACCTCAAACTTACCAATGTTTGTTGTTTTGTCTGTAGTCATAGGGCTCTACTCTTTACCGTCGCTCGTTACGTAGGACACAAAACCCTACACATTCTGGTCGAGAAAAGCTTGCATACGGCTTCCGTGACCTGCTGATATATGGAATAGAACACATGGAAGTGTGTGAATCATTCATCAGCATTTTTTTCTATATCCTCTCCATCAACCTGACAAAACTTATCCAAACTACAACCGTGGGCTTGTAATTATTCAAGAAAGGATTAACAGCAGTCCATGTTCTTCCCGCAATTCAATTCAATAATTACATGAATTAAAATCTCATAATTACTGAAATTTATAGCCTAGAAAATTATGCTATCTAAGTATGAGAAAAACATCAAAATATAAATTCATGCTAGAATTAATGATAGCGTGTAGTTGATTGATCTAAAATCTTAATTTCACCTCATTATGAATTCACGGATCTTATATTATCTTTCGAGAAGGGTTTATAAAGTAAAATTACTTTTTTTTTTTTTTATTGGATACATATTATATATGTATTGTTATTTTCTTAATCCTTACTAGGGGAGAGTTCATGTCTCATGAAATACAAAAAAAAAAAAAAAGCATATTTTTTATACTAAGATAATTTTCCATGCACTACAACAATATTTACCTTATCTTTTTAACTACTTTATTTTATTAGAGTAGTTTATTTTTTTATTAAGTTTCATGTAAAAAAGAAAAATAAAATTAATAAAAGAGCATACTAAAATAGATTTATTTCCTCCACGTAGGCAATAGGATGTTGTGGCTTCTAAGCTTAAAACTCTTCATGACCTCATTACATAAGACAGACCTATTGCTTCTTATTGATGAAAACATTTCTAAATTATGACTTCCTTTAATTATTTATTTATTCTTTTAACAAGATATGATGATAATAATAGTCGATACCATAGAATTTTGTAATTGATTAATATATATACACATTCATTTCCAGTAAACTTGCAGAAATTTTATGCT
Organism: Combretum micranthum; assembly: GCA_024138025.1. NCBI lineage: Eukaryota > Viridiplantae > Streptophyta > Magnoliopsida > Myrtales > Combretaceae > Combretum > Combretum micranthum. The sequence continues at coordinate 191,458 of JAMXBD010001538.1, forward strand.
GAGTGGTGTTTTTTAACTGGATCAGTCTCTCATTTATTATATATTTATATTTATCATATCTGATGATTAACTAGATGGTATCGTTGATGGGATTGTAAAATTTGCAAGAAAACTTTTAAATAATTTTTAAATTCGTATCAAATTGTAATGATAGTACTAAAATATTTAAGATATTATTTATTATATATTTATTTTAATAGTTCGATGATTCAATAGACGATGCAAGAATGGTGAAATTTGCGAGTAAACTTTGGAACACTTCATATACAAAAAGAAATACTTTTTCAGTCATATGTATCTAAAGCAACACATTCTTACTGTGTGTACGAGAGAGAGAGAGAGCGAATGTGCAAGGTGGGGCCATGAGGATATGAGCGCAAATAAAATGCAATAAGAGAGTAGAGTAAGCGTGTGAGACCAAACTTATAGTAGACAAGAGAGAAGAGTCATCTAACTACAAAATAACAAGAGAGAGACAGAGAAAGAGAGAACTTTAAAGTTTTAAGGTGCTTTCCATCTTTAAGAACCAAACAACAAGGTAAGCAAGAACAAATATCCCTATGTTGCAAGAGTCCGAGGAGTTTGTTTTGGTGTGTTTTATTTATAGAGTAAATATTTTGTTCTTGTTCTAGCTCTTTGTTTAGCTTCCAAACTCCGGTTTTGGGCATTTTCTTGTCTTTTGGCTGCTGCATCTATCTCTACCTACATATGCACACAATAACAGTAAAAAAACTTTGGATTTACATACACACACACACATACATATATATTACTTACCAAAACCTAGTTATTACATATACATATATATATATATACTTACATATTTATTTTATTCAGTGTTTTGTCAAATATTATCTCCTTTTCTCTTTTGTGCTGTGTTGTTTTTTTCTTAGTTTTTGTACTAAAACTAGTTTTGGATATCTTATGTTGCCTTTCTTGAATATTAATTCAGATATGCAAATGATGTCCGGAGATGCCTTTTCATTACCCACTTCTCTAGCTGGTTTCTCTGATGACCAAAACCACCCCAACCTCAATAATCCAAACCCTAATCCATCCGGTGCCGCGAAAAAGAAAAGAAATCTTCCAGGAACACCAGGTAATAATTAAAATAAAAATATAAAAGGAAACCAAAAAAAAAAAAAAAAGTTGGTTATGTTATGGATCTTTTGTGATTTAGCTGCTTGATGATGGTGATGACTAGTAATTTGCTTGCTTTGAGCAGATCCAGATGCTGAGGTCGTTGCTTTATCACCCAAGGCACTTATGGCCACCAATAGATTCATATGTGAGATATGCAACAAAGGGTTCCAAAGAGACCAAAACCTGCAGCTTCATAGAAGAGGACATAATCTTCCTTGGAAGCTTAAACAAAGGACTAATAAGGAGGTCAAGAAGAAAGTTTACATATGCCCCGAGAAGACATGCGTACACCATGACCCTTCCCGAGCTCTTGGTGATCTTACTGGGATAAAGAAGCACTATAGCAGAAAACATGGGGAGAAGAAGTGGAAGTGCGAGAAGTGTTCGAAGAAATATGCGGTTCAATCGGATTGGAAAGCTCATTCCAAGACTTGTGGGACTAGAGAGTATAAGTGCGATTGTGGTACTTTATTTTCCAGGTATAATAAGATCTCTCGATGAAATTTTTCATGTCTAAGCCCAAACGATAGAACATAATGAAATCAAGATGTCCATACTATACACGTATGTGTGAATGGTATCAATATCTTGCTCTCGCATGGTTTATAGATCATCGATGATACCACGATATATATATGTGTGTGTTAATTACCCATTAAACGTTTTTCTTTTCATCTGGGTTTTGTAATACCAACAATTATAAGTTGCATGCCATATTTTCTTGATAAAAATATTTCAATTCCCTCAGGTGGACATTTTTCTAGCTGCTCAGCGAACACTTTTGTATGTTAATTTTCATTTGACGCGTTATATTAATCTTAACAATGGCATAAGATATACATCATCGATATTTTAAGGTTTTGTTATAGCTTATTAATTGTGTGTGTTTCTAAATTGTACTTACAAGGAACTTTGTTCATTTGTTCCAACAGGAAAGACAGTTTCATCACCCATAGAGCTTTTTGTGATGCATTGGCTGAAGAGAGTGCAAAATTCACCTCGTCAGTTGCATCTACAAATCTCAACTTCCAAAACAGCACCCCGACACCGACACTCACCCCTCAATCCGTGTTACCTCATGGATTTGGCATCCGAGGTGTTCAAGATCTTGCCGGATTGCCCTCTCTCAGTCCAATCCTTGGCCATGGAAACTCGCTGATAAACCCACTATACCACCAGCAGCAGCACCCAAAATCAAGATTATCAATGTGGCCAAATCAGGCAAATATAAACAACAATAATCCTGGTGACCCTTTTTTGAGTAATTCAAACACGTACCCTTGCTTGAGTTCCTCAGGTTTAGCTGATCAATTGGCACAAATGGGCTCAACAAGCAATCTTTTCAGCTCTGCTACTTCCTCCATGGCCGGTTTTGGAAACTATCCTTCATTTGCTGCATTCGAAAAGGGTGGAACTGGATCGATAAACCCGAATCTTTCATTATCCCCACTAGCACAAGGACTGAAAGAAGAAGTTGGAATCAAGGGAAGTAATATTAATCATGTAATTGAAACATCTCAATCTTCTTTCCACTCCGAGACCACTCAAAACAAGCAGCTAAAACCGAATTCATCGGTTCCAGCTATGTCTGCCACAGCACTCTTGCAAAAGGCAGCCCAAATCGGTTCAACAAGAAGTGCGAATAATAGCAGTAACACCACCACCACCACCACCAACAACAATAACAATACATCGTTCTTCGGTGTAATGAGCTCATCACCATCATCATCTACTTCATCACCAAACACCGCAACAGGTTTTAGTATCCTCAATCAAAATAACAACAGAAATGACCAGCTGCCACAGTTTGTTCCGAGTAATTCGATGGCTATCAGTGGTGCTTTCAGCAACATTGATCAGTTTTTAGTGCAAGCAACTGGAAGAAACCATATGGAACATAATAATCTCACTAGAGATTTTCTTGGCATGGGTGGAGAAATAACTGCTCCACCATTTTTCTCTCAAGATTTGGCAAATTTGAAGTTTGCTTCAATGAGTTCTGCCATGGGATTAAGACAATTCACTACCAACAACTGATATCATCAAAATGGGGATGTATGAGTTTCCATTTTGGGCAACATGTTTATGTTGGGGTGGTTGCTTATGAGAGATTTGAGTGTGGAAGCACAAGGAATTCCAAATCTGAAGAAATGATTCATGGCAGCAAATGCTTCCATACAGAAGAAGTTAGTAGGTAAACTTGTACCACAATAAATTTGTCGATAAAGTTGCTTTTGTACTGTTAAAAAATTTGTCAAATTCATACCTTTTTTTGCTGACTTGTAAGGGTAGGTTTGTTCCTTCCTTACTTGTTTGTTATATTACTATTTGTTGGTAACATTATTCAATAGGTTTTGCTTATTAAGTAACCATCATTATTGAAGGAGAAATAATTTGCTAAGATTTTACGGTCAAGTTGCATGAACATCATTTTTCTAATTGGATTGATTAGAGTTTGGTCTTCTCTCCTTTAAATAAAATTGTAACAGTTAATAATTAAGAAAAAATTCCCATATTAAAAACTTTTAGATTATATTGAACTACATAAAAGATTATTTTCATATATTGATAAATTATAATATAGTACATTTCACTAAGATTTTGTAATCTAGTTGATATAAACATGTTTAAAGCATTAAGGTTAAACTCCTTTCCACCTATCCTCTCTTTCCCATCAAAAAGCAAAAAGCATAATTATAGAAAAGAAAAAATTTGTTTTAGTATGTAGATACGCATCATTATAAGAGTGTGAATAATTGTTATGCTAACTTAACATAGTATCAAACTTAAACTTTTAATTGTAATAATATCGTTTTTATTTTAAATTAATATCTTCGACTGTGGATATACCCATTCTACTCCTACTCCTACATTAAATTCAATCATTTAAAATGATAGATATATATCAATGCCATCCTTAATTACTACAACGTGTTATGTAGTTTTATATATAAGATAAAATCTAGATTATCAGGAAAAGAAAACAGAAAAAAGAAGAAAGGGATAAGTATCACGGGGAGAGCAGTAAAGGAATCATGCATAGAAGTTCAGGACTTTGAGCTGAGCTGGTCTGGTCTGGTCCCAACTCCCAATTCCTAAACATGGATGTATGCTGGGAGCATGTGGCCCCCAATGGATGTCCGAAAAGACTAAACAATGAGCCTACTCCAAGTCATTGCATGTTCTGCTTGTTTTATGTGGTGTCTTTACTCTTCATCTCACTACCTATTCTTTTCCATAACGAATCAATTATATATATATGTTGATATCAATCAACCATTTGTTAATATATATGTGTGAAATCTAAGAAAAGTAATTTTGGAGAATGGATTATTATCTTCATTTATCTTAAGATATCAATGGAGAAAATTATTAGCAAAAGAATTATTTAGTGATGATTAAAGAGTATTTTAAGATTATAGACAATCTCAATTAGTGCAAATTAAGCAAAATTACCAAAAGGAAAATTCAAAGGATTCAAATTCGTATTATTATTTCTATTTGAATATTGAAATCTGAAAATTATATATATATATATATATATATATGTAAAACCTAACTGTACGTACTATCAACCGTTGACCGTCCGTCAACTAAATCGGCCACGTCAACGTTAGTGGAGGGACAGTCGTCGTCGGTTTAAGAGGCCGACAACTTTCCTATTTTATATATAAAAAGATGCACACATGGAAATTTTAGCTAACGTATGTTTGGGGCGATCGCCGTGCCATCTTATAACTATCTATTTAATTATATACATTTTTAAAATTATATTGCATTGTCACATCTCCTAAATAAAGCACACCATAAATTAAAGGTTCTAAAATAATTAAGGACGTATACTTCCAACCTAACCTTTTGTATTTTAAATACTTTATATACCAACTAATGAAATGATGATTTGTTGTTTTTGTTCACAGAGCTAGCATTGTGGCTTCGAAGATGAATGGCTAAAAATTAATGGGCATGACGCATGACGAGTTTTAGGCATCTTTAGTCTATACGGCCCCGTCCTGGGGCTGAACCGCAAAAGGATATATCCGGTCGCTGGTTTTAGACCAGCTCGTAGGGATTGTAATAGAGTTTCTGACCCATTCGACTTGTTAAAAACTCTATTGGGTTCAACCTTAAGAGTTTTAAGGTTGGATTTGAATATCTAATAAAAATCCTATAAGGTTATAGGGTCGGTTTAGATCATATGACAGGTCCGATAGATACCTGATAATCCGGTATCATAATTTAAAAAAAATAAAAAAATAGATAAATAAAAACATTGCTAAAGGGATAAGTAGAGGAAAGAAAATATGGAGGAACTACCATCTTTTCCACCTCCTAAATTTTTTTTCTTTTATATTTACTAGACTGGTTAAGGATTTTATAAATTTTAATTAAAATTTGTTCAAGTCATGTTTGCTTTAATATTATTTGATGTGTTATATTTTAGCCCCAATAGGAGATTTAATTTAACTGTGTTTTTGTATTCTAAATGTATCTTTTCGTTTTTTAATATATATAAAAAATGTATGTCAGAAGCACCAGCTTCTCTTAAATTTATTATTAAAACTTTAAAATAGGTTGGAAAAAAAATTAAGGTTATAGGATTGGGTTCTGGGTTCTAATCAAACCCTATATGACCAGTTTAGATATAGTATAAAAACCCTATAGGGTCATAGGATTGGGTTTAGTAGACCCTCTAGGGTAGCAGGTCAGGTTTTGGGATTATATGATCCGCTCGAAACCCGACCCGATTACATCTCTACTAGCTTGTTGGCCATGAACATTAGAGCTCTTATTATTTTATCTTTTCCTATTCGTTTTGACGTCTTATTTTTATCGTTTTTAAATATATATTTATCAAAAAATAGATACAAATAAAAAAAGATATTTTTATTCATAAACAAATAAGATATAGATGCAGATCGGATACAAATAATTTATAAATGAAAATAAGACAATTTAAAATTGTTGCAAAAAAGGAAAAAAAACTTTAAATGTAACATAAACAAATATAAATTAAAAATTAATTAAAAAATTTAATATTTAGACTATTTGATATGAATTAAAAACAATTATTATTCATTTACAATATAAGAAATAAATGTAACTTAAATACATGCTTGATTTGATATATATAGATTTCTTAACAATGTGAAACTACCTTTTCTTTTGTAACTTTTTTTTAAAGCTTATGGATTGTATTCTAGTCCTATATCGCTAATATTATAAATAAGACATGTTTGTATATAAATAGATGCACATCTTTGACAATTCCTTATGACAATAGGTAAACACTAATATTCTTTAACCTAATTTTCATTTTGATTTATAATTTTATTTTGTTATTTTTTAATTAAAATAAAAAATTTGTTATGGGATAGTGCAAGTCTAGAAACGGCTTGTGAACTATTGGGTCTACAGATCTGAGGCCGATTCATGAAAATTAGAATCATGTCCCAGTGGTTTCAAGTTAGTTTTGAACTCAAACCAGCTCGTGAAGATGTTAGGATGAATTCACATAAAAGAGAAATGTAATGCTTGCTTATTTTAGAACAAATTTGGTACTTTGTTCACAACTTTTTGAGACATTTGATTAACAACACAAATTTGGTATTCGTTAAAAAGTACAAAAGATTTGGTACAAGATAAAGTCAAAACTTCTAGCTAATAAAACCTTAAATTAATACTTTTTTTCAATCATCATCTTAGAGTAACACTACTACCATCAAAGCCATATCACCACCATTACCTCAACCATACTACCATTTACATTGTCACAAGGTTGCAAGCAAGCCAAGTTGAGTTTTTGAAAGTTTGAGTTACAAATTGAGTTCGAGTTGAGCCAAGCTTTTTATCAAACTTAAAACGAGCTTTATTTTGAGTTTAAACTCGATTTATTTTCCATTTCAGCTTTTCATAACTCAATTTTTCTTAAATATATATATATATATATATATAGGACTATGGAAATATATATACACATATATATTAAAAAGAAATTAATTTTTAGTTTTAATTATATATTAATATATAACATATCATACATAACATTCAAGAGTCTATTCACAAGCCTTTTAGTAGCCCTATTCATAAGCTTACTCCAAATCTATTTATGAGCCGATTTGCAAGTTAAAATCGGAGATTGAACTTAATTTATTTTATAAAAGTAAGTTTTATTTCAAGTTTGAGTTCAACTTGTTAATAAGTTGAATAGCTTGTAAGTAATTTGCAGACGATAATTAGTACAATACTAGTACAAAGTTACCATCGTCATCTTTACATTATTATTACCACACCATTCCACTGCTATGCGTACCACTACCAATAAATACCTCATTTGCTACTGTTGTTACCATCTTGATTGCCTCATGGACCACTGGTATTATTGCATTATATTAGCGTCACGACTGTTGCAACTTTACCACCATGCATTATTTAGAAATTGCTTGGCCATCACCCAATTATCAGAACTGCTACTGCTAAGGAACTAATAGAGACCACTATTACTATGGTGGTTTTACGCTAGAGGTAAGGACCAATAATAATAATGGTGGTAATGGTGTTTGATATTGCAACTTTAGTGTTATTGATGGTAATAATAAGATAACGACAAAATGAAAGAATATAGTTAAAATAAATATGACATAACATAAATAGTAATAATAATAATGATTTATTATAAGAAAATTAAGTTTTAGAAATAGAATTTTTATCTTTAAATGTAAATTTCTATCGCAATAATCATTGCCACTGATTCAATATTTAGAGATATAACTATTTTTATCAATTTAATGTTACAAATTTTTTGTTTTTAAAAGTCAATTTTCTCCTAGAAATCATTATTTTAGTAAAATATTTATGCATTGCAAACGACATGCAAAGTATTATATAAGAAACTTACACTATGCTGTTTTTTCATAATTCTGCATTATGCTGTTCATTTAATCCTATAAAATCTAGAAATCAAGTGTTTCTTAGGGAGAGCAAAAAAGGAAAAATTCCTTTTCGGACACCCATTACACATTATGGGTGAATTTTTTCAATTTCATTTTTCAATCTTTTAAAGGTTGCCACACAATCTTAATTAGAAGGTTGTTATAAGGGCTATTTATAAAATTTAAACATTTTAGGAGAATATTTTGGCGTGTTCATGAATATGTTTCAATCTTCCTTCCTTTAGAGACCTATATGACAAGACCCAAAAATACAATTTTACAATTAGAATTTATACATTTGGCTTTTTCCGCTGAGATCCAAGTGGTGTGGTAATTTATGTAGGGAGAATCTAGGGGCTGCGAATGAATAGACTTTCGTTTATTCAATAATAAAATTATCTGGAGTTATCTGTGTATGGCCGAAAAAGGCGTGGCAAAGGCATCTACGAAGTCGAAGTCAATATCAGCCATCTGGTTCATGAATTTTCTTCGATGGGTTTGCAAATATTTTATAACATGATAAGATTCAAAGAGCTTTTGTTAATTTAATATTAAACACTGCGAAATTTGTAGAAAAATTTGCACAAAATAAAACTTGGATGTGAAAAAACTTTTCTCTCTTGCGATTTCTATCATCTGTTAACAAGATTCTATGATCCCATCGACAGAGCCATCTAGTGTAGAGATGCAACTGCGTGGGTTTTGGATAGATTATTTGGAACCTGAACCTAACCCAATTCTTAATGGGGGTCTTAGAACCCAAGAAAAATCCGATCAGGTTTTTCTTATCATTCCATAACCCGACTCTACAAGGTCTTGAGGAACCCATTTACCAATCCCACAGTCGAAGATTTTCAATTTTTCTCTTAAAAAAAATAGCAAAAGAATGAATTTTGTTTGAAGTTATTAATAATATAAACACTTATACCGAAAAAATAAATTTTAGACAATAACATTATATAAAAGGATGCAACTACTTAATTTCCACTTAATAACTTAATATTCTTTAGCCTTTTCTTTATCTTAATAACTTAATATTTTTAATTTTTTATATTTTACTTTAAATTTATACTAGGTCAGGTTTTTCCAATAGGTTACATATAAACCCAAAACCCGACCCAACAACTTATTGGATATTTTAAAATCCCCAAACCCGCCTTGAAACCCTATAAGGTTTTTAGCTGATCGGACAGATCGGGTACCCTATAACGACTTGCCTGGTTGCATCTTAGTCCACTAAACTATATAACCGCTAAAATAAATATAGTAATCAGAATATTAACTATTTTAGTGGTTGATCATGGTTGGGTATAGTATTAGTCGTTAGATAGTGATGGGATAAATTTCATCAAAATTAATGATGGGACCATACAAATTTTACATTCCTTATATTAATGTCACATTTGGTCTGCAAAAGTAAATCCAGAATGAAATGCTGATTTCATATTCTATTTCTATTTTTATAATTGGATGATTTTTAAGAGGAAAAAAAAAAATCATATTTTTAGGGAATTTACAATTTTGGCTTTAAGGAGAATTCCATTCCTCTTTCTAAAATGATGAAATCGCGATTTCATTCCATCATCACCAATAAAAACTATCACAATTATCTTTATATTCTCTTACACATTTATTTATTTATTTTGTTGATTTATTATTGATATTTATTACTAATGATATTTTTGATAAATACAATCATTTTTTTAATGTATTCAAACAAAGAAATAGATTTATGGTTCCCCTATTCATTCTATTCTTTCCATTCCAATTAATTCAATTCTAAACAATTCCTATTTGTGAAATGTGACATAAGTTTCCTAACACATCTCTTTATCTCTCTCTCTCTGAATTCTTTTTTTTTTTTTTTTCACAAACCCTACTATAGAGGGGCTATCACATGACTTCCCGTCTCTTTTAAATCTCTTTCCTCTTTTTTTTTTTTTTATCATATTAACTCTACAGATCTATCACTTTTGATCCAAAGAACCGCATATCTCTCACTACCGATTGAAGGGTCACAAATCTACTACCTTAGCATCAAATTTGGGTTGTATTCCATTATTTTCATTATCATCGGTAATCCAATCAATTTAAAGAGAGTGAAGATCAACCAAATATTATTTTGTTGATAGTTTTTAGAATAAGTAGATTTTTTAAGTATTTGTTATTTTTTTTTCACTTTGTGATTTTGTTATCCTTTTTATGTGATCTACTCTTCTCGTCAGTTGGTTGAGTTTTATTCTTTTGGAGAATTTTTGTCTCCTCTGTGAGACACTTTGATAATAAAAGAGATTTGCTCATTTACCTAGTTGCATAATTGTACCCACAACTCTTCGTTTGTCATTTTTCTCATATGAATTATTGTTATTGATATAATTTCTTTGCAATGAATGGAATTGATCTTCTAGAGGAAATAAAATTACAATTAACATAAAAGTTCTGATTTTATAGTAATAAGAATCCTCATGTATATCTCCTATGAAACATCACGTCTTTAACACATTTCATGAATGCAAAAGAGTGACCCGTACATGTTTTCAATAAATTGCAAAACATCACAATTCAAATTGGATACCATCTTTGAACCATCCATAGGAGTAGCGATGAAAGACCCTAGAGAGATGGTTGGAAAGCTATACAGAACTTCAGTAGATACATGGAACGATCAATGCCCATGGGAACCTTCCTTATTATTGCTACCGGTGGCGGCTGAAGGTGAGTTAGAAATACAGTCATCCTATTGTATCCACAAAATTATTTTCGCCGCCTACTCAAAATTTTGCCAAGGACTTCAAGGCTTATCTTTCCAAGATAAAGGTACGTAGATAGAAAAAGCTTGCCAAACTGAATTAATTCATAAAACTAATTAAATCAAACACAAAATAAGATTTAAAAAAATTTACAATCCACATAAATCTATGGTTAGACTAGAAAATAGAACCAATCTGCAACATCAAAACCAAACTAGTTTAGAAAAAATATAATAATATTTAAATTGTAACTATAATTTTTCTTATGATAATTGATTAAAGATCATATATGTTCTTATAGTTGATACGAACCATGCAAATATGTGACGAAACCTAGTACCAATAATTTGATAATCAATCCAAGATTGTTTAAGATCGAATGGAAACCACAACCCGTTGCTTATATGGAAGCAAGAAATTGGTATAGAATGAAAACGCCACAATTGGGTTGGGAATTCGATTGATAAGTCAAGATTGAACGTCACGGATTAACCGATAAGTTCAAGAAAAGTTCTTCAAAGAACCAAAGAGAAATTCTCTCAAATTGTATTCAAAGTAATATGATCAATTACAAATCAAAAGACCTACCTATAATAACAAAAAGGAAACCTAAAAGTCATAAAAGAAACATAATTGTCGACTAAGCATAAGCCGGTAGCCATTAAACAATGCTGGCAGCCAAAATAATAAAATCACAAATTTGTAACATGAATGCCGGTTGAAGATCGGTAGTATACCCCCCATACATCGGTGGCGTACAAATCCTAAGCTGGCGGCTTAGGTGTCAACTCTTATAATTTCGATTCTGATCACTTTCAATTCCATTGTAAGGTCGATCGCTTATATAACGAAGGCTGGCGGCATAGATGAGTAAGCTGATAGTGTTGGAGTTGGTTTTTAAACATTTGAAACTGATCAAATTTCAAACAACGAACGTTGGTTAAAGTCTGGCAATGTATAACCCTACGTCGATGGCTTTGCTTTCCTACATCGGTGGTTTTGAAGCGGTGTTGACAACAACACTGGCAGCTTTGAGACGGCTTTGAATATGCTCGTCCGTTTTGTCATCTTGGCCCATTTCCGAGCTAACTTTGAGAATGTTTGTAATCCCTAGGTTTTTATAAAATGAATTAGAAAGTAAAGAATTAATGTGTTTGATTGTATATGCTGTAGTGTATGAATGTTGAGTAAATCAATTTAGTAGAAAAAGAAGTTCAAAATCTTCAATTGAATTGTTTTAATGAAATTGTCAATTTAAAGTATTCTTTCTATTCTTTTAGAGTTTGAATTTTATAAACTAGACTTCTAATATGTTAAAAATGTTGGCATAAATTCTTATAAGAAATTATTTAATTAAATAGGAATTATAAACTATATTGTTACTAAACTTTGTTTTGAATTTGTATGATTGATAATTATAATGTGTTAGAAAAATAATAGACTAATATGTGTATGTTCTAATCTTAGTACTGCAAAATTTAGACCCCTAGAGCTCACCACAACTCCCATGCACACACACACACACAATCCCTTTTAAATTGCCTTAAAAGTCAAACTAAAATTTTGTATATATGCACATAATTATCTCTTAAGGGCAGAATTTATTTTCCTCCTCTTTGCTCTCTCTCTTTCAAAACCGATGTTTACCACAAACACACACTCTACATATCAACTTCATTTTCTTCTCTTAAATCATCAAGAACAACAAGACAAGCCTTCATCTCCAAGTTAAACAAGAATAAGTAAATTAATTCTTGCTTTGCCTTTGTTGTTTTTATGTTCGAGTAGTGTAAAGTTTATGTTGTTGTTGGTTGATGGCTCATATAGATGGTTATGAGTCTTGGTTACTAGTTATGTGGAGTAGATTTATGATGTGAGGGTTTTAAAGTTCTAAAACTTGAAATTTATGGTTGGTTTGTTGGTTGGTTAATTTGATGTGGAGAGTAGAGACGAGTTAGAGGATATGATGGAGTAAATGAGAAATATGAGTTTTGTATGATGATGTTGGAGTATATTGGATGGATTTGAGGCAACTAAAGTTGGTTAAAGTATGTAAAAATGTGAAGTGAAAAGTGTTTTTCGCTGTCAAAAGGCCATGGGGCGTAGTGGAAGGCATGTCATGTTATGAGTGTAATCTGGGTTGCCAAGCCCCCTGTCGGGGGGTGTAGCAGGGTGGTGATGGCTTCTGTACTTCTTCATATAGGGGCATAGCAGGGGTGGTGGTAGCCTTTGTGCTTCTCCATGTAGGGGTGTGGCAGGGGTGATGGTAGCCTCTGTTTTGTACCCTGTTTGACATCCTCTTTGGCATAGGGTGTGGCCAAGAATGTATAAGTTTTTTATCTTATATATGTCCTTTTTAGGTCTAAAACCTAGTTTACTCTTCTTTTCATGCTAAATCCTTAGTAATATGAGTCTCTTTATCTTATGGGAACCCTCGATTACGATTCAGACTTCCTATTGGACTATTACGACAATTAAGGAGAATGCATGAGTGAGTAACATGAATCCTATCACTTTGTTTATGATTATAGAATAGTTGAATATACTCTAATCACAATTCTGGGGAATCAAATGCATGGGGTTGGGTATTATTTTATGTTATATGTTTGAGATGTAAATCTTCATAATTAAAGTGACAACTACTTGCTTGACATTAAATTATAGTTTGCATTATTGAGTGTCTGGAATTGATATGACAATAGGATATTATGGAATTAAATTTATTGGACTTTTAAAGTTAATATATCATGCATTTCATAACATCATACTGCATTAACATGGTATTCATGTCATGTGTTAACATTTCGATTCTATGGTAATGCTTATTGGGACTAATGAGTCTGCTTGTATATTGCTATAGGGTTGTCAGCTTCATAGAAACTAAGAAAGCTTCGAAGGAGGTCGCCTGTGTTAGAGTTGGCTTTAGAGTGTTAATTCTTATTGAGATTGCTCAAGTTCTAAAAGAAGTGAAGGATGTTGATATGAAAACTATTTTGGAAATGATTAAAGAGAATAGAATAGTCCCCCTTTCTTTAGTTTTGAGATTCTCATGGGCATGAACTACTAAATTTATCTTCAACTCCCTAGGAGGGCGTAAATCCCCATCGGTTTGAATTTCAGTTATTCAAACCATGTTTGCTTCATATGTTTGATGTGTGCATTGGATATGGTTGCTAATAAAACTTGTTTGATACTAGTGATATGTATTAAGATTTTGTTATTTACTGAGCTTTATATGCTCATACTTTCTTAGGTTGTTGATTTATAGGGTTATAAGCAAGAAGACCGAAACCAAGCTCTGGTGTGGGAAATAGTATAGAGTGGACTTATAAAATATTTTGGAAAGAAGACCATTTATGTAATAGAGACTTAGATATTATTTTGTAGTAGTATAAGGTAAGTTTTGTTTTCTTGTAAGCTTTGTTGTAAAAGGGTTCTAATGAAGCCCTGAAAACCATAGTTGTAATATTTTGTTATGATCTAGTTTTGTATGTTATGTTTGTTTATGGTTTGTACATATGTATATGCAATATCTTTCTTAGTCAAACAACTATCAGTCCTGTCTAATTATCCACTTCAATGGGGAATGTTAGTTGTATAGTACTTATATAACTTTTTGGAGACCTCAGTTAGTTACATGGTGTACTAATACAACTAGCGTACCCTGTAGGGGTGTGTTTTAGCTCATCCTTGGTGGTATGCAAATGGATCTCCTCTTCTTGAACTTCTTGGACTAATTCGTTAAGTGCATCCTTGAATCTTTTAGCTCGAGTTTTTGTAACTGATCCAGGTGGCATCTCAAATTGATTTATTCTTCATCTCCTAACCATGCCTCCATCAATGTTATTATTATGATATTTATTATTTGATAAATATTGGTTAATAATATCTAATTCTTTTTAAAAATTATAATGGACATGAATGCTTTGTAGAGAAAAATTTATCATGGCTTACCATGTATTAGTTTGTGAATGTACTTTATTGGTGGATTAGTAATTGATGATTGAATGATTTTATAGAGTACTATGAATCATAAGTGTAATGGATTTATGAAGCAATTTATTATGATATGCAATTTGAAGTTTGTATGATAACAAATATTTGAATATATGCACACACATAAAAGATTAGAATAATTTTTTTAATTTTGAATTTTGATTTTACTTGTAATTCGAATAGAACTAAACTATCTATTACTGGATTGGTTTTGAGACGTAAAAACACTAAACATCAAATTATAGTTTGGTTTGATTTTTAATTTTGATTTTTTTTGTAATCCAAACCTAACTAAACCACCTATTAATGGATTGATTTGGGATATAAAAACATTAGACAACAAATTATAGTTTGGTTTGATTTTTAAATCAAACTAAATCGATACATGACAACTCTCATGCATCAAAACTTAAAAAGAACAAGTACCAATCTCACTAATCCTATTCACCATTCTTGAATTTGAGTAGTTCATATTTTTTGGGTGGGAAAGATAAAATTTTACAAAAAAATTGCGATTAATTATCATTGATAATATTTAATGATGTTCAAGCAACAATATGTCTCTTCAAAAGGATATGACTTATAGATGCTATTCTCAAAAGAGATTTCTAGCCACTAAATACAATTGAGAATAGACTATGACCTCCAAGCATGTCTATATTGCTTGAATCAACACATAATAAAAGAGTTACAAATACATACAGGTGCGAAATCCTGCAAAAGATACTTCATTTGGATCTTAATGTCCAAGTGAAGAATCTCATGTTCTCAGTGACTGTGTTTGAATTTCATGTAGGAAGGTTTAAATAAAGTTATCTTTCAGCGGTTCTCCCCTCCCCTTCCCTCCCTCCCCCCCCCTAAAAAAAAAAAAAGTTTATCTTGCATAACTCCTTATCCACAACATCACTTATATTTTACTTCGAATTCTTTCCGAAATTATACTAGGATGCAATCAAACCAGGTCTAGTATGCGTTATATAAAATCAAACCTGCTCCAGTTTTAAACCAGGTTTACCAAATTTGATCTTAAATCCTGAGGTCTTTTCTATTATGCCCAAACCTAGCCTTATAAGGTTTTGAGTTTATTTGAACCCAACCCTATAATGACCCACTAAACAACATGTGCAGTTTTTTTTCCAATTTTTTCCCTTTTATAAAAAAAATTGGGATTTTTACGACAACACAAATAAATATATTAAAAATTATATTAATGTAAAATTGAATATGATAAAATTTCTCCATACAATAAGAAATTTTATAAGGAGATAAAAATAATAAATTGAAGTAAATATCTCATGAACAGGTAATCTCTTATAAGATTTAAATGTCATTTCAAGTTCCCTATAGGTTTTATATTAGATCCAAAACCCGATCCTATATCCTAAAACCTAAGATTTTAAGGGAATGCCCAGACCTAACTGTAAAATCCTATAAAATCTTTTGATGGATTCGGTAGCTTAGGTATCCTATAATATTCTACCTAGTTACCTAAATTAAACATATTGATCAGTCGTCTTTGCTTATTTGAGCTATATTAATATTTGCTTTCAATAAATTCAGCATATCAAGTCTCCATAATATTAGATTCTAACTTTTTTTCAAAAATTTTTAGACATACTCTATGAGGTTACCCTTTTATCCTTTAGGTGAAGTTTATTTCTCTTAAAGTCTATGACACTTTGTAGGCTAGAATTTGCATCATCACTCAAAAGGTCACAATACAAGGTGAAACATCCTACTAATGATACTTAATACGGATTTTGTGCTCTTCATTCAAACGAAGTATCTTAAATCTTCATGTGGATGTTTGGGGATCATATGGTGTGGCGTCACTTACTGGTGCAAAATATTTCTTGACACTTGTTGATGATTATTTTAAGTCTACTTGGACTTTTCTTCTTGTTCATAAAAGTCAAATGTTTCATGTTTTTAAACATTTCTTTGCTTATGTGCAAAATCATTTTGGATGTGTTCCCAAATTTGTGAGAACAGATAATGGATTGGAGTTTTTATACAAGAATGCTCAAAATCCTTTTGCAGATTATGGAATAGTCATCAAAGGACAATGGTTTACACACCTCAACAAAATAGGTGTGTAAAGAGGAAACATAGACATTTATTAGATACTTCACATGCGTTACGACTACATGCCAGCTTACTAAACAAATTTTGGAGTGAATGTTTATTGACAACAACTTACTCAATCAATAGAATGCCAAATGAACTTTTGAGATGGAAGACACCTTATGATTTGTTGTTTGGAAAGCGTCTAAGCTATGATTAGTTGAGGATAGTTGGTTGTTTAGGTTATATTGCTAAGCATTCATTTCCTACTGACAAATTTGATGCACGAGGAGTAAAGTGTATCTTTCTTGGATATGCAAAGGGAAGGAAAGGTTATAGGGTATTTGATTTAAATCGGCATTGTGTTGTTGAATCATGTAATGTTCTTTTCTATGAAAGTGTTTTTCCTTATCATGATAATCCACATCTGAATTTGCAAGATGAAGTCCCAAATCATCCTTTAGTCTCTTTTGAGTTTGCTCCAAACATTGAGTCTACTACACATTATTTAACATCTTAGTCTTCTACTAAGATTGTGTTTCCTCATGAGCTTCGGTGTTCAACTAAAGATCATCTTTTTGTTCTTTGTTTGTAAGATATCAGTGTCACTAATCTTTAAATTAGGCATTCCAATCATACAAAAATGACTCCTCGTTGGTTGGTTGATTTTGCACAAACAGTACATCATTTTACTGTTGAAAACATTAAGAAATACCCCTTCTTCTACCTTATATCCCTTACTTGATGTTTCTTCCTTTGCTTTCTTTCCCATTGACTTTGTAGCTTCTTTGGCTAATGTCCTACAAACTCAATAACCTCAAAATTACTTAGAGGCATCTAGTAGTCAAGAGTGGATTACTGCTATGCAAAAGGAGTTAGATGCTCTTGAGTCCAATGAGACAAGGCATTTAATAGATTTGCCACATGGAAAAAGAGCTATTGGATGTACATGGGTCTATAAAATTAAGTATAGACCTAATGGATCCATTGAATGTTATAAAGCAAGGTTGGTGGCCAAGGGTTTTACTTAAATTGAAGGAGTAGACTTTCATGATACCTTCTCCTTTGTCGCGAAGTTAGGGATTGTTCGAATGTTATTGGCGTTAGCTGCTACTTATAAATGGCCATTACATCATATTGATGTCAATAATGCTTTTCTCTATGGTCACTTAAATGAAGAAGTGTATATGTTGCCTCCTCAAGGTATACCAAAGCCTTGCCTCATCAAGTTTGTAGACTTAAAAAGTTTTGGTATGGTCTTTAGCAAGATTCACGCCAATGGAATATTGAAATATCTCAGTTCATTATCTCCCTTAGTTTTACTCAATCAGCCCATGATCATTCTCTCTTTGTGCATAATGGTTCAACTGGTAGTGTTCTATCTTACCCTATGTTGATGACATGTTAATCATTGTATTTGATTCACATTTTATTTCACATGTCAAGTCTTAGTTAGGTTCTAAGTTTACTGTACAAGACATGGGCTTAGCAAGATTTTTTCTTAGCATTGAGTTATGTCGATCTAGCAAGGGCATTTTGATTAGTCAAAGGAAGTTTATTCTTGATGTACTCACAATTGTTCAGCTATCTGCTTCAAAGCTAGCTTTGTTTCCTTTACCACAACGGATTGTCCTAGATCAAACATCTAGTTCTTTACTTTTAGATCCAATTTTTATCTCAGATTGGTTGGATGCCTGCTATATATCACACTAATGTGGCCTGACATCGCATATACTTTAACTATAGAGGCAGAACATCATGCTTTGTCTCTAGCTACTAAAGAAATGTTGTGGTTGTCCTATATTTTATGGGATCTTCAAGTTACTATTTCACTTCTAGTGCAATTATATTGTGAGAATAAGTCGACTCTCTTGATTGCCTACAATCCTTGTCTTCATGGGCATACAAAGCATATCGACATTGATGTACATTTTGTTCGTGACCACATCAGTTCTGATTTCCTTCAACCTTTGTTTGTTCCCTTTGTTGTCTAATTTGGTAATATTTTTACCGAGTTTTTGGGTACTGTTCGTCATCGTGATCTTTGTGTCAAGTTGGGCTTGCAAGAGGCTCCAACTTGACAAGGAGGATGTAAAGATATTAATATATTACTTATTATGTCTCCTTTACATGTGTAAAGCTAAGATTGCTGATGTTTTGAAAGGTTAGAACAGTTATAATAGAATTTAGTTTTCTTCTTTTTATTATGAGTAACTTTCCTTCTTCTCTGTTTCACTTGAGAACACCATGGATGTGATGTAAGTTTGGAACAAATTTTCAATTATCATTTTTCACAAGTATTATTTATTAAAAAGAAAAAATTCACTTCATAATAAATCAAAGATTCATCCTACAATTAAATAAATAATTTTAAATTTATAATAGGCAATCATCGGCAGTATAAAATCCTCATAAGAATTTTTCCTTTGAGCTTGTGGTCTTCATCCTTTACCGCATCACATTACAAGATAGAATATTTTGTGCCGAATTTCCATAAGATTTTTTGTGTCTTTGTAATGCATACATGGATGTAATTCTTCCTTAACCAGTACAATCTTTATAGAATGAACATGGGTGCATCTTTCATAGAGACAAACGGGAGAATTACCCTTTTAATTGGAAATAATACATATATCTGTATATATATAAATATATATCAAAATAAAAAATTTAGGACCCTAACCGAGATAGAAAAATAAAAGTAAAATGACACGAACAATAGAAATCATCAAAATTTGAAAAAGAAAGAAGCTGCCAATAAAAATCCTATCCTTAAGAAGAGAAAATTTAGAATTGTCTTTAAGGTGAGCAAATTGAAAAATGATATAGTTTTACCGTGTTTTTTTTTCTTTTTTTTTTTTTTTTTTAGCAGTCCTTTTGTATTTAATAGTTTGGACTTATACCTAACCATGATGGTACCATTGAAAATACTTAATATTTCAATTACTATATATATATATATATATATATTAATAATAGATGATTGATGGTAGGGATAGGTAAAAAAAACCAACAAATTGAATTAATTTGTAACTGAACCAAAACCAATTGAAAATATGATTTTTTAAAAAACAATTTGATTGAAAAAATTCTCAGTTAGAACCAATCCAAAAATTTGTAGTTGGCTTGAAAAGGTAAAACAAACCAATCTATAAAACTAAACTAAATCGTTTTGAAAAATTAAAAAATATTTTACTTATAACTATATACATATTTTTTATGGTGATTGATTAAAGATCATATATATTCTTATTATTTTATTATGATTTTTTTTATGAATATTGAGTAATATTAACTTGATTCTTTTTTAAAATTGTCTTTTAGGTTTATGGTGTGTATTTTTTCCTTGGTAACATAGTATTATTTTTTGAACAGTTTTAACTTTGTGGACTATTGAATTTCTTTATTTAGTTATAATTTATATTGTGTATTAATTGTTCAATAAGTTCTATCATCGAAACACTTTTATTCATCGATTACTTTTTGTTGGTAGATGATTGACTTCATATTTTTATGGAAAATTATAGACTATAGCTTGCAATATATTAGTTAGTGAATTTATTATGTTGGAGGACAATTAATTATGATTTAATGATTATATAAAGGGCTATGAATTTTGAATAAGATGGATTTATAAAATGTCTTGATATGGTTTGCAATATAAACTTTGTAAAGTAATTTAAAATTTTAATATCCAGACAAATGTAAAAGAAAAAATATAGAACAAAAGAAAATTTTTATTAAAAATTTTCATAATTCGCAATATGAATTAACCACCGTTATTAAATGATTTAGAAAATTTTTAATCCAAACCAAACCATTATTCAATTGTTGGTTAGGGTTGAAAAAAAATCAACAGTAAATTATGATTTGATATGTTTTTATTAAAAATGAACCGAACCAATCCGTGTCATTCTAATTGACGGGACTATAGAAGTTCCCGAGCAAATGATGTAGAAGTAAATGCCCAAAAAAAAATGATGTAGAAGTAGTGGGAAAGTAATGGTGATAGATCTATCTCACATGGCAAGAATTGTAGGGTGTATGGGGATTATACAAGGGTCGAAATGGAATGAGATTAAAAAAAAAGAAAGAAAGAACGTTATTGCTGTTTTTGCATCTTATACCTAGGCCTTTCCTACTTATACATAGAGGATGGTTATCCTATATAGAGCGGCCTTATATTAACTATTGTTGAATCAACTTTTCTAATTCAACGTCAAATGAACACTTTATGAATCTAGCAAGACAACCATCATAATTTGCAGTGCTTTTTGGTGATATGAAGAACAAGTTGACTTTTGAAAACAATTCAATTTGATATTGGAGAAGGAAAAGAACAGAAAGTCATCGAGAAGTACAAAGAACCAAAAGGGCACTATTATTGTTAACGAGGAGGCAATCCTATGAAAAGGCGCATAGAAGAGAGAGGTTAATCGTATCGTAATGAGTATTGCCTTTTTCATCGGAACATGTCGTTGAGATCTTTCCTAGACGAAGTTCGATTCCGTTTTGGGTGTTTGAACCCATTGTCTTGTCTAATTTGAGGCCTACTGCTCTATGGTTCCTACAGAAGGATGCACGTGTGCCAAGATCTGCTACTTCATAGTGATGAATTTAACTAGCTGGGGTTCCAGAAGTATCAAAATATGTATGTATATTGGCAGCTATTTTTGCAATACAATGATTTAGCTTTAATGTTTTAACTAGTTTAATTACTCAAAAAAAATAAAAAAAAAAAACTACTCATTCGTCCATCGCGGCACATTTTATTATATTATTTGGTAGTATTGGGCCAAACATTATTGGACATTATGGGCAATAAACAACGAGTACTAACTAGGGGTAGACAAAAAAATAAATCGAACCGAACCAATCTAAATCGAAAATATGTTTTTTTTTTTTTAATAATTTGGTTTAAAAATTTTTTAATCCGAACTAATCTATAAATTTATGGTTTGGTTTGGAAGGTAAATCGAGCCAATCTGTAAATTTATTATTTGATTTGGAAGACAAACCGAACAAATCCATAAAAACCGAACCAAATTGTTGTAGAAAATATATATATTTTACTTGTAAATTATAACTCTTATTATGTATTTTGTCAGCGGATCATTTTATTCATTGATGAATTTCGTTGATGGATGATTTCTTATTTTAATTAAATTTATTGGTAGATGATTGATTTGATGGTTCTATTAAAAAATATAAATTATGACTTACTAAGTATTGGTTAGTGAATGTATTTTATTTGGTGGATAATTGATTTTATAAAAAAACTATAGATTAAAAGTATGATAAATTTATAAAGTATTTTGTCGTGGTTTATAATATAAACTTTGTAAAATTAAAATATTGAAATATCCATAAATGTAAAAAAAAAAAAAACTAAAACAAAAGAAAAATTTTTAGTTAGAATTTGATTTAATCAGTAATTCAAACCGAACTAAACCGTTATTTAATAGTTTAGAAAATTTTTAATCTAAATCAAACCGTTACTTAATAGTTTGATTTGAGATGAAAAAAAATAAAAAAAATAAAACCGTAAATTATGATTTGATTTTATTTTAGAAAAAACCAAACCATACGGATCCATTGTGATGCCTAGACTACCAACTCTTTGATACAACGTATGCACACATTTTACTTTTAAGTTATGTTATATTTTTCGCTTTTACTAGGATGTTGTGTTATACTTTTACTCAAGGAATATTTATAATTCACCTTAAAATTACTCATCAGATATACTCCCAAAATATGATTTCTTCCCCAACCTTTGGAAACTGCAGTAGCTAAAAGATCCATATATTAAGCGTGCTCTAGGGGTTTGAGCAATAGCCGGACACAAAGTGAATATTTTGGATTTGAATCTCTCTATTTATTTATTTTTTTTATTTTTCTAAATTTACAAATTAATTGTTGAAATTATTTCAATTCTTGAAACATCATATGGCATTCCTGTGACCTCACCTTCCTTTTCTTTTTTTTTTGCCGCCCCCCCCCCACCTTAATCTCAACACATGACAATATCCTAAGGGAGTAAATTGAGTTATATTAAAGAAAAGAAAGTAGAGGGATCCATTTCCAATATATTTTTAAAATGTTGGAGGAAGTAAAATTAGGTATTTATATCGATTAGGATCAAAAGTTTTAAAAGGAAACCTTTTAGATTCTTCAATATTAATACTTATTAGAAAAAAAGAAAACAAAACTAGAAGAGCATAGAAAGATGGTCAAATTTTTATTGGATTTTTATAATAAATGCATCTTAGCAATAATTAACATTTTTGGCGACCTAACTATTTTATCATGCCTTAGGTTTATAGCTTCGTTTCGATGATTGGGCTTCTTTTATCAAGCCCAATGGGAACAAAAGAACCTCTGTTTTTACTTTTTCCTTTCAAATGGTGGGCTCTTGTTGGGCTTGTCTTTTTTAATCAGTTGGTCTAAGTATTGAATCCACGAACATGGATCCATGTTTCTATGTTTTCGAACAACAGACACTTGCTGACTACAAAACCGAAGAGAAAGTTTAGTAAATAATATATGCATGTACAATATACATATAATAAATAAATATCGATCATCTTTCGATATGTATAGTGATAATTTTAAAAATTATTCATTATTTTTTATATGTTAAGTATGATTAATAGTTTCTTAGCACGTATATTCAATAATTTTTTGCTATGGAAAAAAAAAAAAAAAACATGTTCCATTGTCTCACGCTGAAAAAGATTATAAAAATTAGTACAACCGGATTTTTAACCATCAGATTGGGTATGTTTGGTTAGCTTTTTTCTACGTATACAGATTTTTTTTTTAAAATTTTATCTAACAAATTATTTATCAAGAAATAGATACAAATAAAAAAAATTGATAATTATTATAAAAAAATCAAATAGATCAAATATAAATACAAATCAAACATATTTACATATCGTTTTAATACATACGCGCTTATAGATGAAAAGAGACCATACTAACCGAATAGAAATGTCTCAACAGTCGCCAGCGGTTGTACGATAAGCCAGATATTTGCCTCGACTTACACATTAATGTTTTCAGATCATTATACGGAAATCTCACCAACATATATATATATATATATATATTTCCAGTAGAGCAGAAACGTAATTTTTACAATTGAATCTTTAGCATTTCATTTTCGAGAGAAAGGTTCACGAAAAGGTATTTTGTAATGAATACAGTACAAATAATGTTCCTTGATAATATTCCTAATTGTGGGGTGATATAGAGAAAAAAAATTTTAAAAATAGTGATCCATAAGCACATAGATGATTCTGAAATAGCATCGTAATTGATATATAGCTATATTTTTTTTTTCTAATAATTATTTTTTACACTTTCTAGAAAGAAGAGAATCAAACCTAAATAAGTCAAGTTAGAAAACCGATGTTCATATCACTTGTTTATAACAGCATGTTTGATAGTAGAAATTGTTGGAAAGGGAAACAATTGGAATAGCATGAATAGAATACGAGACAGAAGACAGAATGATAAAATTCTCGTTTGGATATATCATAGAATTGAATTGATTGTGAATAATAAAGAAGTAAGATGATAAAAAGTGGTTTAATACTAATTATTTACATGGAAGAATTGAAATCATTATCTCGCCTTTTTTAGGACAAAATCAAATTTTTTCTCAAAGTCAGAATTATTGATTTCAGTTTTTAAAAATACAACTAAACATATGAACGAGAATGAAATCTGAAATCGCGATTCATTCGATATTCATCTCATATCAAATATAAGATAAGAGTTTTGGTCATTGTCTAGATATAATTTAAGTGCTTTTCTTATCGGTTGAATTATTTTCCACATGATTCAATTGTAATTTTGGAAAGAAGATGTTCACTTGCTTATCAATATCTCGGATCAAAATTATTCAAAAGAATACATAGTCCACACTAAATCACAACAAACTTACAAAATTCCCCGGATTTGATCAAAATAAAAAACGTCCATGTTTCAAAAAGCTAACATTGCCAGGACAACACCAAAAAGATTGTACAGAGGAATCATCATGCGGCAAGCAATAACAGCATCAGAGGTATCAGCAGGTATTTTATTGGAGGCGGCGGTTGGAGCATCAGAGACAGGCACATCCTTGTCACCCTTAGCCGGGGCAGGAGCTGGAGCTGGGGAAGGCGACGTCCCGAATAAGGCTCCCGGAAGGAGAACTTGACTAACCTGGTATACAACCAATTGAGAACCCGTATAGATAGTATTATCAACTGTTGCTGTATTCACCCCGGTGGTGACATTAACTTGGTTTCCAGTGGTTGTCGCATTGAGCTGGTAGCCTTCATCGTTTCCGACTTGAGTTCGAAGGGGATTGCTCACGGTTTGGAATTGTGTTTGGGAGATCAAGGAAGGGAGGATATGGAATTGGATAAGTTGCACTTTTTCTTGATCACTTAGTGTGTTCAATGTGCCTGACTTGAGACTGTTGAAGGCATTGTCAGTAGGTGCAAATATTGTCAGGCCCTGGTTCGATCCCGTCCCGAGTTGGGAATCGATCTGATCAGCCACTTGGGTTGATTTCATCAACCTGATGAATGTAGTGAACTGACCAGCCTTCTCTAGGATTGCTGTAATGTTGAATTTACCCGACGGGGTCGGTGCTGGTGCGGCAGCTTGAGCCGCCACCCGGGTGGATTGAAGGGTCAAAACAAGGAAACAAGCTAGGAAAACAAGTTGTTTCATCACAATTGTGTTCTCCATATGATTTATTCGTTATGGATAATGAAGAATGGATGTTTTTTTTTTTGAAGTTTCCTACAATTGTTGGCTTTTATCACAAAATGAGGATTGTATCTATAATTTTATAGATGGGAAAAGGCAAAATGTGGTGTTTGAAGAGTTAGGTAAAAGGGTGTTAATTTTTATGGTTGCGAAATGATTTTCAATTTAACAACTTTGGTGCTAAGTTATGATTCGGCAAGAAATAAAAGAAAGGGGTTGCTTTTGTTGGGAGGAAATGCAAGCTGGAATGGGGTCTTGATCTTCAGTGGCTGTGGCAGTCATGATATTGAAAGAAAGAGAGGAAGATTATATTTTACGTTTTAGATTAAAGATACATCAGCCTATTCACACTGTTTGGTTCATTGGCGTCAACGACACGCAGTTGTTTCGGTTTAGATAGTTTATCGAAAAATAGATATAAATGAAAAATATATTTTTTTATTTAAAAATAAATCAAATAAAGCAAATATAGATAAGATATAAATATAGATGGGATGCAAACATAGATACAAACGAAAATCAAATAATCTAAACAGTTGATGGATCACATTCATATCTTATCTCGTAGCAAATTTGTAGAAGCACCAGAAATACATGCAACTAAATAAAATCATTTATATAATCCTTACAATTTATATTCACGTCAAGATTGTGTGTTATGTTAAATTTGTATTTTATCTTTAGAATAATATTATATAACATGTTGATATCATATTCCTATTATCGTGTCACATAGAATCGATTGTAGTAGATCCATAAATAAATTTTTTTCTTATATAGAGTTAATCCACCTAAATCTTAGGGTAAATTGCAAAAGTATTTCTTAAATTTTAAAGGTAGTACGAATTAACTCTCATACTTTGAAAGCATGCTTTTTTCATCTCCAAATTTATAAATAATTAGCACCGTTAAATTGATATTTATACTTTTTTGTCCAAAAGGAACAACATTTGAACTTTTCCTAACGATACTTTTTGTACAACATTTGTATGGGGAAAGGATGAAAAAAATATAAAAAATATTCTTAATGATGTTAATTGTTTATAGACTAGAGGATTAAAAAAAAAATTACATTTTCAAAGTATGAAAAGTTAAAACCACACTATCCTTAAAGTTTATGAGGATATTTTTGTAATTTCCTTTGAATCTTATTATAGTGTCGGTATTAGCCACTAAAATTAGTGTTAGTTTCGTGGAAATAAAAAGATAAGCATTGATGTGTACATAAAAGGTGAAATTTCTTTTTCAATCATGCAAGGACCAAATTGGCCAAAGCCAACTTAAAAATTGGTGCTGGGGACACCGTTAGATCCCTAGAACATGGAAGTAATTACTTTTTCTGATGTGATGTTAATGCTATGCTCTACGGAATAGTTTGGAAATTAGGATAACTTTAAAATTATTACTTGGACTTCACGTTTATATATATATATAATATATATTCTTACTATTATATTTGAGTTTGTTGTTATTAAATATCATATTGAATGAAATTATTACTCATTAAGATTTTGAACTAGTGCAAAGTTCCTAAATTGTAGCATGTTAAACTTTTGTATGTCAAATTTTCTACCTCTTTCATCTTTAAAAAAATTCATGTGGCAAAGAATTATTGGTCAAGTAAGATAATATTACATGTATAATATAGTTTTTTAAAAAATTACACAAAACCAAATTGTAAAAAAAATTTATATGAATAGTGTCACTGTATAGCATCTTGGAAGTGCGATATAATTTTTTTTTTAAATTACATGTAATTATTAAATACGTATCGCATGATCATCATGAGATACACAGTTAGACTTAGTTATGCGATACATCTATTTTCATAAGTTTACCCAAATAGGTTGCTATATCGCATATTAAAAATGCGATATTTGTGTAAATTCTTATGTCCCATTTTCAACATGCGACATACCAATAGTAGTTTTGTGATTTTTTTCTCAAAAACATTAGACATGTCTTTTACCCGGTCAAGTAGTATAGTAAATCAAAAAAGTGACGATTCGATTGAGATATGATATCTACATAACTTTCTACTTTAGATATAATAGAAGAACGATTAGAATTTAGATAATAATTATCATGCCTCAAATAGGATGAACATGTATTTAGCTTTGCCACGTACAATACTTAGGTATTATACACAAAAACTATCCTAAAAGATTTATTTATTGTGATTGATTGCTATCTAATTTTAGATTTTGGAACTATTCAATTATATAGGTTTTAGAAATATTTGATATTGCAACAGAAAATTAAATTTTACAAAAGTTTCACAAAAGGTTATTCCCGTGTGTAACCTACACACACATATAGGTGTATTATAAAACAATATCTCAAAAGTATCTCAAGGCATCCCATGATGCACAAAATAGAGGTATCTCAAGAGTATATAAATCAAGTCACAAGTATCTCATAGGATACATATCAAATAGGATATAAAAAACAAGTAGGTAATAAGGCTCCTTGAAAGGCTCAGTACATGGATACATATCCATGTGAACATGGTAGTCTCCATAAATAAGCATAATTTGATCCATGACCTTACTCACTAAACTCATCAAGAAATCCTTTAAGGTTTGTCTCGAAACCTTTGTAGTCATAACAATCCTTATATGATCTATCAGATCCTAAAAAAGGAAAGAATGAGTCAAAGCTCGATACGATAGCAACAGAAGCACAAACGAAATGTGTTGGCGTGAAGGACTCCTAGAAATTAGGAGTTTATGACTATATCATAAGGTCAATGAATATCATTAATTAGAAGTTTGCGGCTGGTCAATGAATATCATTGAAAACAAATTACAATCTTCATTATAGCATATTTGTATACCAAAAATAGAAGAGCTTGATTATGTATAAATACCCATATATGTAGAAAAGAAAAAATATAAAAAAAACCGAGAATATTTCTTTTTTATTGAAAACATGGTATCAAAGCAAGTTTTCAATTTCCATCCTCATCTATACAGACAACACTAAAGCAAATAACATCCTACAACATCGATATAGCTGGTGAAGATTTGCAGTCACCAGAAAATCCTGAAATCTCTTCTTCATCTATCTTAGTAGAATTCACTACCAGAATGACGGAAATCTTATCTAAGAATTCCGGTACAACCTCAACAATGGACATAGCCGCTGCTCTAATAGGAATTAAATTGGATGGGACCACCTATGGGCTGTGGTCTCAAGTGGTGGAGATGTACATCTCTGGCAAAGACAAATTGGGTCATATCAATAGTAATCTGCCCTAGCCTGCAACGATAGATCCAACCTTCTGAAAATGGTATACTGATGATGTCATAGTAAAAAGATGGCTCATTGACTCCATGGACCCATCATTGATTGGAAATTTCATCAGATTTCCTACGACAAAAATGGTATGGGATGCCACAGCAACAACTTATTTTGATGGGAGTGATATCTCCCAAGTGTATGACCTTTGATGCAAAGTATCATGGCTAAAGCAAGCAGGTGGTTCATTGGAAAAATATTGCAACAGTCTGCAAGGATTATGGAGAGAGATTGACTTTCGAAGGCCCAATCCCATGCAGTGCCAAGCTAATAATCAGCGTTATAACAACATGTTGCAGGAAGATCGAGTTTACATATTCTTGGATGGCCTGGATGACTGACTAGACAACATTCGTAGAGATATTCCGTAGATGCAACAATTTCCCACAATGGAATAGGCTTATGCCCATGTTCGACGAGAGCGAGTGTGACAAGTAGTCATGATAGAAACTTTGACTGAAGAACCATTAGGTCCCGTATTTACATCAAAGAGTTTGAGGACTATAAATTCTTCAACAGCTTCCTCTCATAATGGAAAATCAAATTCCTCTTCTAAAAAGAATGCATATGATGGACTGAAATGCTCTCATTGCGGAGGGACTAAACATACCTGGGAGACTTGTTTTAAAATCCATGGGTACCTTGAATGGTGGCATGAATTACAGTCAAAGAAAAAGAGAAATGTTGAAGGAACCAATGACACATGCAAGAATGAACAAATGACTAGAGGTCAAGGATTAGTTGCCATCAGTGATATGACTCTTTCCTTAATTCCAGCTCAAGCTTACAATGTCAGCACTACTGAAATTCATAAACCAGTAACAGGTATTAATCTACATGAATTCAAAATAGACAATGCTCATGGCCAATGGATTCTTGACTCAGAAGCCTCTGACCATATGACCTATGATGAAAATAATATATCCTAAATATCCAAGCCTAAAAGAACCAACATTATAAATGCCAATGGAAAAATTTCCCCAGTAACAGGGGCTTGTATAGTAATAGTGGCACCTAATATGCCATTATCCAATATTCTTTTTGTTCCTTCTCTTTCTCACAAATTAGTGTCTGTAAGTCAACTTACTAAAGATTTGAATTGTGTTGCAATTATTTATCATAATCTTTTCCTTCTTCAGGATATTCTAACAAAGGAAATTATTGGACGTGGTATTGAGCAGGGGGGACTATACTATTTGATGGAAGTAAAGATCGGTAAAGCATGTCACACCGCTCATCTGAATATGTCCAAGGAGGAGCAAGTTTGGCTTTGGCATCGTCGGTTAGGTCATCCGTCATTTGGATATTTGAAACATGTTCTTGCAGATTTATTTTTAGATATGGCAATTTCTCAATTTAAATGTGAGAGCTGTATTTTTGCAAAAAAAACTTATCCTTTGAGTTTTAATAAAGATACTATTCCTTTTTCCTTAATCCATACTGATGTGTGGGGACCATCCCCGAAACCTAATATGCATGGCTATCGATGATTTGTGATTTTTGTTGATGATTGCACACGAATGACGTGGTTGTATTTGTTGAAACATAAGGATGAGGTTTTCAATACCTTGCAGTCCTTTTATAATATAGTTTGTACACAATACTCCACCAAATTACAAGTTCTTCATTCCAATAATGGTGGAGAATATGTCAACACGCAATTTAATGACTTCTTTCGTCAACATGGAATGATTCATGGGAAATCATGTTTGCATACTCCCCAATAGAATGGAGTGGCCGAACGGAAAAATCTGTATATTCTTGAGACTGCTAAAGCTCTTCTTATTGGGAATAATATGACTGGGCATTATTGGGTAGAGGCAATTATGCATGCAGTTTATGTTATCAACAGGATGCCAATGAAAGTTCTTGAAATGAAAACTCCTCTTCAAGCATTATCTCATTTTGTAACACTGCCTTCAATCTTGATGATGCCACTACGTGTGTTTGGGTGTGTTGTATTTGTTCATGTCCAAAAGGATGAACGCACAAAAATTGATCCTCGTGCTATAAGGTGCATTTTCTTAGGCTATAGCCTACACCAAAAAGGATATCGCTGCTTTGATCCCACTCATAGGCGAACATATGTCACTATAGATGCCGCATTTTTTGAAACTAAAATGTTCTTTACTACTAAGCTCTCCACTCTACCTCATCAAGGGGAGAATTCTAGTGAAGAGGTGAATTGGATGAGATATGAATAGCTAGGCTTTAATGAATATGACATTCAGAATGAGTCAGAGACAACTTCCTCAAATGATGACGTGCCCCCTTCTTCACCAATAACCACTAGTCCATCGCTTGAGAATATCACTAAGGTAAGTTCTCCATCAACCCCTATTGATCATCAACCCTCTAATGTCATAGGTACTGTTGCTTCTATCCTTGGCTATAGATTACCTTATAGGCATAATCGTAGTGTGCCCCCAAGTCGATACTCTCCTGAGATGGAAGAACGACGATCCAAATATCCTATTGCCAATTACATGTCTACTGGATTACTATCTGAATCTTGAAAAGCTTTGCAAATGATCTCATCTCATCACATTCCCACTAATGCAAAAGAGGCATTACAGAACCCTAGATGGACTCAAGCCATGAAGGAAGACATGGAGGCCTTGTTGAAAAATAAAACATGGATTCTTGCTACATTACCAGAAGGGAAAAAGACAGTAGGGTGCAAATGGGTGTTTTTAGTTAAATACAAAGCAGGTGGATCTGTTGAAAGGTACAAAGCTAGAGTGGTTGCCAATGGATATACACAAACATATGGAGTTGATTATCAAGAGATCTTCTCTCTAGTGGCAAAATTGAACATAATCAGAGTTTTATTATCCCTTGTAGCAAATCTTGACTGGCCTTTGCATCAATTTGATGTAAAAAATGCTTTTCTTCATGGTGACCTTGAAGAAGAAATTTATATGGATATCCCTCCTGGACATGTGGCAGACTCTGACAATAAGGTCGTTTGCAAGTTACAGAGAACTTTATATGGGTTAAAACAGTCACCTCGAGCTTGGTTTGGAAGATTGAGTGTCGCAATGAAGAAATATGGCTATCGACAAAGTAACTCTGACCACACTTTATTCTTGAAACACCAACCAGGCAAGATTACAACTCTAATCATCTATGTTGACGATATGATCATTACAGGAGATGATATAGATGAGATAGCAAAACTTCAATCTCAGTTGTCATCATAATCTGAGATGAAGACTTTGGGAGGACTTAAATACTTCTTGAGAATTGAAGTTACTAGATCCAATCAAGGGATATTTCTTTCTCAGTGGAAATATGTGCTGGATTTATTAACTGAAGTCCGGTTGTTGGACTGCAAACCAGCTGATGTACCTATAATTCAAAATCACTTACTTGGAGAATACTCAAATCAAGTACCAACAGACAAAGGAAGATATCAAAGGCTAGTTAGTAAGTTGATCTATTTATCTCATACTTGACCTGATATTACTTATGCAGTCAGTGTAGTTAGCCAATTCATGCATTGCCCTAGCGAAGATCATATGAATGCGGTCATTCAGATTCTTTGATAGCTAAAACCATCGCTTGGTAAAGGCATTTTGTTCTCTAAGAATGGTCATCTGAATATTGAAGGGTATACAAATGCGGATTGGGCTGGAAATATTTTAGATAGAAAGTCAACTTCAGGCTATTTCACATTTGTCGGTGGGAATCTTGTTACATGGAGAAGTAGCAGAAGGTAGTGGCATTATCAAGTGCAGAAGCAGAATTTAGAGGAATGGCAAAAGAGTTATGTGAACTTCTTTGGCTTAGAAATTTGTTGTCTGAGATTGGATTTCCTCTTAAATGCGAGATGGATTTATTTTGCGATAACAAAGCAGCTATTGATATTTCTCATAATCCAGTGCAGCATGATTGAACTAAGCATGCGGAGGTTGATCGACACTTCATCAAACAGAATCTTGAAGAAAAGACAATCCGATTTCTCTTTGTAAAATTAGAAGACAGTTAGCAGATATCCTAACTAAAGCAGTATATAGCAAGAATTTTCATAACTCACTTAGTAAGTTGGGCATGATAGATATCTATGCACCAACTTGAGGGGGAGTGTTGGCATGAAGGACTCCTAGAAATTAGGAGTTTATAACTATATCATAGGGTCAATAAATATCATTAATTAGGAGTTTTTGACTGGTCAATGAATATCATTGAAAACAAATTACAATAGTCATTATAGCAAATTTGTATACCAAAAATTAAAGAGCTTGATTATGTATAAATACACATATATGTAGAAAAGAAAATATTATGTATAATTTTTTTCTTATTGAAAAAAAAAAATCACATGCACATAGTATAAATGCAATACAACAACCAACAATTTATATCTTTTATTTTAATTGTATGAAACAAGTGAGCACTCATACTTTAACAACATGCTAGGAATCCGGGACTCTTAAATAGCAATAACTGCTTAGGAGGATGATATAGGTAGCTCAAATACTTATATCTTCTATAGGAAACACTACAGTAATAACATCGTCTCCCGTTATACTCCATTTATTTCAGTCCATAATATAATGTAACCTAGCCGGTCCCAAACGTGAGCTAGACTATATTACTTCTCACCCAACATAAATGGATGCTATCCCGATATCATTCTTCCTTGGCTACCCATCAAGCCACCAAGGGTGACTTCAATGCTTAACTACCATGTTGGCATCATTTAGCAATGTTGTTGTTCCTTAGACTAGATTAAACATCATAAGCACAAGCAAGGTGTTAGTGATAGGATCTCTCTAAATACTTAAAATGTTTTATAATGTTTTGATGGTAGCAAAAGCTTTAAGGAATAATCATATACTTATACATGCTTATACTTTAACTTTTACAAATGGGTATAAGTGTATGATGATTTTAGGAGCATACGTAGTTTTTCAGAAGCTGAACTTTTCTTTTTTGGAGCAACAAACTTAATTGAAGTTCTAGCTCCATAGATTGGATATAATAGAGAATTATATTCAATTGTTCAACTAATAAGTTGGTTTGTGATCCAATGGTAATATTTATTTAATATCACGAAGCTAATATAAAGTATTTCATGATAGAAATTATTTGTTTAAGCTATATATGGAAAGATTTTAGATGATGTTTTAGATCAGTAATGTGGACTTCATTAATGAAGAACTGTGCACAAGTTTTTATTATGAGTAATGGTTGGATATTGAAGATACATCAACAAAGCTATCAATAGCTTGAAGAATCACTCAATTATGGAAAGATATCTTTGAAGTTTAGAAGGAATTCAAATTCATATCTTTCTCTATCTTGCTCCATGAGATAAGTTTCAAGCTAGAATCTTTAAGGTATATTATGGAATATTTTCTATCATATATTCAAAGTTATTTTACAGCTTTTATAAAAGGAATTCAAATTCATATATGCTAGAGATTCATGAATACGTGAAGAAAAGGACTAAAGATTATTTCCTACCTTAAATACTTGGAGAGGATTGTTACCTTGCTACTCTATAAATTGAAGGCTTGACAAAGAACACAAATGCAAAGCTTTTATTGAGAAAAATACTACTAAAGTCTGTTGAATTGAGAGAAAACTCTTCAAGTCTTGATATGATCTACTTATCTTCGAAAGACAAAGCTCACTAAAACTCATATTTAATTTTAGAAGCTATAGAAATACTTTAGTTACTTATTATACTAAAAAGTAAGAACTTTTATTATTGTTCTCCTCTAAATTTTCGATAATTTCACTTGTATTCTTAGTGTTAGTGAGAGAAGTGACAAAGGCTACTTGAAGGACCGTGAGTTAGCTTAAGTAGAAACTAAGCTAAGTAGTGTAGGTTGTTTACATTGCAGTAGATGCAAGATTACTTTGTACTTCTTTGATTTGATTGGATTTAGTAGAACAAATTGGTAAAGACAACCAGGACCCCAAAGTAGAGATAGAAGAGTGGACTAACGCACGAGGTGGAACCGCTATATAGAGTTGAGCAATCTTTTCTATCTATCTCTCTTTTATTTATTTTTTCAATTACGTAGTTAACTCTGATATTGAATTTGAAATAAATAACTCAAAGTATTTTGATTAATAACTTACTTAGAAAAGAGAGATCTAAGTTAATCAACTTGATTATATCAT
The DNA here is from genome assembly GCA_024138025.1 of Combretum micranthum. Taxonomy (NCBI): domain Eukaryota; kingdom Viridiplantae; phylum Streptophyta; class Magnoliopsida; order Myrtales; family Combretaceae; genus Combretum; species Combretum micranthum. The sequence goes on from JAMXBD010001538.1 coordinate 226,553, forward strand.
AAGTTAAGATATGAAAAAGATTTACATAAAGAGTTTGTATATGCTTCAAACAAAGTTTCTTAATAAAATTTTTAATTGGTTTTTGCAAAAAAAGGTTTTCAAAGTAATCAATTCGCCTATCTTAACCCCCAACCCCATCGGTTACTTAACTTACGGAACAAACAATTGGTATCAGAGCAAAGGCTCATTATTTGATCTTAGATATAACCAAGTTTTATGGATAAATTGTTATTAATAGGGCTTCTTATTTTGATGGTACTAACTTTTCTTTTTGGGAGGTACGCATGGAGTCATACATCAAGGCAAATAATTATACTTCATGGAAAGTATTAAAAACTGGAGATGTAAAGGTGGAAGTAGAAAGTAACTCCATAATATTAGATGATGATATGAAGAAAGTGGAAGGACACAAGAAGGCTAAGAGTTTTATCTTAACTACTATTGTTCTTTCTGAATTTTATATAATAGCTTCATGTCAAATACCAAAAGAAATTTAAGATAAACTTTATGAAACACATGAAGGATTGACACAATTAAAGTTACTAAAATAAATGTTTACTTCAACAATATGAGCTTTTCAAATTCAAAACTGATGAAAACATAAGGGATGCATTTAAATGATTTACTCTTATTACTAATGAATTAGCCTCTTTAGAAAAAACTTGATGATGTAGATCTAGTAAGAAAAATGTTGAGAACACTTCCAAGAGCTTGGGATGACAGAAGAATAGCTATGGAGGAAGCATAAGATCTTAAGAAACAGTCCTTGAGTCAACTATGTGAAAAGCTTCATGCTCATGAGTTGCATATGAAGATAATCAATGAAGCAGACGCTCAGTCAAAAGCAACACCAGAAAACAAAAAGACAGTAGCTTTCCAAGCAATTGAAGTTAAGTTAGACGGAGACTTGGAAGACTACAATGATGATGTTAATCTTCTTGCCAAGAAAATAAGCTAAATGTTAGCAAGACAAGGTAAGAAGTCTAGCAACTTTAAATTTAGGAAATTTAACAAGGGTTCGGATGTAGGAAAAGATGATAAAAATGACAAATAAGATATGATATGCTTACAATGTAAGAAGCCTGGACATATCAAGTACGAATGTTCAAACTTATAAGAAGATAAAGAAGCAAAATAAATCATTTGTTGCAAACTAAAGTGATCTAGATGAATCAGACAATGAAGCAAAAGCTTAAGATGAGGAAGCAAATCTCAACTTTATGTCACAATCTGACGCAAGTGATTATGAAACTGAATATAAATCAAGTGATGAAGCTAAAATGCAAGAGTTACCTAAAGTACTAGCGAAAGTTAAGAATAAAATCTTTAAGATCGATAATAAAATCAAGAATTTAATGGACGGATTGAATGTTATGAAAAATGATAATGAGTTTCTTCAAGATGAACTTAGTAAGAACAAAATGCTAAAAAAGAAAACACCACACCAAAGATAAAATTTAGGATCTTAAAGCCAAAATAGATGGATTATCACAAACACTAAATAACACCTTCAATAAGTTTAATGAAAGTGACAAGAAACTTAGTATGCTTTTACCATCACAAAAATTGGATAAATTTAAAATTGGATTAGGTTATGACCATGGTGAAAATTCTAAAACAAATAAACAAAATTATTTTTTATTAAAGTTAAAAAATTGATAAGGCAAGAAAAAGTAGAACATAAAAATGTCACAAACCTGTTAGACAACCTTATGGACGTAATTTCTCAAATAATTACTATAAAAAACTGAGGATGTATACATGATAAAATTTAAAATTACTAGTTCAATAAAGTTTAATGCACAATCACAAATTGTACCATGCTAAATCATAAAATAAGATATTGATACATACCTGACAATGAATCCATTTAAACAATCTTCAAAATCAATAGAGAAAGCAATAATACTAAATTGAATTAGAGTGTGTATAGGAAAGTTTTACTATTCTCTTGGCCTATAGTGTTCTCTATCTTTGTACTCTTAATGGGGTACACACAATACATTTATATAGGCAAACAACAAGGACCTTTCCTTATATATCTGATAACATGGGTAATCCTACCCATTATTGGGTTATCTCGTAACAAATCCCACAAAAAATAATTTAATCCACCATATAATTAAGTGCTTAATAACCCAATAAAACAAAATTGATTAAATATATGGGTTATATTATAAAGTTATCCAACAACAAAACAAAAATTGACATTTTATTAATCCTTATATTAAAAGTTGACTTATGCTAGTCCACAATAAAATAAAATAAAATAAACTAACAATCTCCTATTTGGACAACATAGGTCAACTATTAATAGCAACAATAATATAGATTAATGTAGCCACAAAGAATGTTAAAATAATGAACAAGTACTCTTAACCAATAACCCTTAAGTCCAAAATGAGAGTAAAGGTTCGTATAAATGCAAAATATTGTATCTAATAGGGATATCAATGTCATGCACACTAGTTCTAATCTCTTAGTGACTTAAGTAAATGTGGAATGTGGGAATCAATGGAAGAGCCAAGCAACATGTGAATAATAGGCAAATCCAGATAAAATGGTCCTAACATCTCCCTAGGATGCTTGTTGAGTTTTCATCACAAATAACTGAAGAACTCAGCTTAACAAAGTGAGATGGGGCCAGGATGTCTCTTATACAAACAATGCCATATACCATAACAGAAGAATGTACAACAAAATTATATGGCAACAAAAGTGATAATAACTTGTAGTCATAATCTCGATATTGAAATCTTACTTCATTGATATTTATTCAGAAGTTGCAATATTGCAAAATGGCCATATAACTCCCATTAACCCAAAATATCAAAAAAGGCTAGTTAAACCAACACAAAATTAGGAAATAGTCAAGTAGTTAACCCTTTAGTTAGTGAGTTTGCAACCATTTATTCTGTAGCAATATGTTCAATGTGAGTTTGAAACTTGCGAACTTTCTCTCTAACATATAAGAACTTAGTATAAGCTGAAGTCTTATTGCTTTAAGAGAAATTGACAACACTATTATCACAATAAATGGTCAAAGGTCTTGATATACTCTCAACAATATGAGATCCATATATCAAGTTCCTCAACCATATAACCTAGTTAGTAGCTTCACAACAAGCTAAATACTTTGCCTCTATTGTAGAAGCAGCTACAAGTGTTTGTTAAACACTTTTCTATCAAATTGCTCCTTTTGCCAACATGAACATATATCCAGTAGCTAACTTTCTATCATCAAAGCAACTAGCAAAGTTTAAATCATAGTAATCGCTCACCATGAGGTGGTTAGTCTTTGATGAATAAGCATATAGTCCTTTGTATCTTGTAAGTACTTCACAACTTTCAAAATTGATGACATGTGATATGTCACTTCCCCTTTTAAGTCGTCCTCTAAGAAAATAACATGATCTGATTCAATGTCTTTAGTAGTGTGAGAAGGACAATAGAACCTAAAACCTCTTGAATTAATAGAATAGCCAATAAAGAAGCCATTCACATTATTGGAATCAAGCTTTCTTATTTGTAGATTATAAGGTCTCACTCCTATCTTACATCCCTTAAACACGAAAATGTTTCAAACTCGATTTCCTTTGAATGAATAACTCATAGGGAGTTTTGGATATAGATTTACTAGGTACTTAATTCAAAATGCATGCCATATTTTAAAGCATCACCCCACAAGAGCTCTAATAAGGTAAAATGGATTAGCATGCATTTTACCATATCCATAAAGATACTATTGCGTGTCTCAGCAACTCCGTTTTGTTAGGGGGTCTAAGGCATTGTTTTAGTCACTATACTAAAATTTTATTTTATTTATTTTGGTGAAACTTAGCAAAAAGGCCTGGATTCTACCAGTTTCATTATATCTACCAAAGAACTCACCACATCTATCTATTCTGATGGATTTTATTCTTTTCCTAGATTTTAATTTAATAGCTACTTTAAATACATTAAAAGCATCAAGATAATCAGATTTCTCATGCAAGAGATCAACCCATCCAAAACGTGAGTGATCATTAATAAAAGTTATAAAATAGTGGTAATTACCTATGGCAGTAGGGGAAATTGGTCCACAAGTATCAGTATGAATCAACTCTAAAATATCCTGATTCCTAACTACACAGTCCATAAAAGAGTCAAAGTCACAAAAAAAAAAAAAAAAAAATCTACCTTATGTGAAACATTTTGATTGATTAATATTTCAATCCTATCCTTAGAAATATGTTCCATAGCATATAATAATATAAAGCAACTGATAATGAATCCCATAGCATAAGTAAATTGTAAATACATATAATAATGAAAACTTGCCTAAGATAAATTTCTTTCTGCATCCAATCATTTAAATAATTGATTGGACTGTAAATTGTTATGCTAATGCAATCCCACCTAAGGGTCTTGAATTACAATACATAACCAATTTTTTTTTAAAATATATATAGCAAACTTGTACACTTAAAATTTTAACACTGACAGCGTATTATTATATATAGCATTCAATATATAATAATATAATTCTCAACAATGACGACATGCCAATAGGGTATGAACGTCATTTACAAGATTCAACATAGTTATTAATAAATATAAATTAATATAATTTCATGCAACGTTCTATATGATTAGTATCATGATGGGAAGTACACAATCATATAGAATTACAATGACTGAGAGTGGATTAAATAGAATATTAAGGACCTTCTAAGAAATCCTTGTTCATATTATATATTTCATTTATGGAAATATATCTAAAGTTAACTACGATAATAAAATCTATTCCACAATTGGCATAAATTTCTAGTATTCACAGTAATAATGTCAAATTCTATGAGAAGAATATGATGAAGAATATAAAGAATCTGCATCTCTATAAAGTAGATAAGAAGATTTCTATGCTTACATACAAAGCGACATCATACTTATATCTATATACATATGTGTGTATGTTACCTTATCTTGAAATATTAATTAAAGAAACATATATATATATATGATATTATATAAACCTTATGATATGGAAGAATCTGCGAGCGAAACAAATATGGGAATACAACATGATAATAAATCATTCCTACTTGGATATTACTCTATTCTTTAAAGTATAGTAACTAATATAGGAAAATAAATATTCTTTATATATATATATATATATCTTTTTAGATATTCAACTCATTCCTCAAAATCGATCCAAAATTGCAAAATCAAATCACATTTATCACAATTTGAGATGTTGCACCATATACATGAGGTTCAAAAAACTTCTTGTTAGACATATAAAATATAAATAAAGCAATAAACCTTTTAATGAATGTAAAATTACCATATTATCAAAAGACTATGGTATGGTAACACAATTTAGAAAATAATGCCAGTAGTTAAACATAATATATTTCTTATTCATTTTTATTTTATTTCTAATAAAAAGAAAAAAAAAATAAACTTCATGCTTATCCTCATAGGATTAATTTTCAACTACTTATATCTATAGGTATATATATTTTATGAATTGGCTATTGTATCAACTATCAAAAAATTTGAAAAACATGAATTCATTACTTTATATACTAACATTAATGAATATACATACACAATAAGAATATATAAAGATAATGTTCTAAGTGATTTATATCTTCTCCTAAAGTCTCATTATTTAATTCTATTGATACTAATGTTATAAACACAATAAAAATAAGGAAAATAATATGTGAAACAATAATCTAGATTATCCATATCTTCTCTTGAAATTTGGATCGACAATTTAATAACAACAAATAAATCCATAAAGATGACATGAAATCTACTCACGATGTTTAGAGTTCATATTAATCATTCTAGCTTTCATAAAATTGGTGCACGAGAGATGGATTTTGCTAGAATATGACTTATTATTTATGATTAATTAGGGTTTCCCAATAAGAAACAATATTAACATCGAATAAATTATTGTAGTATAATAGTATACTTATAACTTAAATAATCCATGATAGGCTAAAATTTCACATCATAAAACAATAAAATCCGATTCTTCATCTTTATACGCCACACTAAGAACATAATATCATTTCCATAAGGCAAAAGAATGTAAGGGACGCCACAAGAGCATGGAGCTAATATTGTTGGAAATTCATGATCATCTCAATCTCATCCATCTACTTACTAGGCATTCGGAAGCGTAAGGAAGATTTTTTAATGATTAAAATAATTTTAGACAGGCATCAATTTCTCAATTTCATAACCCTTTTTTTTAGATATAAATAATTATTTAGTTATGGTTTTCTGTTAAAAAAAGAAAACATTAAAAACATTGAATAATTGTATTAACAACCATAAAGTAATTATACATGGCTTTGATACCAATTGATGAAATTTAAAATTAATAATTCAATAAAGTTTAATGCATAACCACAAATTGTAGCATGTTAAATCATGAAATAAGATATTGATACATACCTAACAATTAATCCATTTAAACATTCTTCAAAATGAATAAAGAAAGAATAACACTAAATTGATTAGAGTGTATGTAGGAAAGGTCTAGAGTGGTCTTGGCCTATAGTGTTTTCTATTATTGTATTATTAATTGGGTAAACACAAAACACTTATATAGGCAGAGAGTAGACACCTCTCTTTATATATCTAACAATATGGGTAACCCTTCCCATTATGGGGCTATCTCATAACAAATCTAGCAAATAATAATTTAATCTACCATATAGTTAAGGACTTAATAACCCAATAAAACAAAATTGATTAAATATATGGGTTATATTATAAATTTATCCAATAATAGAACAAAATTTAATATTCTATTAATCCTTATATTAAGAGTTGACTTATGTTAGTCCACAATAAAATAAAATAAACTAACAATATAAACTATAAAAAACCTTTTAGACCATATTATAGCTATAATCCAAGGTATAAAAGGAATAGGAGTAATAATATAAAAAATAATAAAAACATATACATATTTTTTCTATAATAAAATAGGACATATTGAAAAGTTTTGTTGTTATAAGAAAAACAAACTTAGCCGCAATCAAGATAATAACACTAATCATGTGAGCTTGCATTTCAAAGGACTCAAACTTGTTTGGGTTCCTAAGAATAGGTAATTTGAATTAAGCCCATCAGTATAATATATCGATTTCCTTATTTAGAAGTATTAGGCCATTACCGGCCTAATATCAAGCTCAATAAAAATTTAACTAAGTCTTTTAATATTTAGGGTAATAGGTTTTAAGGAATTTATAATTGAGCCCATTATATAATATGATTTATAATTTAGATGGAACTAAGCTTGAGATTAGATCCAATTAGAATAATATAAGTTATTCAATCTAAGATTTGAGTAAAAGCGCGATTGAAAAAAACTAATTTGAGGCTATTGGGCCTTTTAAATTCATATTTAACTAATAGAATTTTATGGCTTTTGGGTCCGAGAAGTCATATATGAGTCCAATAAGTACTTTAAAACCTATAGATGAGAAATGGAATTAAATAATTGGAATTAGGCCCAATTATAGTAGATATGGGTTATTGGCCCATATTTAGAATTTTGGGCCCATAAAGTGTACCCGGTGGTTATCTTGATTTTGAGGCCTTAAAGCTTCTAAGGAAATCTAATAAAGTGGAATGGATGCATATAAGTTGAAATAGGCCAAATTTGCTAAAATCAAGTTGTTGAACCCTAAATAATTTACTAAGACAATATTAGTTGCATTATAGCCATTTTAATTTATTTAACTAAGTTGGACCTAAATTATTATCTAAGCCTATTTCATAATTTGAAAGCACGAGTTGGCTAATTTATCAATTAAACTTACTTTTAGTTTATTTAAGTCATATTAGGCCTTAATTTATTAACTAAGCCAATTTATAGTTAAATGCCCGTTTATCCTATTTAGCTCTAAACCATTAGTTAAGTTTGTTTTATACATCAATACCCAAGATGAGTTCATTAATTAGATTTTATCTAGAATATACTAATGTATTGAGACATTTCATAGATTTAGGTCAAATATTTACAGACCCGTAATAGCCCTGGGTTCTAAGCAGGGCGGTTTGAACATGTAGACATACCAATTCTATGTGGTGGGTACTAAGGTTCAACCTCGAGATTTTTTTAATTTATATTTTTTTTAAATGAAAGGCTAGGCGCTAGAAAAAAAAAACTACAGAAACAAAAATCAAATTGCATGTAGGTGCCATAGTGATGTTGTAAACCCCTGAAAATTTCATAATTCTTAGAAAATAATCCTAAGAGTCAAACACCCGAAATCGAAACCCTCAAATGTTGAACCAATTTAAAACTTAATTCTGAATAAAATCAAAGACGAGATTTCTTAATCTGAGAAAAAGAGAACCCTCAAAAACAAAATAGAAAATCCAATTATCGGTTGAATCAACATCCGTTTATCAATCAAATCACCTATCCGATTCCTAAACACGCAAATCAAGACAATATATCCAAATAACGCTCGACAACGAAATGCTAAGATCTTAAATCCTTCGGTGAATTTTAGAATCGAAAATTTCAATTTTTACCAAAAGTTAAACTGAGTCAACTCATAACCCTAAACTCGGTTAAACGATTCCGAGAACTGAAAACTATTAAATAATCACAAATAAGATGAGATAAACCATAGATATCGAACTAAAAATATAATACAGTAAAAACTCCAAAATTATACCTTGCGAATAACTCAACAAAACTGAAAGTCAAACCGGAACCTTAAAAGTCAACAAAGCATACAAACAAACCCTAGTGTTTAAGATCCGGCAATCCTGTGCTCTTAAACCCTAAACAACGAAATGAAAATAATTGTTGATAATAGTTCGTAATAATATAGGGAAGCTTAAAAATATTAATTTGCAAATTTCTAGTGTCATTCGGATCCAAACGGGATCAGTTTTCAAAAACCGTGCCCTGGTACACCGGATGGCAAAAATATTCCGTTAATACCAATAGACTCGTAAAAATATATGGTTTTAAAAAATATCAATTTTATAATTTTTCGATAGTTAAAAATTATAGATATCGCATTATTACGCGTATTTTTATTACTACTGGTACTTTAATTGTTAGTTTACTATTCATAGTACTTTTTTACTATTCATTACTATTCTTCTATCTCTACTTTTTCTTACTACCTATTCTTACACCGACATACCTATTCTTTACAATTTTCTTTTTCCCATAAAAATCCTATACCATATATTACTAAACTTCTCTCACACTTTTCTTCTAAAATTAATTTTTTAGTCAAACTTCTCTCTCCTACAAGTAATTTCCGTCCACTCCCCCTCTCTCTTCATCTCCATTTAATTTCTTTTTTAATTAATTTAATTACATCTAATTTTCACTCCAAAATTCTATAAATACCCTATTCCTCCTTCATTCTTTCATACAATTCATTTCACTACCAAAACTCTCTCAAAATCTCTCCACAAATCCTCTCTTCAAGAATTCTCTCTACCAAAACTCTCTTAAACCAATTCTTCACAAAAATCATTCCTTATACACAAACTTTCTACCATATATCACTACTCACATAATACCCATTTCATCTACCATCTTCATATCACATAAACACTTTAGGTAAATTTCTTCTAACCATTTATTTACCCATGTCATGTAACTTAACATGATTATGGTGTTGTTTTGAAACTCATATGAGTAGTAAAAGTAACAACATGTTCATATTTTGTTCTTGCACATGAACTTCCTATTTTATTATGTTGTTATGTTGATTTTATTATTCATATCTAACTAAATATATTTATGTATATATATAATCTTTAGAGCATATAAGCTCACTTGTTATTTATTTAATTTCATGCTTTGCAATTTATTTATTTCATGCTATTTCTTTAAGACTAGTCTTTCTAGTTTTAGACTTGTTCATATCAAGTCAAAACAACCTTTTATTTATTTTTTTTAATCTTTTGGGACTAGTCTATTCTTAGTCCCGGGATGCCTTTGATGAAGCTAAGGCTCCTAATACTTGACCGGGATACCTTGATGAAGCTAAGGTTCTCAATACTTGATATTTTTATTATTTTGCTTATTATTATTTGTTTCTAGTATGTTCTCATGTTCTTATTATTTTATATGCTCATAACACTTGCATCTACATAATGATATTGTCTCAACTAATTTAAAGTAGAATTTTATTTTATTAAAGGAACTTAAAACTAAATTTTCTATTATGTAACTTATCACAAAATAATGGAGTTATTATCAACAACATAGAAATAGAGTTTTCTCAACATTTTCTTAAACAAAGATAGCTTACCAAGGCAACATAAGAAATAAATACTTTCTTTATATAATATGGTAACCTAAGTTTTAGTAAAATAATTGGTTAATATTCAAAGTTTTACAAAAAAGCTTAAGATTTAAACTACTTTTCACTCCATGACAAAACCAAGAAACAAACTAGTTTTCAAAATTAAGATAAATTCAACCCATAAAGTTATAAACCCACTTAAGAAAATAATGATTTTCAAGTTTCTAAAGAAGAAACTTATTTTCAAAGAATATAAATAAGATAAGATTAAAAATAAAGGATTTTATCAATAAAGATGATTCTTTTCAAAGGAAATAAAAGAACAAGTTTTAACAAAAACTTATATTTTAGATAATAAATGTAAGAAGACAAGATCCATTTTCTTAAAACATTCTAAATATAACTTTATAAAAAGGTTTTCAACAACTTAATATACTTTTGATAAACTTGATTTTTTATCACTAGAAGTAAAATTTATAAAAGATTAAGATTAAAGGAAAATTTACTTGTTTTGGAAAAAGGAATGAAGAAAATAAAATAAGAATATACTAATTTATAATAACCTATGAAAATATAAAGTTTCTTCAAAAAACTTGAAAAGAAATTTATTAAGTTAAGTTTTAATACTTTAAAAAGAATTGTTTTATGGAATAAATCGTTGAGACACTACCATTAGAATTTTTTCATATAAAGTGAGCTTATCTATATACTCAAAGGATTTATCAATTATGTGTGTGTATATATATATCTATATTTTCATTAAAGGATTTTTGAATGAAGTTGAGTTAGAAAATGGTTTTTGTAAAAATCTAGAAATATTCGTTTTAAATCTTTACCCAATTTTTTTGGAACCCAAATGACCTTTGATGACAAAAATAACCTTAGGAATGGATAGATCTTTTCGAATAGATAGAAAATGGTATATTATATGCGAAATTCCAAGTTAAAATGAGCAAGTTATTGACATTTTAAATTGGAATTTCATTCCGTACGAATTTGATGAACATAGTGAAATAGAATTAGAAAGTTTAAGTAGAATTTCTATGAAATACTCATCCTGCGTATTTTTTTGTCTAGGTGACGAAGGATATGAGAATACCTTACCGAAGGATTACTACATCTAAGAAGATCGCGAAATAGACGAATGAGTTATTCCTCTTAATTTCGTTACCTTGCTTGTACTTGTAGAGTAGTGGCATTAGTACACTAAGGAAAGATAAAAATGGATATATATGGGAATTCAGGGATATGTATATATGTGATTCTTTATTTATGCGTGAAATGAGAATTAAGAATATCGCAACTTCAAACTGTCTGTTTAAGTGTTTTTGTTTACTTACTTTTATAACTGTTTATCATTTGCTAAACTGATTGATCGTCCCCTAATAAACCTTAATAAGGTTTGGTTTAAGAAAAATAAAATGCTCACGCATAGCATCCATCGAGTAACATCTCTTTCAGAAGGCTGCTACTCCTACGCGTAGAGTTGGATTGGTTGTGATCGTGCTGTGACACGGGCCATGTTCCTTCCTAGAGAATCCAAATCGCCCGGGGAATGCGACTCTAGGTTTGGAGCTGAGCCAACCAAACGCTTTGGGTGAGGACCTGGGGACTAGCAGTAGAAGATCAAGGAACTTCAACCCCGATTCCCTAACCTTCGATACGAAGGAGTAAATCCATTCTATATATGGTTTCCGAATAACTATATATATTTGGGTAATCACGTGATTGTTGCATTGCACGCATAGCATATGTGTGAAAATTTAAATGAACTTGCTTGAAAACATGGTGTAAATGAAAAGGAATATCTCACTAAGCTAGTTGTAGCTTATACCTCTATAGATTTTGTTAAAACAGGTATACCCATGGCTTAATTTGAGGATCATGACATTAAGGAAGTCATGGAAGGACGTTAAGCTTCTATGAAGGAAATGGAAACATAAGATGAAGTAATTTTGTAAGGTTCCTTATATGTAATGAATCATATGTTAGTTTTCTATTGATTCTAAGATGTATATTTATTTGAAGACAATAGAGGGATATGCCCTTAAGAATTGTAATTTAATATATTTATGTTTTATGATAAGTATTCTCTTTGCCTTGCTACTCATTTTATCAATATAAATTGCGCTACTCCGATGCGTGCTCTTGGTTGTGATATACGCCTTGTACATGATATGGAAGCCTTTGCATGACTGAGGTAGTCATTCCTAGGCTTTAGTATTGTGTACGGTGGACTGCCACGTTTAGAGTACCCCTCGGGGCGTGATAGATGTTGTCATTGTCCAGTTTTTCACTGTTTTGTTCAACATTTCCTAAAGCACTATTTAATATTTCAAATATGCATGCAGGCTTGTAGACATTCTAGTCAAATTGATGCTTGTTTAATTTTTATTTTTTTATAAAAGACCACTAAGGATCCACCGATTTTACAGGTTTGGCAAGTGGGCCTAGTATGACCTGGTGCACCACGTCGGGTTTGCTAGGTTGGTCAAGACGAAGATCCATCGTCGTTAGGTCGGGTCAAGTCCCAATTTAGACCCAATCTGGGCATATGTCTAAATGTACTTATTTATATAATTATAAGCCCGAGGTTTATAATTTAGCCCAAATGTAGTATTTATGAGATTTTAACATTTTAATTAATTTAATTAGAAAAATTACCTTTACTAATTAAATTCATATTTTATTAAAATAAAATCATTTGAAATATGTTTTATTCGAGTTTGATACAAATTTTACGAAATATGGTTTTTACTCAAACCCAACATTATGATGTGTTTATTAATATTATTATTATTATTGATCAATGCGTCCGATTTACTTTATTATAGACAGATGAGCATTCTTTTGCAATATAAGCTAAGCTTGTTCAAAAGATTTGTCACGATACATCAAACTGTGATACTCATTCAGTCGACGGAAGTGGCACTTTAAGGGTTGTAGATTGTAAGGGCGTGTATTTCTTTGGCAGGGGATGATCTTAGTTTCAAAGGTTGAATAATTTCTAAACAAGGAATATGCTGCTATTTCATTTAATTGATTGGGAGGATGTTACATTTGGAGTTTCACTTTTTTAAATTAGATATTTAGGTTAATTAACTATTAATCATTTTAACTTCGTTTGTTGTTTCAAATCCTTTTATACTCTTGAACATTTTTGCAATGAGATTTTAACATTTTAATTAATTTAATTAGACCAAAATTTGTATTAACTAATTAAATTCATATTTTATTAAAAGGGAAAAAGCCCTTTTGGTACCTTAACTTTGACAAAATGAATAATTAGATATCTAAACTTTAAAAAGTTAAATTTTATACATAAGTAAACTTTTCGTGCTCCTTTTTACTACCCTCATTAATACCGTTAACATAATCATTCTATTTAGACCTTTGAACCAATAACGTTTATCTAACTTAACCATGGTTTAACATGTATAACACACGTGGGAAAAAACCAATGAATAAAAGAGGGCTTCAAGCAACACTTTCTAACCTTACTTTTTATAGAAGGAAATCGAACATTTACCCCACTCTAAATCAACATCCCCTAAACCAAAAAGAAATTCTTGAAACCCTACCTTCCCATTAGAAATGAACAATTTAAAGTCACATAACCTTGGGTAAGCCATCCAATGCTTTGACGGCTTCAACACACCTGTCATCCTACAACAATAGTGGTCCAATCTTTGAGCTGACATGGAAGAAGCAAGAGCATCCCAGGAGGCTCAAAAGAAAAAATCATTGGAGAAATTAGTCTTAAAGTGAAGAAGTGATAGAATTGCTATGGAAAACTTCTGCAAGCCAAAACAAATTGGACCAACATTGATAGACTTGGAGAAATCAACTGATGAGAATCAAGATGTTGAAGCTCTGACACAAAAGAGTCATTTGCAAAAATAGAACTTAATTTAATATGTCCTTTTGTATTTTGTTTTTTGAAAGATGGACTAATAGTATGTATAAAGCATTACATTTCATCACAGTCCATTGGTGACTCTACCATGTTTATTGTGTTTTTTTTTTTTTTTTTTTTGTTCATTAGGAGTCTTGAGAGACTACTATAATTGATGACTCATATGGCATCTTGGATGTTTTGATAGTTTGATATGTTCTGTGAATTGCACATTGTAGATTAAGTACTTTGTTTTCTTTCAACTATGACGTGTTTGATCCTACTACCACATAATAATGTCTAGGTAAAAGTGAGTTACTAGTCAAGGTAGCCGCTACTAACATTGATCACTATTAGAATATTATGATCACCAATCAGACTATATATATATATATATATTTTATATGAACTTGCTTTCGGTTCCACTTGAATAAAAGTTTAAATTTCACCACGACAAAATCATCTGTTAAAAAAACTTAACTAAAGCTTTGTGTTTTAATTGAGTTATGATTACAGAATAAAATGAGCTCTCAGTTATTGTTGCTGTTTGAGAAACCATTAAGTACCATTTAAGTTGCAACAGTAAGATAGAGCACTCATGGACAACACTTCAGACAGATCATCAATGCTATAGAATCATAGCTAAAAAATAGTTAAATTCCGAGCTACAATGGTAGTAGTAGAGTTATAGGAATTCTGGGCTCTAGTCTCCACCAAGTAACTAAGTAGATGCAATTTTAGTAGCTCAATCAAGTGTCCTTGCAAGCAATTAGAGTAGTCACGACAACCCCAAGAAGCACCCCTGAGTAGTTACAATAAAACTAGAATCCTAATGACTACTGCAAGAGCTAAGTTGCAGCATTTATTTTGATATTATTTTTTACTATTATTGTCCCATCTTTACTTATTTGTTGTTTTGTGCAAAAAAGGATTGGAATAAACATGAACTTAAAACAAAGGATTGATTGGATTAAAAACAATATGATCAGGACTGAGATATTACAAACAAACATGAATTTAGAACAATAAAATGCATAGGAAATTGGTTTTTGGTCATTAACATTAAAGATGTGTTACAAAAAATTACCCATTAATAGGAATCATGGGTCATGTGAGTATTTACATGGATATAAGATACACTTTGCTAATAGATATGATCCAGTGTGTTTAAGTTTGAAGGAACGACAAAATTTGAAGGGAAACTCATTAGATTTGATGAATGTGGTCATGGTAACAACAATGGTTAAAACTGAGTAAGCAAATGAAGTCACAAATGAGAACACTACCACAACCACCCCTACGTTTCAAATAGTGCTTGAAGATACCGAGCAAGTAAACAAAGTCACAGACAAGAACATCAGATGAACAACCCTCGCATTTCAAGCGGTGTTTGTGTTACATAGCCGCATTTCAAGCCATTTCAAAGTCTAAAAGTGACATTTTTTAGTGGTTGTTGAAGGTATGCCTAGAAACATGCTTGTGGGTGTCATAATGCTTTTGTAACCTATTTCCAAATTTATTTTTGCTTTCCTATTTTATTAGTTTCTGACTTTTATATTCCATATTTTCCTTGCCTAACTTATGGGAGTATATAAGGGATCTTAGGTCATGTTAACATCGGTTTTTAGCCAACTTTGAACACTTTGAATCCTTTGTGATCAAATTACCTCTTGAATAATAATGAGTTTATTTCTTAAGATTGTTCTCTATTATTTTCTTCAATATGCATCATATCGGTTGATTAAAATAATTATTCGATTCTTTCTTTGGTGCATAATATCCAAAGATAGATTCATTCATATCTTTTAATTGTCAGTTTTATACAAACCAAAAACCCAAAAATATACTAGAGATATAGCGACCTTAGAGGAGTTTAGTAGAATTGCCTTAAACAGTCATATCACGTGTGCACCTGCAATATGAAGATTGCCTTGCAAATAAGAGTTTGCTAGACTCTAATTAATTATTCTCTCATTGTGTTATACACATATATTTAATTATTATGAAAATAATTCCTTGGATATCAAAACTTTCATAGATCATAAGAACTGCAAAGAATAGAATATTCCACCAAATGATAGGACAAGGTAAACCTAAGTTTAACAAAAATATCAATTAGGTTTAGTTAAGATGGAAGACCACATTTTCAAGTTTTATCTCTCAACTAAGTTTACTGTTCATATTTCAAATCATCTACCTATCTTATGAAATTTGATCCTTAGTATACTTTGCAACTCAGATTTTATCCCTTCCCATTTTTCAATTCACCTGTAAAAACAAACTGTTGAGGAGTCAGTTACATCCAACTGAGTGAAGTATATCTTCACTCCATAGCATTCAAGTAATGACAAACAAGTTATTAAAACAAGTATAAGCAATACAGATAAGCAAATGAACAAATATATATGGCCAACTGATAGCCATATATAGATTGAATTCTCTCCCTCTAATCAAGAGTTAGGGTACATCCACACATTAGCACCCAGACCGCTAGTGGTCGGGAATCAAATTTACTTGATCAAACAATTTTTTCTTTTCATATACAAAAAATATATACATATATATAGGAACAATCTTAAAGCAAGATATCCACAATAATAACTCCGGCGTGACCCTAGAAGATGGGCCATCTCCAGGGCGACTTAGCTCCCATTTCGCTAGGATAGGACCCATGGTACACATTATGATTACACCAATTCAGTCCTCCATGTTCAACGTCCAACCAGGACAGTGTGGTCAATCCGTGTCATGTGTAGTAGTGATGACCGTCTACAATGCAATCATGCAATGCATGCTCAATTTTTTAATTATTAAGCCAATAGTTATTAAGTCCATTTATTTGGCGATCAAGCAAATATCAAACACTTGGAAAAATCAAAATAATCAATCAATACCTAATATTTAATGTTCAATATAATTTATAGTATTTTTAATACAAATAAAAAAATACGAGTAGCCACAAGCATAAATTTCCTAACCCCACACATGAATCATTTAATTTATATTAACAAAACATCATACTTTAAATCTACAAGCATAAGAAGGTATGAAGGTCACGGAATATGCTCATTTGTCTATCTTTGCTTAGTTGTTGTAGTAATCTACAAGAGAATCCAAAGACTGATTTGTATTCCCTCAAAATTAAGATAACATATACTCATTACTATACTCATATGTACATAATAAATCCTATTGCTTCTTTATGTGTCATAAACTTGGGTTTTAGCATTCATAATCCAACTCTAAGTATAAAAAGTCGTTTTAAAACTCGTAAAGCTTATGTTTCTTAAGTTAAACTATAAAGTTCATTTAAACTTAGTTTTCTTAGGAAAAGTGTCATAAATAATTTCAAATATTAATTTTAATAGAGTAATCTTAAATTAGGCTGATTGTATTCATTTTGCCTTGTTTTTACCATATGAGCTGTCATTGGAAAGCTTATTAAATATAGTTTTTAATTATCAAGTTAAACTAATCATTATTATAATTTTTCCTTATGTTACTTTAAGGTTCTGAAAGGTATCTTAATTATGCCTATCGTTCTTGTTTAATGTCTTCAATTCTTATTTCGAGTTCATTTCCTTGTTTTATGTATATTTCATTAAGTTTTAGTGATTAAGCTCATTTTTTGTCTCATTATTCTACGCTTAGCCGAAATTTGTATTTATTTTCATTGTGTTTTTCTTGATTTCAATTTAAGTATGTACCTTTAATTAACTTGATCATATTAACTAAGATTTATAGGTTTGCATCAATCTACACTTGGTAACCCTAACTTCCTATTAATGCCAAGATCTATACCCCAACTTATAGGAGTATCTCTTGAGTTTATGCACTTGATTGTTAGTTAAATCATTATTTTAATCAACAACATTTAGATTATAACTAATTGGATTTTAAGACCATAATTTCTTTAAGTGTACCGAAACACACATGTTCACATTTTCTTCAATTGATCAATTTAACTTTATGAATCAGTTATATGCTTTTATTATCTAGTGTAATCTAAGTTTCATTATAGAAAATACATGATATATTCATTGTCTTAAGATGGCTAAAACATATAGGTGATGATCTAACATGTTATTATTGGTTTTCCATGTAATTCTTTAGTAGACATGTTATATATTTAGAGCCGATTAGGAATTACCTTAACTTAAGAAAAATTGATATTAGATCCCTTGAGTTCTAAGAATGGCTGAGACTTATATATACTTATGTGAACATATTCTTGAGTTCAATTATATGATCAATTTCTTTTGTGATTTGTAGTGTGTGAATTTAAATTTTTCCCATAGGAAAAGTCGCAACTACAACTGTGCCCATGATTCAATGGCGATCTCTATCATGGCCATGAGTCAACTGCGATCTAACCCGTGATGCTATCGTATCTGTGCTTCTCGAGTGTGATTTCTACTATTTTTAATGTGTACTTCCTTCATATGTTACGTTATTTACTTGTAATTCTTGGGGGCTTCTACCTTGTCTTGTCTCTTAATCTCATTTACATATTGGATATAATTTAAACTATCCAAATATGTCTTAGAATATACATGATCTTCTTATGGCCAAAACTTTAGGAAAGGAAAAATACAAGGTATCCATGAGTTTGATTCTAACTTAAATTAAGACGATAAAGCTTAATTCCTTACTTTAGATTGTTGGAGCTTGATGTAGAAATTTCTCTTGATATCTTGAGAGTTTTTGTTCTAGGGTTTAAGCAGTATAGTTAAGGTTTTCTAAATAGGTTTAAGAAGTGTTCTTGATGCACGTAATAATACATGGTGATGTTAATATTTTGACGTTGAAAATGGTACAGGGCTCACGACAATAGGGGTTACGATATGTGAGGTGAAGCATGTGTTTCAATTTCCTTTTTCTTCTCTTAAGATTTTGTATATCAGAAATGATGTGATTTTCCTAAGGAATCTAGAATAGGTGAATTGAAATGTTTTTGAAAACATTGTAATTGTTGTTTTACGATGAAGAGGAAAAATAAAACAGATTGGCTTCTTATTTTAGGGAGTTTTAATGTATATAAGACAAATAATTTATGATATTAGATGGATATTGATGAGTACATGACTAAATTACAAACTAATACCAAACAAAAATATTTAAATTAGGTTTTAAGTCCTAGATTTTGTAAGAGATAGTTTTGAGTTGAATTTTAGTATTTCATGTTTATGCAATTGAGTAATATTATGGTTTTTGCCTACCAGATTAAGGTTTAAGACATTAAAACTAAAGTAGGGTTTGCTGTTATTTAAGTTAAAAATATTTTTGTTTTGGTGTTTCATAAATCAAACCTAATATAAGTCCTTATTGGGTATATATCTACCTTAACAATTTATCTTTAAGCTATCGTTTGCTAAACGATATACCTTAGAAATATGATAATTCACTGTAATCTAATAGTTATTGCCTTGGAACTAGACTTATCAAGATATTACTTGTTTTTTGCAGATTACTACCCATTTCCCAAGAGGTCACCCATCCTAGGTTATGAGCACACTTAACTTTTAGTGTTTTATGAAGTTTTGAGTATTATACTAAAGATATTTCAATGGTTAAGTTAAAACTAAAGTAGGGTTTGTTGTTATATAAGTTAAAAATATTTTTGTTTTGGTGTTTCATAAATCAAACCTAATATAAGTCCTTATCGGATATGTATCCACCTTAACAATTTATCTTTAAACTATTGTTTCCTAAATGATATACCTTAGAAATATGATAATTCATTGTAATCTAATAGTTATTGCCTTGGAACTAGACTTATCAAGATATTACTTGTTTTTTGCGGATTACTACCCATTTCCCAAGAGGTCACCCATCCTAGGTCATGAGCATACTTAACTTTTAGTGTTTTTATGAAGTTTTGAGTATTATACTAAAGATATTTCAATGGTTAAGGTTATATATTTTTCTTAGATTATTTTCGGGTTGAAAACTAAAATTTTAAGTCTAACGGATAGATTTAGGTTTTTTAACCTATGCGATTAGAATTTACAAACCCAATAAGCTAAATCAAGGTTTTTTGGCTATATAGGATTAGAATATTTTAACTTTCACGTTTATGAAAATAGAATTTTTATTTGAGCTTTATATTTGTAGATTTTGATCAGTTATTGATCCCATCAAGTATATTTCAACCTTAGCAATTTGCCTCTAATTTTCTATTTCCTGACAAATGGACTCTAAAAATTAATAGTCTAAGTTTTCGCTCAATTTTCTACTACTTAGCGTTTTTACTTATCAGTTAATTATCCCTTTGATATGTGAAATGTATATTAGATAGTCCAAGTAGGGAATACACATGCTAGTATGAAATAATTTTATATAAGTACATACACATATAAATATATATATATATATAATTGTAATAAAGATTAATGTAGGACCTCCTAATATTATGAAAATTTCTACATTTAGTATCATATTTGTGTAATTTTAGAGTGATTGAAACTTTATCTTGTGTGGTCTGAATTAAAGAGTGCATTACCATGATCACACTACCAGTTCCTGAATTGAAAATGATTGTAGTATATGAGAGATACGAGTTTTTGAAGTTCGTGAGAGTTTTTAGTTTTTCTTTTTCTAGGATCCCTAAATTGCAATATAACGCTGGATCCATAAAACACACGGATTATCCAATCCATATCACCCATATTGTAATAAAACACCCATTATTAATAAATTCCACCTAAATTCATTGCCTAAACAATACCTAGTGCAATACAACTCCCACCTATCTCGCCTTTCAGACCATCAATCTTTCTGTGCAATGGGTACTCTATCTCAACCCCGAGTGTGATCCTTTTCAACATGGAGTTCTCCTCTTTAAGTTGCTAAATTTCTACCTCCCATCCTCTACTAACGATGCAGTCATTTATTTCTTTGAAATTAATATCCTCCATCATAACTGAGCTTTCTATTTGCTTGTCTTCATTGCAATGTAACCATAAAAAGAAATTGTGCCCATCCTCCTATGAAACACAGAGAATGAATTATTGACCATTCATAAAGCATCTTATGGAAATTTAGAAATTGAAAAAAAAAAGTAAAATAAAAATAGCTTTTTGGACCTTATATAATCATAATTTATAAAGGCAATACATATGAGAAAAAAACTTAAAAAACATACATAAAAGAAGAACTTCAAGAAACACCTTGCAAAACCTCATGTATTTGTAGAACTTTCGTCTATGGTTATTCTCCATCCTTGCAACTGAAAATCTCGCCTTCACACAACAATTATAGAAGATTGGACCATTGCTATTATAGGATGACGAGTGTGTTGAAGCCTTCAAAGTGTTAGATGGTTCGCCCATTGTTGAGTAACACCAAATCGTTCCTTTGTAATAGGAAGTTAGGGTTGCAAGAATTTCCTTTTGGTTTAAGGGATGTTGATTTAGATTGGGGTAATGTTCGATTTCCTAGTGTAAAAATTAGGATTATAGGGTGTTGCTTGAAGCCCTCTTTTATTTGTTGGTTTTTTCTTGCATACGTTCTACATGTTAAACCATGGTTAGGTTAGATAAACATTTATTATTATTTTTTTGAAATGGATAAGAGTCATAACGATATTGGTTCAAAGGCATCCGTGGGATGATTTCGTTAAATGTGTTAATGGGGTAGTGAAAAGGGACACAAAAAGTTTATTTAGATATTAAATTAGACATTTTAAAACTTCAGGTATCTAGTTATCCATTCTGTTAAAGCTTAGGTGCTAGAAGAGACTTTTTCCTATTGAAATTAAGTCATTTGAAATATGTTAGATTTGGATTTGATACATTTTTTACGAAATATTTCAATTTTGACTACATAGGGTGAAACAGGGCACCGTCTTGCATACTAACTGGTTTTGCAGGATTTGAGGCTAGTTTGATGGTCTTTTGAAGCGGTTCATTTGTTATCTTGACAACACTCACTTAACCTATTTGACCGAGAAATCCTAAGCCTAAAATAAGATTGAATTCAGTCAAGTTCAAGCTTCACAAAATCTAGGCAATGTAATGTAATTTTTCAATTTCTATTGATTTTAAATTAATTTTTAGAGATAGTAAATGAGTTTCTAAAATTTCGAAAATTTCAAAATTGAAAATATAACACTACATAATTATTTTTCAAATTTTCATTCAATAATAAATGCATTTATTGTTTTAATTAATTATCACAACTCAACTCATTTAATGTCTAATCTATTGTCCAGATTTATATAATTTGTAGATTTAACCAATCAAATGATTTTATTTTCATTTCAAAATTTTTAGATCAATATTAAAACATAGAAACTTCAATAAGTGCCTATAAGCATCCAGTAACAGGATCAACAAATAGGCTATAATCCGAAATTGACTACGTAGGTTTAAGTATGCATTGAAATGGGGTAAATTATACTAAAATATCATAACATTTGAGGGTATGTTCATTTAAGATCACAATATTTTTTTAGTGGTTAAACATATGTCACAACATTTAAGAAGTAAGTTCATTTGAATTCATAATGTTTTGGGTAGCTAAAAAGAGGTCACAATGTTTAAAGAATGAGTCAATTGAGGTTACCGTTGATTTATGTCAAAACGTGCCAGATCTTTTGAGTTTTGATTTTAACCATTTCTCCTGTTGACACATGTCAATAATCTCTAAACGTTGAGATCTCTTTTTAACTACTCAAAATATTGTAATCTCAAATGAACTTACCTTCAAACGTTGTGACTTTTTGGTGTAATTTACCCTTTTGAAATGGTAGTCTATAATTAATTATAACTTGTTTCCACAACACTCTAAAAGGTGCAATTTTTAGGATGCTTCGAACCAATATTATGTAAATTATTAACTAATGATATCTATGATGTAAAAGAATCTTATATTTCATTTGAATGGTAATATATGTGACCAGTAATGTTTTTGTTTCATCCTCCATCAAATTAAATGTATATTGACTTCGTATATTATCGTATCTAAAGTGAATATTCAGCCTTTTTTTTTTTTAATTTGTTAGTTAATCCCATTAGCTTTCATCAAGAAACTTGGTAGAATTAGAAGATCGTTTCTGTTAGGGTGCAAGTGTGAAGTTGGAAAATATGGGACTTATGTAAAGGGTTTATAAGAGTAAAGACTCATTAACCTAATACCTTAAGGTTTTGAATTATAGATGGTGTCAAGCTCATTTATGTATTCCTTCATAAAGACCATTTGAAGAATTTCTCCTTCTTAACAAGTGGTATCAGAGCCAAGTTGAAAAAAAAAATAAGAGGATTTTGTTTATTGTATTGTAAGCATAGCTGAACCATCAAGTATGATAATAAAATTGAATTCATCAAATTGTTCTATATGGAAGTCAATGATGGAAGATCTATTATATTGTAAAGACCTATATATGCCTTTAGGTGGTGATAATGCTAAGCCAACAGATAAATCTAATGAAGATTGGACAATTATACACAAAAAAACTATCGAATATATCCGATAATTGGTTTATTATAGTGTATATCATTATATTGCCGAAGAAACCAAAGTTGATATTCTATGAAAGAAATTGGAGTCCATGTATGAGAGGCAGACTGCCTTGAATAAAACCTCATTGATTAGGAGAGTAGTGAATTTGAAGTATAAGGATGGATCCTATATGGTTGAGCACTTGAATGATTTTTAAGGCTTTGTGAATTAGTCATCTGTCATGAAGCTTGTGCTTGATGATGAGATACAAACACTTCTATTATTAAGTTTAGTGCCTGACAATTGGGAGATGCTTGTGGTATCTGTTAACAGTTTGGCTTCAGAAGGAAAGCTTACCATTGTAATGGTGAAAGATAGCCTGATGAATGAACAAGCTAAAAGAAAAGATCTTGCTAGGAGTTATGAGGCTCGAGCACTTGTCATTGATAAGTTAGCAAGATGTGGTAGAAGCAGGAATAGAGACTCATATAATAAATCAAATAAATATGATAAATCCAAGGGAAGATCTAAATCCAGAAGGAAAAAATATCAAATGTTATTATTATGACAAGCTTGGACATCTAAAGAGAGAATGTAGAATTTGGAAGAGAGAGCAGGGTAAAGTAAGGTAAAGGTAAAGGTGATGAAAAAGGTAAAGATACAACTGTTGCAGCAGCAAGCAGTGAGATTGTTGTTACCTAGGATGAGGATCGTATTAGCCTTGCATGTCATGATAATGACTAGGTTATTGATTCTAGTGTCTCCTTTCATGTGACATCACATGATGATTTTTTCTTAACCTATATTGCTAGTGATTATGGCAATATTAGGATGGAAAACAATGGGACATCTAAAATTGTTTGCATTGGAAATATTGTTTTAAAGACTAACAGTGGTTGTGGGCTCATTTTTAGAGATGTCAGACACATTCCAAGTATTCATTTAAACCTTATATCTATAGGGAAACCTGATGATGAAGGTTGTAATAGTCACTTTAGTGAAGGTGAATGGAAGCTTACCAATGGTTCTCTCATGGTAGCAAAACGGAAGAGGAGTAATACCTTTCAGTTAATGTCAGTAAAACTAAGTAAAGGAGGTGTGAATTTGATTGGTGACACTTCATTGGAGCTTTGGCATAAGCAGCTTGGTCATATGAGAGAGAAAGGGTTCCAAATACTTGTCAAGAAACAACTTTTGCCTGATGTAAAAGGTACTTCTCAAGAAACTTGCATTGATTGTCTTGCTGATAAACAACATAGAGTTGTATTTCAAAAAAATCCACCTGCTAGGAAATGTCATATACTGGATTTAGTTCACACAGATGTGTGATATATGGAAGATAGGTTAGTAGGTGGTGCTCTTTATTTTGTGACATTTATGGATAATCACTTTAGGAAGTTGTGGTCTTTGAAGTCCAAAGATCAAATGCTAGATGTGTTTAAGCAATTCCACATTAGAGTTGAAAGAGAAACAGGAAGACAGTTAATATGTGTCTGAGAAGGTAATGGTAGTAAATACAAAGGACCTTTTGAAGAATACTGCAAAGAATATGAGATTAAACTAGAGAAGATAGTTCCAAAGACCCCACGATAGAATGACATAGCAGAGAGAATGAATCGCACTATCACAGAGCGAGTAAAGTATATGTTATCACATGTTAAGTTACCAAAATCATTTTGAGTTGAAGCAATGAGGACGGCTGTCAACCTGATTAAACTATCTCCCTTTTATGCTCTGGATGGAGATATCGCGAAATAGTCTAGACAAGTAATGATATTTCTTATGAACACTTACATGTGTTTGGTTGCAAGGCATTTGTGCATATTTCTAAGGATGAAAGAGCGAAGCTTGATGTAAATTCAAAGCAATGCATTTTTCGGGTTATGCACATGATGAGTATGGGTACAGGTTGCGAGATCCAGCAGAGAAGAAGATTGTCAAGAGCAGAGATGTGGTCTTTCTTGAAGACTAAACCATTGAAGATATTGAGAAGCTAGAAAAATCAAAATCCTCATATAAGATTTCTACAAATGTAAATCCAGTGCTCTCACTTGAAGATTCTAATAATGACCGGGGACATATGGAAGATTCAGTTGAAGAGCTCCAAGAGCCTCATCAGCAAATTGAGTTGAAGAGATCTTCAAGAGAGCAAAGACCATCAGTTAAATACAATCTAGATTAGTATGTGATGTTGACAGACGGGTAAGAGCCTAAATGTTATCAAGAAGCCATGTTACATGAGCAGAAAAAGAAATGGGTTAAAGCTATGTAAGATGAGATGAAATCCTTGCGTAAGAACAAGACATATGATTTGGTGAAACTACCAAGGGGCAAGCGACCATTGAAGAATAAATGGGTATATAGATTGAAGACTGAAGAGAATAGCTCATAGCTAAGATATAAGGCAAGATTGGTTATGAAGGAGTTTAGTCAAAAGAAAAGTGTTGATTTTGATGAGATTTTCTCACCAGTGTCGAAGATGTCTTCCATTAGGGTTGTACTCAGTATTACTACCTATTTGAACTTGGAGATTGAGCAAATGGATGTGAAGACAGTGCATGGTGACTTGGAGGAAGAAATTTACATAGAGCAGCCTAAGGGGTTTAAGGTCAAGGGGAAGGAGCATCTTATTTTGCAAATTAAAGAAGAGCTTATATGAGTTGAAACAGGCTCCAAGGTTGTGGTATAAGAAGTTTGACTCTTTCATGATTGATCAGGGATATACCAGGACTACATTGGATTATTGTGTCTTATAAAGAGATTTGGCACTAGTGAGTTCATTATTCTCCCATTATATATTGATGATATGCTAATTATTGGCCATGATGTCAAGAAGATACAAGATATGAAAATTATTATGAGTAAGTCTTTTTCCACCAAAGACTTAGGACTCGTATGCCAAATTCTCAGTATGAGAATTGTTCGTGACAGGAAGAGCTAGAAATTGTGGTTATCCACAGGAGAGATACCTAAAAAAGTTATTAGAGAGATTCAACATGAGCAAGGAAAAACCTGTTTGTTCTCCACTTGTAGGTCACTTTAAACTCAATTCTCAGCAGTGTCCTAAAAGTGAAACAGACAAAGAAGACATGAAAGAATTCCTTATGCCTCTACAGTTGGCTGCCTAATGTATGCTATGGTGTACACTATAGTGGATATTACTCATGTTGTTGGTGTTGTTGGTCGCTATCTCTTGAATCAAGGTAAAGAACATTGGACTATAGTCAAATGGATTCTCCAGTATCTCAAGGGCACTTCTAGATTATGTTTGCAGTTTGGTGGTAGCAAGCCTATATTAGAAGGGTTTTCAGATGCTAATATGGTTGGAGATCTTGATTCTAAGAAGTCCACTTCAAGTTATCTGATTACTTATGCAGGGGGAGCAATGCCTTGGCAATCAAAATTACAGAAGTGTGTTGCACTATCTACCATTGAAGCACAATATATTGTTGTAACTGAAGCCTGCAAGGAAGTCTTGTGGATGAAGAAATTTTTAGAAGAACTGGGTCAAGAGTAAGAAGACTTGAAGTTGTTTTGTGATAATCAGAGTACTATAAATCTCAGTAAGAATCCAACTTTCCATTCCAGATCTAAACACATTGATGTTAGTTATCATTGGAGTAGAGATATATTGGAATCAAAACTTTTGAAGCTAGAGAAGATCTATACTGATGAAAACGGTTTAGATATGATGACTAGAGCTCTACCCAATGAGAAACTCATTTATTACAGACAGATAGCCGGTGTGATGGAACTCTCCACATGAGTTGGAGAGGGAGTTTGTTGAGTTATGGATCCAACCCATATGGGTTTGTAACATATAACAGAGGAAATCATAAATATTGTATATATCTAGAAGAAAACTTGGAAAATAAGGAGATTTGTGCAATAAAGGAGGCTTGGAACAATGTACGCCGGGAAAATTAGGATCAAGGTCGCTGGCCTTCAACATCATTAAATGTCGACTTTCAACAATATTGTCTACGCCGACCAAAAGCCGCTAGCATTGAGCCGACCTTCAACATACACCAGCTATAAAGGTCACTGGCATAGGTTTGTTTCTGCTACTGATTGAAATCCACTGTTGCGGTGAAGATTTTGTGATTCACTAGTATTACAAGTGAAAAAAAAAATAGTATAATCCCATTATTTGTTGATAGTTGAAGAATTTGTGCGACAATCCGTCATTTCGTAACAAGTGGAAAAATTACTTTGTTATTTTTCAATTATTATTTTGTTATCGCATAGGTAAGATGAAAAATTGCTTTGTTAGTACAGGACATTGATTTTTTTTTTTTCTAACAAGTGGTATGAAAGCCGATATTTCGACTGAGAAACTCTCATAGTTAGCCATCCATGAGGAAAAAAGAGTTTTGTGGTGTGACTCGTTTGTGAAACATTTCATGTATGGTGAGTAGATGGAGAGCGTACCACTATAAAACGGGTTTAGTGGAATCAATTTGATAAGCTCTTATTGAGAGAGAGTATGACTTAACCCATTGTGGAGACTCACAATTGAGGAGAAGATTTATTAGGGTGTAAGGATGAGCTTGGAAAAATCTCATGTGGAAGATATGAAATTTATGTGAAGGGTTTATAAGAGAGAAGATCTATTAACCTAATATTTTAAATTTTTTATTATAAATGGTGTCAAGGCTATTTGTGTATTCCTTCACAAAGCTCATTTGAAGAATTTCTTCCCGTTAAAGCTTCCTCCTCTTCCTAACAATTTCCCAGAAATATTTCGCTACAAGCTTCCTTAAATGAATGCTGGAGTGTGGAAATCCAAAAATCCAACAACAATATTTATTTTCAAGATGATTAGAAGAAGTTTGCAAAAGAAAAGTCCTTAGAGTTTGGAGAATTTTTGGTTTTCTATTATCATGGCGGTCAAAATTTTCTTATTCACATCTTCGGGAAAAATGGCTGTGAGGTGAATGGTGGAACTAAAGTCATAAAGCTTGATCCATTTAGTAGGAGTGAAGACATGGTGGAGTATACTCGGGATGCAGTGACCGAAGATGATGACGAGAGTGACGAGGCAACTAGTCAGCAAAGATTTCTTTCCTGTGTTGGTAATCTGAGGCCTTCAAACAAGCATCGTAGGGTGATGGTTTGTACTCAAACCTAACTTTACGTGGTGATTATTATTATTATTAGTGTTAATATGATAAATGGTACTTGAACTTTTGATAAAATATGTAATTATGTATCTAAATTTTAAAATCAATTAATTTAATGTATACACTTTAAAATTGATTAATTTAGTACATAAAAGAACTTTTTATGTACTTTAACTTTTTATTGTATATTTTACTAAAATTTAGATATCATTTGTGATATTATTATTATTATTATTATTATTATTATTATTAAATGCATCCGGTTTACTTTACCTTAGACTGATGAGTATTCTTTCGCAATATATGCCAAGAGTATTCAAAAGATTTGTCACGATACATCCAACTATGAAGCTCCATTTAGCCAATGGAAGTGGTACTTCAATGGTTGTAGATCGTAATTGTGTGTATTACTTTGACAGGGGATGGTCTTAGTTTCAAAGGGCAAATAATTTCCACGTAAGGGATATGCTGTTTTTTACTCTAATCGATAGGAAGGATGTTTTCATTTGAAGTTTCACTTCTTTCAATTAGACGTTTAGGTTAATTAACTACTAATCTTTTTAGCCTTTTCTGTTGTCATTAGTAGATCTTGAGCATGTTTTTGTTATGATCATGCAATTCAACGTTTTGGCCTTTTGTACTCTAAATGTTTTTGTTATGAGATTTTAAAACATTAATTAATTTAATTAGACTAAAATGCATATTAACTAATTAAATTTATATTTTATTAAATTAGGATGAATTATATAAGAATACCCAACATTTGGGAATAAGTTCATTTAAAATCCTAACGTTTTTTTAAGAAGTTAGTCAATTTGGGTCTCTAAAGATACGTCAGGAGAGAATATTTAATCAAAACTCATAAGACTCTTCTCTTATTGACACGTGTTCTTGAAGATCTAAATTGACTAACTTTTTCAAATGTTAGGATCTTAAATTAACTTTTTCCTAAATGTTGAGACCTTTTTTTAACCACTCGAAATGTTGAGACCTTAAATGAACTTACTCCCAAATATTAAGACCTTCTTGTATGATTTATCTATTAAAATTATGTTATTTGAAATATATTAGATTCGAATTTGATACAACTTTTACAAAATATTTCAATTCTGACTAAAATAAGGCAAAACTGGGGAAAGTCTTGCACGCTAATCGCTTTTGTAAGGTTTGAGGTCAGTTCAGTGGTCTTTTGAAGTAGTTCGTTTGTTAGCCCAACGGTTCTCATCCCAACCTATTTGATCAATAAACTTACGCTTAAAACAAGATCAAATTCGATTTGGTTCAAGCTTCACAAAATCGGGGCTCTACAATTTATTTTTCTAGTTTCTACTGATTTGAATTATTTTTTAAAAATAGTAAATGGATCTCAAAATCACCAAAATTTCTATTTTGAAAATATACATACTAAACTATTATTTTGTAAAATTTAGTTTAAAAATAATTTCATTTGATATTTTGATTAATCATCACAACTCAGCTTATTTAATATCTAAACTACTATCCAGATTTATATAATTTGAAGCTTTAACTAATCAAATGATTTAATTTTGGTTTCAAAATTTCTAGATCAATATTAAAACACATAAACTTGAAACATCAATTTATCTTAAGTTATTGAATTGATTTGATATTTATTTAATTATTTATCTTGTTCGAACTTAAAGAAAATAAAAGTAAAAATATAATTTCTATACAATCCATAATCAAATACGCATTCAACGTGATTAATAAACATCATCAAAAAAATTAATAGCATTCAAACTCTTATACTTTCATATGGTTTCATTAAATCAATTTATTTATGCAAATAGTAGCTAATTTGCTATATTAACCAATTAAAGGTAATTATTTTCACTTTAATTCAATAAAACATATTGAAATGATATTCAAATTTATAGTAACATATTCCACATGTTCATATGCAATTTTAACGTTATATTTACAATTTCATTTTACATTGTTGTTATACGTATATATAGTCGAAATTCATAAATTCATATTACCAACAAGTTAATATCAAAATCATCATCAAAATTCAAAATCAACAATAAAAATAGTGATAATGTAAAAATGGTATCTGACTTTCACAAAAAGTTCAATCAACTACCTGAAGTTTGGTTTTGAACAATTTGATATCTTAACAAAATTTTTGTATACATTTTTTCTACCAGAAGTTTTTGTTTTGATAATTTTAGTATAAAATAAGTTTTTGAGTACATCTTTCCTACTTGAAGTAAGTTAAATCACATAAAAATATATGCAAAAGCTTTTTCAAGTACCAAAAATGTCAGAACTAAACTTCAGATACGTAGTTGAACTTTTTGAAATATTCAGATACCAATATTCAAAACTAAACTTTAAGTATCTAATTAAACTTTGTGCAAAAGTTTCAGGTATCATTTTTGACATTAACCCATAAAAATATTGTCAACCATTATTTTATCCAAATTATTTAACATTACTTACTTGATTTACATATTAATTTGGAAAATACTCTACTAGTCCTACGGTCCTCTTGATGAAGTTTCTAATCTTCAATTTCAACTTCAACTTGAGTCCTCAAATTACCTAAGAATTCAGCTGAAATTAGAAATTTAATAGATAAAAAATTTGGATTGAATGATAAAAATGATGAGTAATAATTTACCTAATAAAGGTTCACGCTTAGTAAGGTTGAGCATGCCAACAATAGTTTTGATTTAAATCCAGGAAGAAAAAAATGTGTGCCAAGAAAAGTTTTCGGCTGTTGGCCTTTTTGGAAAATCAAAAGAAGAAAATTGAGTCAAATTGCAAAAGAGTGGTTAAAGAGTATAGAGGCCAAGTACCGGGTTGACAATTTCACCAAGAGGAACTACAATCCCTTATTTTGACTCTGAATTAGAAGATCTAAATGACAAAAAAGAGACTTGAACTTTTGGAAATGAGTTCAACCACAGGCCAATGTCATCACTATTTGGTAGTGCGATTGCCTCCTTTGTGAGATTATGGCCAACACTCTTACTTGAAGCTGGATAATGTTATAGATCTCTCTACAAATCACACATATAGGTATTGCATAATTCTTCCTTATAATGCCAAATTCATTCTACTATTTTTATAATTTGGTAATGCTATGCTTTGCTATTAGATGCTGGAAGTGAATTTGGATACTTTAATAAAAAAAACCACAATATGAGAATTTTGCAAATATACTAGGATTAACACAGCTTGTAGTTGCAATTTACTACATGCCTCTACGGGCTACTGATTAATCCTTCTCCTCATAACCAAGAGATAAAGATATACAGTTAGTAGAAAAAGACAAAAAATTAGTACAGAAAGTTTGTAACTCTTAAAGATTTCAACTTCTAATTAACTAAGATTTCACTTAGTGCACATATCATAATACAACTAATGGTGAATTAAGAAATCTCTGCAAAATTTGATTTAGGATACAAATCCATTTATATGAATAGCATAAAAATTCTTTGCCAAAACATGGTTAACGAAAAGCTTTTTTGTTTCGACAAATTGTTATTGGCTACCAAACTATCTCTCTATTATTTTTAATGCAAACTCTTTATTTTTTTTTTTTCCTCTTTCGTTGTCCTACATTGGAAATACTCTAATGTCTAATTAAAATATATAAATAAGCAAATAAATGGATTTCCTTTTTAAGAAAATATTGGTGTTGGAATTGGAAATAAATTGAATCTAGGAACTTATGCTTAGAACCAAAAAAAAAAAAAAAAATGAAAAAGATGACAATGTTGTATTTGACCATCTTTAAGGTGGGCAACGTTGACGCTGACCCTATCCTAGTGAAGGAGATGTTGAAATAGACTTAAATCAAGTTGCTTCCCTGAACTGGCAGCTTCATGTTATATCCTTGATGTGAGGATTATGGACAACAGCAGTTTCAAAATAAAATGTGTTAACAATAGACTGACAGTCGACCTATTTATGTTTAGGATATGATTACCATTAAAGGTATATGAATTTTTGTTCATCCTACAGTTATCATATAAGCTCAAGAGGTCTTCCTACTCTCAATGTTTCTCATGGTAAGTTGTGAGGCTAGAGTCATTGGATTTAGACTCTTCTATCTTAGCAGCAAGTTTTTAGGTGTTGCTTTAAAGATATTCACAAATCTCATGTATAGTGATCTGCATGTCTATAAGATTATATATTCATTTCTATGCAATGGTTCAAATTCTTTAATACTTCCACACAATCCTTAACATATACAAAGGTGGACATTAAGTATTCAATTTCTCTAATCTACACAAGCATGGTCACAAACACAGGTCCATCAGTGATAAAACACGGCACCGTCATAGTGCACATACGACAATGATCAAGCCAGATCATTCACGTCACACTTATGGTTAATCGTTTGAAGGCTTATCACTTTCTGAGAATGATAATCAACTTTATCTTAAATATTTAGAAGAGACATATTAGATTTTGGAAGAATGTGCAGTATGTGTAATGTTCGTGTGAATTCTTCATTTGTATTAATTTCATGTAAATGTAGGTGAAGTGAAATGGAACAATGTTAACCACAAGTTGAACCAAAGTTTAAAGCATGAATTTAGAAGTAGAAACAATTCTATAAAACCAAGTGTATTTGGCCCTACCAAACAATCTATGAAGTTGTGGTATAGGTACAGTTTTTGTCACCTACTATTTTATTAGCATAGACAACAAAATCACATGAAACAATAGCAACCACCTAAGCCTTAATCCAAACTATTGTTTTTCACCTGGAACCTTGGTGTAAGTATTGACAGGCAGCATCCCCTCTGAGACATCCAAAAAAGCTTGTGAATTCGATAAAAACCGATCCGCCATTACTGTCAATATCAAATTCACATCTTCCTTCCCGCCTGTCGGTATCATCCCTGGTGGTATAAGAGATTCACCAATCAATTCCTCATAATTCAATAGAGATATCCCTTGCATGTAATTGAATTTCACTATATTCGGGTTCTTCACTGTGAGATCAACACCTAGCGTCCCGTTTACGTTAACTTCCATGTGGAAAACATCTAGGGACATGTTCATGTCCTTCAAATTGATTATGTCTAGGGTGACTTCAGGAGGCTTGATCCAAAAAACTGTGAAGGCTAAGATGAAGATAAGAATCACAATGGCTAGGACTATTGCAATTGTTATTAAAAATATTTTTCTAGATCTCGGATTGCCATTTCCTCCATAGTTTTCTTCTTGTTCCCCATTCTTCAATATTGTTGTTGCTGAACTAACTTCCATTCTTCACGCAACAATTGATTTGTTTCGAGTTGATAATTGATATTTTATTCAACGATAGAATCAACTAGAGCAGAAGATAATAATAGTTTTTAATTTTTTGACATTTTTCCAAATTGATGCCAATAAATAAGGAAGAAAGAGGAAATATGGTTATGAACTATCATCTTAATTTGGTAATTACTAGAGTTTGTTAGATGTGTTTACACTACATTTGCTATATTTGTGCATGTAATGGGATGAAGATATTAATATAAATAGTATTTGTTGAAATTAATAAGCTCATGCTCAGTTGAACAACTTGTCTCCTACTTTTTGGGAAATTAATATAAATTATTTAACTGCAATCCCTTGCTTTGACTGTAGATTAGAAGATTTAAATGGCAAAAAACATACTTGAACTTTTGGAAATGAGTTCAAGCTCAAGCCAACGTCATCATCTCTTTAGATGATGTTTTGCTATGAGTTCAACACTCTTATTTGAAGCTGGATAATGTTATAGATCTCCCTACAAATAACACATATAGGTATTGCATAATTCTTCCTTATAATGTCTAATTCATTCCACTATTTTCATACTTTAGTAATGTTATGTTTTGTTATTAGATGTTTGGAGTGAATTTGGATACTTTAATAAAAAACCACAATATGAGAATTTTGCAAATATGCTAGAACTAACACAGCTTGTAGCTGCAACTTACTTCGTGGCTCTAGGAGCTATCAATTACTCCTTCTCCTCATAACCAAGTGATAAAGATATATAGTTAGTAGAAAAAGAAAAAAAATTATTATAGAAAATTTGTAACTCTTAAGATTTCAACTTCTAATAAACTAAGATTTCACTTAGATGCACTTTTTCTAATACAACTAATGGTGAATTAAAGAAATCTCTGCAAATTTAAATCTATTATGCAAATCTATTTATACGAAAAACATAAGAATTCTTTGCCATAACATGGCTGATGAAAAGCTTTTTCGTTTTGACAATTTTTTATTGGCAACCATACTATCTCTCTATATTTTTAATGCAATTTGAGAATCTATATATTTTCTCTTTATCTCTTTATTTTTTATGCTTCCGTTGGCTTGCATAAGAAATACTCTGATTTCTAATTAAAATATATAATTAAGTAAATAAATGGGTTGCCTTTTAAAGTAAATATTGGTGTTAGAACTCAAATTGAAAAATATTTAAGTAAATGCTCATTAAAATTTAAAAATATACATATAGATACCCCATTTTTACTAATTAAGGCTTTAATTCATAATAAAAATGAGTGTTATATTAAGCCCACAAATTATAATTTTTCATAATAATAATAATAATAATAGAATTAAAAATATATAATAATATTAATAATAGGTTCATGTAGATAGTATAAATATTACAGTGTTACATAAAAACAATTTAGGCTTAATATAATACAAAGCTTAGTCATAAATAAGCCTTGGGCCCAATTAAATGGTCCATAATAGATTGACCTATGTAATTGGGCCTAAGTATTAAGCTTAAAGTATAATATGTTTGCAAACCCATATTAAGGTTAGCCTGTATGAATAAGTCATTACATTACAAATAGGAGGTTAATATTAGGCTGGGCAAAAAAACCGACCAAACCGTGAACCGAACCGGACCGAACCGAAATTTCAGTTCTTTTTGGAAACGGTTTGGTTCGCGGTTCGGTTCATTGAAGAGCAAACGGTTCGCGGTTCGGTTCGGGACATGAACCGAACCGAACCGTTTTATTTATTAAAAAATTACATATTATTTTTACTCTTAATTATTTTATTAATGGTACATATCTATATCACAAATTTTAAAAATAATTAATTTTTAAAAATAAATTAATTGTTTTTAAAATTTTTTACTTAGATATGTGTTAGTTATTCGAATAAAATTAGATTTTTCATAATATGTTCAATTGTTATGTTATCTAAGTAAGATAGATTTTAGAA
The DNA here is from genome assembly GCA_024138025.1 of Combretum micranthum. Lineage (NCBI taxonomy): Eukaryota > Viridiplantae > Streptophyta > Magnoliopsida > Myrtales > Combretaceae > Combretum > Combretum micranthum. The sequence goes on from JAMXBD010001538.1 coordinate 262,519, forward strand.
TTTAAACTCTAGTATTCTAACTTAAAAAAATTAATTGTTGTAAATTTTTTTACTTAGATGTGTTGTTATTCATTAGGATATAAATTAGATTTTTTATATTATGTTTTAATTGTTATGTTATCTATAAGTAAGGTAGATTTTATAATTTAACCTCTAGTATTCTAACTTCTGTTTATTTTTTTTCCATTTGTCTCACTAATTAATCTACTTCTATTATTTAGTTACTTATTGATTTATATAATTGGTAATATGTTAGTTAGAAGCATACAAAGAATTACATTTTATGTCTTCTATTGAGATAAAGTCTAGTATATCATTATAGTTCAAGAATTCAAAAAATGAGACTAGTCATAGTTATAATTTATAATGGATGAAATCTTTTCCTTCCTATAAGTTTTACATGTTTATTTGATAAATGATTAATTTTAATATTATTGTTTATATTTGCATTAGTGATAAGAATATATGTATTGAATTTTTTCGATAGAATATATCTTTTATTTATGAAAAACGGTTTCGAACCGCAAACCGAACGTACGGACCGTTTTTTTTTTCGGTTCGAAATTTACGGAAACGTATAGTTAGGTTCGAATTTAAAGAAAAACCGAACCGTAAATTATGGTGCGATTCGGTTCGAGGTACAAACCGAACCGAACCGTACCGTGCCCACCCTAGTTATATAGATGTGCCAAGCTAGTGCCAAATACCAAGTTTGAGGCATTTTTTTATTTTTTTCTTTTTGTGATTGCACCAAATTAATAGTGAAAACATGAAGTACGCACATAATTCTATGAATCAATACTAAAAAGTAGTCTTGATTCAAAGTTTTAAGTGGTCAAAATGGATCATAAATATTGGAAAAATTATTAAAGGCAGATGAGCTCAAATGATCACCATTGATGGTGATATAAGCAATTTTGACCAAAATGAAGCTTCCTGTGCTCAAGTTTGGTAGAATATTCGAATTATTGAGTTTACACATTAAAAACTTAACCAAATTTTGGATTTTTTTTCTTAAATCACAATCAGAGAACCCCAATTATGCCAATCCAATTCAAATCATGTTTAAGTGTTTTCATGTTAATTCAAGCTCCAATTCTATGAATAAGAGCTTGAAAATCACAATTAGCATCAAGCATTCACACAAAGATCATAATAAACCTTCAGATCTAAGTTGGTTCTTTGAAGTTAGGGTTTCAACATTTGAATCTTCGATTTGGGGGTTTCCAAAGTGAAATTAAGCTAATCCTCAATTCAGAGTAGTTCAAGTAAGGTAAGCTTCGTGTAGGTAGCTTGGACGACCTCTGAAGCCATCAAAATTCACTCCAGCAAGTTCATCCGTCGTGCACCACCACTGCTACTCACCAACGACCACTCCATAACCAATTTTGGAACAAGGCACCACCATTGGAGTGTTTAGGAGGCCGAGTTCGGCCTATTCAACCAAATCTAACTCCATAGATGGTTACCGATCGACCATCTCCTCCTTCCATCGGCCGTTGAGGTTAGACACAACCCAACTGGAGCTTCAAGCTCCGACCCTACTACCCGCATGCCCATGCCTGTTCTTCATCCAAGTTATTTTCTTTTTTTTTATTTAATTAATTTAATAATAAAAGAGAAAAGAATAAAAAGAGAGATAATAAAAAGGAAAATAAAAATTATATAAAGTAATACGATTTCTTTAAAAAAAGTAGTATTTTTATGGAATGTATAAAAATAGAAAAGTAAAAAGAAAATAATAATAATAAAATGAATTTTGGACACTAGAAAAATCTTATTTTTCTAAAATAAAAAGAAAATGCTAGCTTAATAGGGTTGATATCATCAAAAATAAAATTTTCTTAAAATCATAAAAATTTAATAAACTTAAAATGAAAGATTTTTTAAATTAAAATGGTCCAAAAGACTAAATTTTTATAAAAAAAACTATGTGATATCTAATCTTGACTAACAAATATGTAGGCACTTACGGGGCAGCTTAAAAGCTAAAAAAATCTATTTTTTGTAATATTTATTTAATTTGCAATTACTTATAAATTCACTAACCTGTAAATATAAATAAATTAATGTAAATATTTCGCGTAAATACTATTTCAATTAATAATTAGTTGCAAAGTTATAACTTCATAAATATTTCTAATTTCAACAAATTTAAGAGCATTAAATAAATGATATTTAATTAAAGAATTAAGGTGATAACTGTTTGGTTTTAATAATAGCCTCTGAACTACGAAATTTCTAATTTTATGAAAAGTTGGTTCCCAAATTAATTTTTATCGCAAACTAATGGCTAAACTATGATCAACCAACTAATTAATTCAAACTTATAATTTTTTCCCGATTTCAATGAGTGGCTACTCCTAAATTTTTTTAAAAAATTTTCTTTTAATTCTCAGTTGATGATTTATATTAGAATGGGCTTGGAATTGATATAAATCAAATTACAAAAAATTAAACTATAAATGAAAATTCAGGCTCGACAAGAGACTTTGCTATGGGAGACTAGGTAAAAAAGGCTACTAGGATCTTCTTTAGAAAATCGTTCACTTCATAGTAATTGTAATTTTATTATAACCTTATTCCCGATGAAAAACTACCTGATTATAAGGTCTGTTTGGATGGTCAATTTTTTATCTATATCTATATCTGTATCGAAATTATATGTGTAAATATGTCCGATTTGTATTTATATTAATATTTGATTTATTTGATCTTTTCATGAGAACTGTCAATTTTTTTATATGTTTTTTATTTGTAGATAAATAATTTGTTAGAAAAAAGTTTTAAAAAAAGTCTTATCTGCTTAAAAAACTAGCCAAACAAACTCATAAAAATATTAAATAGCCATTCTTTATTTAAACCTATGAATGACAATTGAATATTAAAATTATCTTTTTTCAAAAATGCTCTCATTTAAATAAAAAAATAACAAAAAAATCTTATTACATTTCTATTCTATTTTTCAATATTAATAATTTTATTACAAACTTATCCTTACGATTAAGTAAACATGCTGTTATAGTAAAAAAAAAAAAAAAAAAAGAACGAGCTGTTAGTCTATTAGTGTGTCCTTGATTAATTCTTATTTGATTTCGACTTTTAGACTGCACACGTGATTTGGTACTCTTGCTTTTTGTCCTATTAATTACTTCTTATTTGATTTCGACTTTTGACTACAAATATTATTCAATATTTTTGGTGTTTTCCTAAATTTGTGCGGATGGCATTTATATGACGTCTATATTCGATGAAGTTTTTAATTTTTTCTATCGCTCATTTTGTTATATTGGAAGAATTGTGTTTATGGTGCTGGAATTGTCTGCACATTGTGGAAATTTTCTATTCTTTTGGCCAGGTGATTGGCATGAATTTTACATAAAAGTTTAATTTGGTATCAAAATTTTGAAATGGTTAATTTGATATCTAATCAAATGATCATTTTATTATCTTTTTTAGCTCAATTTGTTTTATTCATTGTCCACCGGTATGAAAAAAAAAACCAATCATTATAAGTGCTTATTTATTGGTTATTACTTTATTTAATCACTCTACAGTGATCTACTTCTTACTGAAAAAGGGAATTTTACTATCATATGCTCACACAGTGAAAAATCAAAACCAAATCCAAAAATATTGATCACATCGAATGCATTAAATAAGACTCGTATTCTTGAAACATTGCAAAACTAGTAACGGTTTGTAACTTTGCCCTTGCACCAGTATTTGGATTATTTTGCTAGAGAAACCATTAGTATTAGGAAGTTTAATAGACAATTTTAAATCTAGTAAACTTTTTAGTGGATATTACTCCCCATTTATGTCAAAATTGCTAGTGTGCATTTCGATTTGTACCCTTTACACTATGGGCCTCTACCTTCAGCTCTGCTTTTCATGAAAGGTTTTTGAAGCTTGCTCCAAAAAAAAAAAAAAAAAAAAAAAAATACTATCTGCATAATAGCAATAGCTTAGCTCAGTAAAGTCCACTTAGTTAAGTAAAAAGGTCTACATTGCAAATGAGAATTGTGTAGCTATTTAATACAAAAAAATAGCTTGTTCACTGGGCTAATACTACTCTATAAAAATATGATATAATTTTCCTTTTCTCCTTATAGCATATTAACAGAGTCAACTGTCCCTCATACCCCATATATTTGACATATTGACCACTTTGTGTGTTAAGACCTAAGGGTGGATGTAAGCAGAACACACTGCAAAGGGTGCAACAGATTTCAATACCATGATAGAAGAAGGGCAAAAGCACCAAAAAATTTACAATCCTGTGTGCATATATGAAAATTTAGAAATTCTCATTGAAACAGTTTTGTTGAGCATTTCCACGGACAAGGGCTTTGATTCTAAATCAAAGGAAACGATGCCTTTCTTAAGTTAGTACCTAATAAATAGACAACGTGCATTTTGTTTTGATGTTTTTTGATAAGTTGCTCCCGTATACAATAGAAAAGTATTAGGGGAAATGCTCAATTAGAAAAATTATTTAATACCATTTGTGTGATGGCAAATGTAGAGGTCTCAACAAACTATCAAAGCCATATCAACAAGTTGTCATTATTCCATGGAAAAGTTGCATACTTATAATGTACCAACAAAAACAACGATGGTGCTTATACTGCAGTTAGACATAGGCATTGGACCAATCTGGACTGGCACTAGTCTTGACCTGCCAATTCACAAGTTGGGTGAGGTTGCACTAACTCAGAACAGGCTCAATCCAGCCGTTGACTCCTGGGTCAATCGGCAAGGTCATGGCCTACCAACCTGAGACTTTTAATTCTTTTTTAATTTCTTCCATTGTTTTTTCTTTTTTTAACAAATGCAACCGATCTAACCCTCCATGTTAATGGGTCAGTAGGGCTGATCAAACCTAGCCTGTGCCGATGTTAAATTTTGCAGCCAACTTCATTGTAATATTTTATTGGGCATCATAAAACCATTGAAAAGAAATAGGGATTATGCCATACATGGTATTTAAACTTATGCAAATATGCATGCAATTATGTATCTTAATTTTGAAACCAATTAATTTAGTACTTGAACTTTAAAATTGATCAATTTAGTACCTAAAAAATTTTTAAAATCGATCAATTTAGTGCTTGAAAAACTTGATAGAGATACTGTTCACATACACGAAAGTTCTTTCAATTAATAAATCGATCGATTTAAAGACTTAAGGACTAAATTGATCAATTTCAACGTTCAAGTCCCCAGTTACATAATTTATCAAAATTCAAGTACTGTTTGTGTTTATTTGCTCGCAATTTTTGGTATGGTTAGAACCATGCAAATTTGATGTAAGTTTTTCTTGTAGTAGAGAATTTTCCTCGACAAAAATAGATAGTCTATCACTCCTTAAAATGAAAAAGAAAATTATCCCTGCACAATTCACAACTCTACAATATAATATAATAATAAAGACACCAACTACCTACTTGTCTCAACATGAATGTTAGGCAAGACTTCTGAATTATGAATGAAAATTGCTCCAAATATAGAGACAAAATTTTCTAAATGCAGCAAAATTAATTTGGAATCTGAATACAAAATCCAACAACACAAAATTTGGGAATAATCTTTTTCTTATTTTTTTTCATTGATAATAGATTTGCATACACACACACACACATAAAAGAATATGTCAGCACTCCTTAATGCCCCACTAGAAACTGAATAGCGCATGCTATTTTTTTCTATTTTTTTCTCTTTCTCTATTTTTTTTATTTATTTTCTTTTATAACTCTAAACTACTAATTACAAAAGGTAAAATGTAACTGAAATAACCCTATAACAACTTCTCGATTCTTCAAGCTAAAGGTAATGAGTGTATGTTTAGGGATGTAATCGGGTTGGGTTTAAACAAATCATATAAAACCAAACCCTGACCTGCTACTCTCGAGATCTCCCAAACCCGATCTTATGACCCTACAGTGTTTTCACATTATATCAAAACCCACTCTATAGGATTTCATTTAGAACTAGAAACTTGATCCTATAACCTTAACTTTTTTTTTCATTTTCAAGTTTTAATAATTAATTTAAGTGAAGCCGATGCTTTTGACATACATTTTTTATACATTCAAAAATGAAAAGATGCATATTAAATAGATAAAATGTATGGCATATCACATTCATGATTCAATATTTAAACACATAAATATATTACTTTTACCATAATATCTCATCTAAGAGACTTATACAAGAACATGTTTAAATTAAATCCCATCTTGAAGCTAAAATATGACACATCAAATAATACTAAAGAAAATATGACTTGAACAAATTTTAATAAAAGTTCTAAGATCCTTAACTAGTCTAGTAAATATAAAAGAAAAAAAAAAACATTTCTGGGATGTAGAAAAGATGGTAGTTCCTCCATGTTTCCTTTCCTCTCTTTACCCCTTTAATAATGTTTTTATTTATTTGTTTGTTTCTTAAATTATTGTACTAGGAAATCAGGTATTCATCGGGTTTATTATATGATACAAACCCGATCCAATAACCCTATAGGGTTTTTACTAGATATTCAAACTCGATTCTAAAATCCTATGGGGGTTTTGATCAATGAGTTGGGAACCCTATTATGGCCCACTCGGTTGCCTATTAGGTATGTTTACCTATTCACACTTGTTGTTTTTATCAATATAATAATCTCCATTTTCATCCGGGGCAACTAGAGATGTGCTTTCGTAAGCAATGTTTCCTTCGTCTAAAATTGCCAGTTGTGTGTTTTTTCATCTAGGGCAACCAGAGAAGGTACTTTCGTTAATAATGTTTCCTTCTTTCAAAATTGTCGGTTGCCTCTTGGCAATACTAAACTGTTGGTCTAGTTTCGCGGCAAGTGATGTCAGTTTATCACATGTAAAATTGCCAATCACTTCATGCGAAACCTGGTACTTGGCTTGCCAATTCAATATCCATGCTTTTCGCAATTCATTCTCAAGATTTTTCTTTTTCGATTTTGTATATAGTCACAAGCACTATAATTTTTCATTTGCCTACAATTTCTTGTTCTTTGCGATCTGAAATCGATTATTATCCAAGTGATTTCATTATGACTTGAAGACTAAATGGCAGGATGTATCGAAGAACCAAAGTCATCATAGATGGTCGTAAAAGGATCCACCCCATAGAAAATGGAGAGCTCTTGTACCTTCTTTTGAGACATGTCTTTCTCTTCTTGAAAGTGAGTTTTCCTAATCTTTTGTTGGTAATGAATTCCATGGCCAATTAATTTCCTGGCCTACTCATTATAGGCTACATTAGTAGTCCAATATTCTTGTCTCAAGTGACAGTGATATAATATGCTTGTGAAACAAGACCAATGTATCAATATGAGTAAAAAGATAACAGAACAAACAATGAATACAAGTAAGTGCTAGTTTTGTTTCGTTCTAAGAGAAATTCAAAGTAGAATTCCAAGTATAAACTTTTGAACCATTTTCTGTCTCAATTTATTCATTATTGAATAGCGCAATTAAATCCCGATATGCCAAAAAGTTAAAAAGGAAATTTAAGGAAGGAAAGGAAACTACTTACCACACACAATTATGAAAAAGAAAGACAAAATTTACAAAAGATTGATGTAATGGAAATAGAAAGTAGTAAAGACCAAGTACTTTGGATTTCAATTCTTTAGTTCGTTTTAGTCTTACCGAATGAATTAGTCTCTTCCTATTCTGTTTCTTCTTTTGGATAAGTAGTTATTATTATTATTTTTTTTTTCCAAACAAGGAGTCATCTTTTATTCATATCAACCATGGTAAAGAGTATTAAAAAGATCATTCTCAAAAAATAAGGCATTAGAACGCAATAGCTTTAGGAGAAAGGATGTAATGGAAATCCTCCAATCATAAGCTATAGGATTTAACACACGCTTAACATAATAAAAGGAAACGGGTTAATTTCACTAGCAGTACCTAAACTTTCTCAATATAACAATTTTGTATCTAAAAGAAATTTCAACCCACAAAAATACCTAACTTTTTAAATTTTATATCCATGGTACTTTTAGCCGGGATCTGACCTAAAGTCCAACGATATGTTGACATGAGAATGAATTTATATTAAAAAATGTTTTCTTTTTTCCACATTAGTATATTTGTTTTTTCTTTTTCTTTTTTAGACTCTCTCTCTCACCTCCTCCCCCGCGCGCTGCCCCCACCCTCCCCCCCCCCAAACAATGCTGCTAATGCTTATTCTTTTTCCTCTTCTTCTTCCCTATAAAAAAATAATAAAACAAAAAACAAAGAAAAATAATTAGCACACATTACTAAAAAACAAAAATCACATTCTCATCAGATTAACTATATTTAAGACATCCTTGGTAAAACCATATGAAGATTTATACTAATACTAAAAAAACAAAGCAAAATAATTAGTACACCAATTAAAATATTTATAATCTTTCTTGCTTTTTTATTTTTATTATTTTTAAGTATAAAACCTAGACTAGAAGAAAAACAAAACATGAAAATTACTTAACTATAATTTAAGCTTGCATCTTAAATTAAATAAATGTAGAGATGGGTTCTGGAATGGGGTCGCATGGATAAGTTCTTGAACGCATGTGTCTCAAATTACCTTATCTTAACTTAATCATTCCAACTGTGGCTCGCATGGATCAATGTAGGTCACGTTTTTGTGATGGTGTCTGTGGGCTCAAAATGCTGGTTTTGAAGCTTTTGATGCTGAGTACTCACAAAAAATCGATGCAAAAGTTTACCTTTTTCCTAATCTATAGCACATGAGAAATCTATTGAACCCACTTTCTTGCTTCAGTGTGAAATGTCAAGTTCAAAATTCTAGAGAGAAGCTATGTCTTTCTCTAATTTTTAGAGAGAGAAAATGCGTATGGAAAGAAGAAAAAGAAGACAATGATGCAGTACTAGGAGATAGAGGGGAGAGAGAGAGATAAAAAATATAAAAGAAAAGAAAAAATAAGAAATAAGTAAAGTAGGAAAGAGAATTTTTTTAATATATATTCTCCTCTACATAAGTATTTGACCGTGAATTGATCCGATTCTGACCAAAAGTACGATGGGTATAAAAGTTAAAAAGTTTAGGTATTTTCGTAAGCTAAATTTTTTTTTAGATATGAAATTGTTATATGGGAAAAGTTCAAGTACTAACATTGCACCACACAAAGACTTTATAATGTCATGGGCTTGCTTAGAAAAAGGCACTGGGGCCCATTGTAGACTATTAACTTCTCCCGAGGTGGCGTTGATTACTTAAAGACAATCTAACTTAATCCTTACATCAGTCCAACCCATATCCTTAATCATTTCCAGCCTAAGAAGGCATGCGGCAACGTCACAATCCTCAGCTGAAGGGACTGTCACTAAGGCCAAATCACCCCAAACAAGGCTTCCATCCTGCCTTCTTGCTACCGTAGCAATGCCTCCCTCCTTCAAGGGACTAACACACGACCCATCACTATTAGTTCGAATAAGCCGCACAAACTCTTTATCCTCTCGAAAATCAATCCAACGCTTGAATGACCCATGCCATGCAAATCGAAGCTGCCATCCACTCCCTTCCCCAAACTCCTTTTCCTTCTCAGAGGTCATATCATCAGGTACCTTTTTAACTCCAAAAAATTTTCATTTTCTAAGAGTCGATCAATTAATAAAATGAATACTTACATCTAAAATTACCAATACATTAATATAGTTTATCAGTTTACAACTGATAGTTTAAAGATAAATAACATAACTTGAAATATATTCGATAGAACTCAATACCAAACTTAAAACTTAAACATAGTACTAATATTCAATTTAAAATTTATATATTGAAATTTTTAATAATTCTAAAAATATCGATAAAAAAAACGTTATCGATACTCAATTACGTTGACAAGAAGCCTACATAATAACTCAAGATGTAGATTAAACTAGCCTAACAACTAGCCAATAAAGAAATTCAACTTTTGTTTCCCCCCTCTTGATCGTGGGACATTGAGGAGTCAAAGGCTATTATTATTTTTTTCTTCTTTTCCATAGAGGCAATATAGCTTCAAGATCCTTGTAATTAGGCATTGTAAATGTGCTATGGCATGAAAAGGAAAAATGGCAAAAGAACGAGTACGATTGGGCCAGCATGTGGCATGTGAGGCACACAACTCACAAAGCACGTAAAATAAGTGTGCCGGCATGGCACAGCATACAAGTCAAGCAAGTTAGTATGTTGGCTTTTTTTAAATAAAAATATAAAAAATAGTATTTTTTTAGTTTACTGTAAATTGTATTTAAATAAATAAATAAATTATTTTTTTATTATTTTAATTAAATGTATTTTCCTTCTTAAAAAATATAATATATTTAGTATATTTTATTTTTTTAAATGATTTCAGTTGTGTTATTATCAACATATTAACTTCAATTTTTTTTAGAAAAATAAAAAAAAGGAACTTATGAAATAATATTGTAATAGTAATTAATTTATATCAAATGTTAAAATTGCTTAATTAATTTATTTAGAATAATTGTAAATTATTAAATAAATGAAATTAATAAATGCATTGGGATTAGTGGAAAATTAAGTTTCATTAGTTACATTTTTAACTACAAAAAATTCACAAGAATATTGGAAAAAAAAGATTATCAATCATTAACCATCCTAGGAATCTCTTCTAGGCTCACCCTACTATTATGTTTATGTCTGCAGCTACGAATTATGTGGTGACAACGACCCCCTCGGATCCCAAGTTGCTATCCTCGAGCCATCAGAAGTATGGGTCTTTCTGCTTCCTGCCAACAACGTTAGACCAATCTTTTAAGCACACACATGCTTCAACAGTATTATCATTTAGCCTATAGTAATGCGGTTTGTGAACCCCTCCGCCTTAACTAAAAGCTAACTTCAATGAAACTGTTGAAGCAGGAGAAGCCAAAACATCACGTGCCACTATAGAAAGCATCATCATTATGTGTGTCTTCTTCTTCCACCAACCGAGGACATTGAAATCATCCCCTTCGTTCCTCCCTCCCTTTTCTGGTTCCTCCTCCTCAAGTGGCTGCACCTCATACACAAGCATGTCATTGAAGATTTCCTAGAAAGTCGCAAGGTTACTCCCAACATTATGGGAAATTTATTTACTTCTCTTTGAAAAACCCCAAGATGAGTAACTATTGGATCGCTATGGTCAGGGTGGTGGTGGATTCGTCTAATCACGATACCAATTCAAGTCTTTGAGCAAATTTGTTGCTTCGATATGAAAACTTATGACCTCTGATTCAAGATCGACCACACCAATATTCTTGTAAAATTCCTTGAGGAGTGTTTTAGTCGCATGGAACCTATACCATAGATCTAGCATTGTTGCAACATGGAAGAGCATATGGAGAGGGACGAAATAGCCCTAGAGCTTACTAGCCATTGTAGACACAGCAGTGGTCAGATCAAGATCGGAACTGTAGTTACTCAGCACATCCAATATGTTAACCAAGTGGGGAAATACACAATTGCTAGTAGGATAGTAATAACCTGATAAATGTTATGGTAGGCTAACAAATGTTTTCAGGATCTCTTTAAGTGCATGTGTTATTTGCCAATCCTGACTCTCCATTAAATCAATATTATGATTGGAGGGATAGAGTAGGGTATTGTATAAATGAGTCAAATCCCTTAAGAACTTCAATGCCTAGTGAAGCATTTTGAACGTAGGATTCTACTTGGTCTTACAATCAAGTATAGGCATCTTTTCCTTTAAACGGTGTATCTTGACAAACTCCATATACATCTCTTTATATCTTCATGAAACACGAAAACAGTTGATTGCATATCTTATCTTTTTGATATGTATGTCAAGGCCACAAGCTTTACCTGCTTGCACTGCTTAATTCAAAATATGGCAGACACATCAGACATGAAGGAACTTTTCATCATACGCTAGATTTAACGGTCACTTTGGATATTGAATGGAAGCAGTATCGTTTGATGCATTATCGAACGATATACTGAACATGGTTCATATGTCATATAACTGGGCAGTTTCCAAGATATTATTTGCTATTGTTTGTCTAGTGTGTCTCTCCTAAAATAGCTTGAAAGTAATAATCCGCTTCCAGATTGACCACTGTTCATCTATCTAGTGAGCGATTACACATATAAAGCTGGACTCCATATCATTGATTGGAGATTTCCACACGTTTGAAGTGAGGAGATACTACATAAACAAAAACAAGTGCATTAGTTAAATCGATAATAAATATCGTAAATCAACATATGATCTAAAAAATTATATGAACAACACATTATTTTAGAGGATTATACCTACAAGGAGTGATTCTTTGGCTTCCTTGAAATACTTCGAGACGGTTGCTGTCTTCTTCCTAGGCTATCTCGAAGAACTGTTGATCATGGCAAAGTTAGTATTACGCTGCGTTGAGAATGATTGTTCAAATGGGGTGAAAGCTATCGCCTATAAATACTAAATAATCACAATTACTTGTTTAATGATCATAACAAAAAAATAAAATAAAATAAGAACAACGAAAAGTTACCCCTCCACCATTCCCACTCACAATGGAAAGTGGTTGTGTAGTTGTTGGTAGAGATTTTGAATACCCCGCTCCAGCTGCTACTTGTTTAGGGATGTATACCGGCATCGGTAAGAAGGACATAGATGTTGGATATTTAGGGTTCCCCATTTGATTTATCAAGGTGGTGAATCCTTGTGTTGTGTTTGTAAATTCATTACCAAAAAGCTACGAGTCATCAAACTCGTTAAAGTTGAGAAGATTGTTTAGGTTGTTACTATCTTTGACCATATCAATTTTTAAATATAAAATCAAAAAGTATCAAATGTGTCGAAGTAAGAAATGAGTAACAGACCTTAATTGAAAACACTAACGAGTTATAATGCTTCAAAATGGGTGGCATTACAACTAGGTGTCAAAATTCAACATATCTAGCCCATGGTCAGTGTGGACAAGTTGATCGATGATGCCCCTGTTAGCCTTCTTTTTTTTTAGGTAGTCGACATAGGCACGTTGCCAGCTAACATGGGCACATAGATCATTTTTTTTTTCTAAATTAGCTGGTGTAGGCATGTTTCTAGCTAACGTACCTATGTTGGCCTTCCTTAAAAAAAAAAAAGAAATTACTGATGTGGGCACGTCACCGGCTAATGTGTCCACATCAGCCTTCTTTCTTTCTTTTTTTTTTGTGACTAATGCAGTCACATTGTCAGCCAATGTGCTTACGTCAATCATCGGGTGGGCATGTTGGCCATTTTTCTTTAAAACGTGCCTACATTGTGTCCTATAAATACCTTCGAGGATGTGGACACAATGCTACCAAACCACTTCCCAAGCCTACTTGTTTTTCACACTTACACTTATAATTGCATTAAAAGTTGTTTTCCACTATAATCTATAAATAATGGAGCACCCAAAAAGTTCACGCCATCATACTAAAACAAATGCACAATGCCGCTACTGGGAAAGAGCACCTACCCCGTCGCTATCCCCACCTTCTCCACCTGGCCCTCACCCACGTGGTGATAGTCATCCTTATATCCATTTGCTCACCCCAGATATGAGAGCATGGTATGAAAGTGAGTTATATTCTCGATCTATCATTCTGGGAAAAGATTATGACATGAAAGTGTTAAACCAGTAGCACAACTTCACTAGCACCTAAAGTGCTATTAGTTTGGTTGCACTCATGAACCTTCTAAACGAGATGTACGTGATCTCATTCGTATGTTTGATTCAAATGCTACTATAAACAATGTCATAAAAGATCTTAATGTGGTTCCTTGGGTGAATAGTAGATGCTAAACTCGGATATCCAGGGCGATAAGTTGCCTAAAAATTGGGATATGATCAACATGTTCTACTAGGTATTTGACCCAGCTAGTGGTTCAATATGTGTTGGAGAGTGTTAAACTGATCATTAGAAATAAAAAGATCTCTTACAAATTTGTAGACTAATCTATCATATAATTGGCTATAATATATGTCCACGGGAGAATTCAAATAATGTCTCTATTGAATACGTCTTCTTGATGGACACAATGATTGATTATTGAGCATTATATGTCAGCCATTTGGTGATATAATGCATGTGTTGGGTGCTCAAGCGAAAGGACGTCCATCTCACATATAGCCACTTCATCATCATCATTTTGCATTCGTGGGAATTTGACCTTTCAAATTACACAAAGGCATACACAAGGTCAAAATTCACAAAGGGTGACATAATAAGAAGGTTAGATTTCAGGTATGATCCTAGAGCCAACCAATATTGTAGAGATCAAGGTGGCGTAGCACAATCGGGAGATGGAAATGAATCAAACAAATAGAGCTTCGACCTTAACTTGAATGATCTGTCCCTTCCTGTCCTACGACATGATGAAAGAATGGGAGACAGACATGGATAGTGGCGGATCAAGCTCAAACACAACAACAACCTAGTACATTTAACATGGATGTCATGATGAATAGTCTAAGACAAATAATCAAGGTCCAAACAGAACATAAGGATATGCTCAAAACCATGAGTACCTAGATGAACCAGTTCTTTGATTAGGCAAGTTATCGACCGGAGCATCCTTGACCACCACCCCCACAAGCATCGTATTAGCCTTTAAGAGACATTGATGGTCAAGACATTCAACAAGGCGATCATTTATCATATTCGTACTATTTTTTCTAAAATAAAATTTAATTACTTTTTTTTTAATATCAATGTAAATAATATTATAATACATATTATTTTTAATTGAGTTTAAAATATTGCCTCATTAATCGTCTAAATTTTATTTATGTTAAATGTATAATTTATTTATAACTAATTTGAATAATTTAGTTTAATTAAAATTCCAAAAACCACTGAAAAAGACAAGTCGAAAAAAAAAAAAATAAACCGTGTGAAACCGGACCTGATTAAAGGCATGTGACCAGTACCCGAAGGTACGTGACACGCACTCGAATAATGGGTTGTCATGTTATGACACACAAAAAAAGGGACGCAAAGTACAACACGTGAGACATGCGAGCATAAATGGACTTGATATGCAAAAGCATGCGACACGCAAAGCAAGTAAAATTTAGCATGCTAATGGCACGGCACATCCCATTTACCATGCCTATTTATAATTAAATGATTTGACATTAACCTTCAAGGAATTACTCACAATCTAAATTGCACCCTCTTGCTGTCCAAAAATAATCTCGCATTATGAAATTATCAATATCCAACAAAACCTCAAAATTTTTCTTTAACTCTTAGTAGTTTTCTAATGAGAGTTTTTTCCTTTTTAATCGTTAGGATATTGAGAAAATATCAAGTATTCAACTTTAATGCATGTTTATCATGAAGAATTGATTGAACTTGAAAAGAAGCATCCAACCTTAAGATTTAGCAAGGTTATGGTCTTGGAATGAATCATCGTTTGTTTTGATGGAAAGGATAAGTTGTTTTCAAAAAAGTTTATAAGAAGAGCTAATGTCACGAATACTACCTCAACTTTATCTAAATATTCAATTAACGATCCCAACTTTTAATTAATTAATTTACTACCCAATCTAACTTTTCGTGCACGCTAATGCTACCTGAGCTAACATTGTTAGCTCTGTTAGCTGATGTGACACCATCTACCAATAGGAACATGCCACGTTTCCACATAATATAATTTTATTTATTTTTGAATTAAACTATTGCTATCAGTAAATTGCTATTTAATTATTACTATAATTATTTTACTTAATTTTATAACAAATACTATTTAATCCTTACCAAAATACTCTAGTGGGCCTAGTGCCCAATTACTATTATCCACACACATCCCACACTTGTCCTTTAGAATTTTCTACCTTCAACTTAGTTTTTAAATTGGATATTATATAAAAGTCTTGTTGCTAAAGTTTTATATGTAGGACAATGAATCACTAAATTTTAATGCCAAAAAGCCAATTTTTGTGCTTCTTCTTTCATTTTCCTCAAATAATCCTTACTAAATCTCTATAAGATATGGTTATCTCTTCTATATGAGATTGAATCAACTTCTAAGAATTCCATTAATGACAAAGGTCATTGACCGACGTAGTTCTATCTTCTTCTTTTTTCGTTAGTTGACAATTTACTAGATTTCACATACTTTTCCATGGAAGAAGTGCACCATATCAGGAGTGTAATTATGCTATCATAATAGCACCTCTAGTTTGGTGAAGTATAGCATCGATCTTGTCCCCATCCTCCATTTCCAGCTCATTCAAGGTAGTACCTTTAGTTTATTGGATTCAACCTTATTATCCTTCGTACAATGCGCAAAAGTGACACCATATTTAACATCAAATACCACCTAAAACCCACAAGAACAAAAACAAAAACTTACATCATTCTCATAGATAATGGTCATTGAAATGGGTTGGTTCATTCAAGGCTATATACGTATATTCACATGTTCATATTTTTTATATCTTTTAAACGTGCTTTGTTTTCCTTTAGAAAAACAAGGGATTGACTATTACTTTTTTTTTTCTTTTTTGGTATAAGATAGCTACTCCATATGGCACTAAGGTAAGATATGATAAATCTAAATGCATTAATTTTGACATATGAATTTCTGTTATTAATTGCATGTAATCCATCCACAAAAAGCTTCGTTCTTAATTCTGTGGAATTTTCTCATCTCTACTACACAATGAGTCAACTATATTGGGAGATGAAGAGGTATTGCTACACCTTGACACTTCAATTTTCTTCCTCCTATCGAAAACTCCCATGTTCTTCCTTTTTAAAACTTCTCTAGAGCTTTCATAAATAGAACCTAATGTTAGCTCTATCCTACTTTCAAGTCTTATGAGTTTAGAGGAAATAGTATTACAAGAAAAGCTCTAATGCGCTTTGCAGCCAATGGTCGAATTAGATCAAACCAACAGTGTCTATGTTGAGAGACAAGCTAGAGAAAGAGAGAGAGTGGCTAGATAGAGAAAGTCTAAGAAGAAGAAGAATAGTCTTGATATGTTCTTTTTTCAATCTTTCTAGTGCAAGGAATTGTCCACATGGTTTCTTTTGATTAATGGACTAACATATAAGCTATAGTTGGAATAAATAAGACTAAATAAGTTGGAGATGAGAAGTGGACAGACTATGGATTGGACTTGCCTGGATTGGGTGTAAATTGAATATTTAGATAAAGTTGAGATAATATTTGTGACATTAGCCCTTATAAATATATTGGGTGTTAAATGGCCCTTTGGCCTAGTTTTTTGTTATTTATTTCTTTTTTATTTTATTTTCCTAGTTATTTCACATTAATTTATTTATTTATTCATTCAATTATTTTTTATGCATACAATGAAGAAATAGGTTAGTTTTCGTTTTTTTTTTTTTTTTAACTTAGTTTAGCTACAAACCATTTAAACCATCGGATATATAAGCAAATTGAAAAATAAACCATATGCCTTCATTAAATTGATTATAAATATTAACGTAAAAGGAATATTAAAGATTTCATCATGATTGAAATTGATCTAAGCTGTTAAATAATCACAAGAGCCAGTCACATTAAAAAAAAAGAAAGAAAGTAAAAGAACTTGATGATGAATTTATTTGTCCTTGGAATAAACTAACTTTATGTAAAAAATGAGATATAGTTAACGTAGGAAAAATTGTTTGATAAAATATCATCTTTGTAATGTTCAACTAAGATATTTTATATTGATTAAGTTAATATTTTTAATTAATTAAATGGTATCTTCCATCTGATGATTGACAAGATAAATAAATAATGTTGCATTATAATCGTATCAGGTTTTGGTATCTTCACATTTATTACCCTTTGTAGTTACAACCTAATCCTCGTGTGTGTATATATATATATATATAGATATTACCGTTTTTACCAATCTCTTATATAAATTATCAAATAGTTTTTTAAGGGCAGATTTGAACATTCATAAATTTCATTATTATTCTTTCTATAACCAGCAACTATCACTAATGCCGCTATCTATGACCTCTTAACGACAACCGCATAAGCCACCTATGATTTTTCAAATTTCTCTCATCCCTTTTAATTTCTTTCACATCTTCGAAATTTCTCAGAAACACTCTCAGTATCTTCCAGCAGCCTCCGTGTTTTTTTTTTTCCTTTCCAACATCCACTTGGAGCATGCTGACGAAAAATCAGCTTTTGTTTTACTTTTTCTTTTAATTTCTTTCCCATCTTTGAAATTTCTCCGTAACTCTCTCACTAACTTAAAACATCCACTTGCAGCATGGTCCCGAAAAATCAGCTTTTGCTTTACTTTTTTCTTTTCACAAACTCTAAGCTGATAATATTTTTCGATTAAAGAAATCTTCACCGCAAAAAAATCTTTATGTGAATATAAAAAAAAATTAAAAAAAGAAAAAAAGGAAAGCACGTATGATTCCATGAGAGTGACGGTGAAGTGGTCGGTAGCATGAGGGACGACCGACCATTTGCTTAAAGAAACCCTTCCCCTGGGTCAATCCGGAAAGGGCATATTCAAATAATCTATTTACATAAATTTAAGTCCACATGCTCGCCATGGACATGTCAACGTTACGAGTTATAGGATATCTATGGTTCCGTCTAGGTTGTCTATCATCTTATAATTAATGGCTATAAAAATTAGTTGAGATATTTATAGATAAATAATAAGCTTGAAGGTGTCATCAATGAGATTTAAATTAACTAAATTGAAACGTAGAAATTTAACTAGAGGATAAATAGCTTTGATATTATATAAAGTTTCTTTTAAGATGCTCACTAACCAAATGCCGTATCCGATTGACCTGCGATGTTTAATTTGTAATTATGGACTATGACTTAACCGATGTTTAATTTGTAATTATATAGTCTTCTTTACATAAAACTTTTAATATGACTTTCCCTAGCGTTATACAGGATATATCATTCGTTTAACATAAAGCATTAATACACATTTCTAATAAACATTTTATATGATTGAAGTTATTTATTTATTTATTTGTAAATGTTGCTAATTGAATAAAATCTTAACATTAACCAACAAAAGTTACTTACCAAATATTATTTATTTACTCGTATTTTTTTTACTAGGATTTCTTACAATTTCTATTCACTTCTCTTGACATCTCATATTCTATATAGTTAATGTGTGTTTCAATATCGATTACTCTTTTTTCTTAATTGTTAAAAAAAAAATTGAGGCAAGTACCATGATAAAAGTGAATATTACATTTTTACAGTAGATATTATATTGATGCTATTGTTTGTCGCTATCTTAAAAACCATTCACTATCATTTTTCAATTAACAACTTTTACATACAATTCTAAAAAAAAAAAAAAAAAAAAGAAATCTTACTTTCCATTGTAAACTAATTATCATATTACTCTATTAATTCTATATTATTAAGTCAGAGATACCTATTGACATCTTTATTGTTATATAATAAAATGTATTTTCAAAAAAGACTTGCATTAGGAAACTATTATATCATTGAAAGTGAAGAGATGGTTTATAGTCATACTAGTATATGGAAATTATTATATGTATTTATATAAAACGATAAATTATATAATCTATTTTATTTAGTTAATTATCATTTTTTCAAAGCATGCGTGTAACCGGTGTAGCATTCCCTAGTATTCCTTTATGCATAGACTCCAATTCATCAATCTCAATGCCTAAACATCATCATGGGTCGGTTCCAAACCAGGAACCTACCTGACTTGTCACCGGCGGTTCCTGAACCGGGAACCGGCCCAATGGCGGGTCTGAACCGCCGATGGGTCCTTACGGTTCCATCCATAAAAACCGCATGACCCGGCGATTTTGGAACCATCGATTCAAGAACCGGCAGAACCAGCGGTTCTACACCATAGAAATTATAAAAAAAAGTAAGAAAAAAATAAAAGAAAATTATAAAAAATTGTAATTATAAAATAAATATTTAAAACTATTTTTGCATAAATAATAAAAAATTTATTTCCTATTCACAATATTTAATATGTTATTATTAACAACATAAGTAATAATTACATTTGAAATCATATATTGTTAAATTTATGTAGACTTCTAATCAAAGTAGACTTTCTTTCTTAACAATGTGTGATTCATTTTTTGTTATTGAGAATTATTTATATCTTTGAATATTTTATAGTGTTACATTGCTAATATAACAACTAAAAAAGTGCAAGTGATTGTATATAAATAAATACATAATTATAAAATTTCTTTTAACTAATGCCATGAACAATTATTGTTAGGCTCAATGTTATTTCAAATTAAAAATTTATTTTGTATTTTTTCTTAGTTAAATTAAGTAAATTATTTAATTGATTTTTTATTTTTTTTTCATGGTTCCCGGTTCCTCTAGAACTGGAACCGAACCGTGAGAACCGGCAGTTCCTAAGAATAGGGAACCGGCGGTTCGGGTCCGGTTCCAGACTTGAACCGGACCGTGACGATGTCTATCAATGCCAACTATTAGTTAATTAAGGTAAATGTTAAATTTGATATCTAAATTTTCATAAAAATTAGTTAAAAACTTAAATTTTAAAATAATAAATTTAATACCCAATTAAATAAATATTTCATTGTTTAATTTTTACTACCGGTCTACTCTGCCTTTCCAGGAACAGAATAGACACCGTTAGTCTACTCTTACCAACATTACGCGTTGCATCGCTTGAAGAAATGCATTTTCATAGCCCAATAAAGACTTTAAGATAATTAGGTATTGTACAATGCAAAGAATTTTCCTAGCTAATTTATTTTTTATTTTTTTTCTTTTAACGGGAACCGTCCCTTTCCGTCACGTATGATTGCTTGTCCCCACTATAAAGTAACTACGTTTGAGCAATCCTGCTATGTACTATTATATCCCCCACAATTACATCCCAAATACAAAAATCAAACAGTTAATCGAAAAGTAGATAGCAATAATCATGTTGAATTGCACGAAAGGTACTATCGATGACTCGAATTTCAGCAAGCCAATGCCAATAATCGGCCTCTATATAGCAGGAGCAACATTGTTATCTGCTATACTAATGTTCATAGATCTGGTGAAAGGGTTCGAGAGCAAACAGCTCTGGATCCCTTGCAACTACTTCCCAATTAATGCTGCAACGCTCACTGTCATCGCAATAGCAATTAAGCTCTCAGTTGATCTGAATTCACCAATGCCGTCTGAAAATGAGCAACTAGCTAAACTAGCTACGTCTGCATTTATATGTGTTGTGCTAGCTAATAGCAGGCCTTCTCTTGCAAATATGGAGAAGGGCGAGCTCCGAGCGAACACGATGGCTCTTGCTCTTCTTATCATCACTTCGATAGTAAATACCTGCATTCAATTACAGACCAAAGCCATATTTGCATTCAGAAAAGCACATATCTTTATGATAGTTATGATATTTATTACTCTGAAAATGTGCGTTTTCACAGCAGTATGTTTTGGGGATTTCAAACGTCATTTTCAACTCATGTTCAAAAAACAGCACCAGCAAATTCTGGAAGCATCATTCAGTCATAGCAATGCGGGCGAGAACGTTGGCACGAAAATGGAAGATTACCTAAAGAAATTTTCTATGATGGCTCAGTCCAGTTGCCCTCAGTTCGTGGCGACTAGGTCAGACGCATCCCTGGTTGCCCTGCTTTGTAGTTTAATGCCTGCATCTGCATTGTTATTTGTGGTATTAGCAACCGTAACTCATAAAGACAAAATGGTGGGTCTGAATACATGCAGTGGTAAGTCTGGTTATGGGTGGTCAGTCATATGGATCCTTATCGCTCAAGCTATTGCAATAGTCATAGGTTTGGCTGCCTCGCTTTGTAGAACAATTTATCATATTAAGACTAGGGTGCTGAAAATGAGTTACTCGGATGTGCGCACCAACTCAGATAATCCCAGTCTAGAGCCAACTAGCCTTAGACCCTACTTTTTGCATTGGCCGATAGAGGAAGACTTTGTCGATTTTATGATGGAGCCCTGCTCACGCCTCACCCAGAAATATATTGATGCAGGAAAGGCCCGGGGACCAAAATATCTCGTAGAATTTTTAAAGAATCATCTTCGTGATGATTTCAGAGGAGTTTTGGTCGTTAAGAAATATCAAGTTCCTCCAAGCAGTAATAGCCGCTGTAACAGACCTACTAATTCTTGGGCACTCCCAGTGTTGACATTAACCTGTGTTGCAACAGCACTTCCTGGCATAGATCGAAATTCTAAGGAGAGTTTGAGGAAGAGCGTACTTAAGGGCCTAGTTTATGTCGAGCTAGTGGAAAAAAATCTGAATGATATGCATAGTTCCGATGCAAACATGAGAGCTGCAGGATCTCAAATGCAATCTGCCCTTAACGATGAATGTAGATGGTTAGATGTAGATCTTGAAAGCCTTGCTCGCAACTGCAGAACGCCAAAAGATGTTCTGTCGTCGCTTGCGGACTCTGCGGAGAAGCACTTCTCTAAGATTGTCGGGGAACGTAAATATTTTAATTTTGAGTTTATAGATCCATCCACAAGTGAAGCTGTGGCTGCGTATTCCATGTATAAACTATGTCAAACCATCCCGCTAGTCTTCCCGAATGAGAATAATCTCGACCCTTCAAGCGACGAAATATTCAAGAAACTGCGCATCACCATCGCTGATATCCTGGGAGCTTGTTTGACGAATTTGAAACGATAGATTCTCCAGGAATGTAAGGAAAGCAACATGGAAAAGAGGAGAGATACTGCATTTCGTATGCTCAAAATTTTTATGGAAACAAAAGGAATAATTGAAATCGTGGAAAACGAAAACAGAAAAATCCCACATCTCTCGGATGAGAAAATGGCATCCATTGATGAGTGGTGTTTGTATCTTGACGGCGGCCAGACATAGGAGAGGTCAGGGTCAGAAGAAAGGCCCCGGTAGGAAACACACGTGACGCGTTAATTCTCGAAGATTGACTTGGTGTTTCAACGATTAAGCCATCCTTAATGGATTGTCCTTTTGCAATTGACCGAAGGAATAGATATGGTGATTGGTGAAGTGACAAAAACATTAACTAAGATGTCTTGTTACTTGTGTGAAATGTTGTGTTACCGGGGCCCTGAGTCTGTGCATGTTGATGTTGCAATAACAAGAGTCTGGAGGTAAAAGGAATTGGGTGGAAATTTTTTTTATAAAGATTTGTTTCAATGTTTTTGCATACTCTTCAGCTATTAGAGTAGCTGTTTTGGTAAATTTTTCCTGTTCTTGGCAGTCGTACATCCTTTTTGATATTGATAAAATTAATTATCCATCCAAAAATTATTTTCATTTCACAAAGTGTATGGTTTAAGTGAATGGATGGGTATATACTGGTTCTGCTGATTATCAGTAGAGACTGCAAAGTTTCATAAACACGGAGAGGAGTCCGAGTGCCCTGCGGGGAAAGTTGGCTGCTGAAATATTGATGTAGAATTGGTATATTGCACTTGAGGAACTTAATCGCTTGAGGGAAATAGTTGACTCTAAGGTCTCTTAAACTTTGATTTATTTGGCTCATCCATGGGAAGCCAAAATCCACAATTTAAATATTAGCCTATAATCTCTATTTTAAATTGAATCCAATTTAAATTATCGATCCCATAAGATTATAAACTATGAATTAATACTAGGCTTATATTAAAATTTTATATGTATAAAAGGAGCTCTGATATCACCGTTAAGTCTTATAGATTAGAATAAAATTTTCTACAAAACCTATTTTAAGATCCATGAAACAAGTAAAATGAGAAATAAATTATATGGGATTATAAGAATAGTGTCTTTCTTATAATGCTAACATCATTTTGAGGATAGATCTAAAGTGAGATCTAACACTCGTTGTGCCCTTTATAAAATTTTGTTTACCACAAGGACTCCAATTATAGTCCTTCTATAGATATTCACACACAGAATAATTAAAGCAAATTTTGATATGATATATTACTAGATAACTTTGTATTACAGTATGTATATATTTTATGTAATTTAATTCTAATTTTAAAATTGAAGCATTATAATTTATATGCAAAGCTTTCTCTTTGTCATAATTAACAAAATTGTAAAGCAATTTCTCATCTACCAAAAAAAGGAACTTTCCTCTATATATAGGACATTGATGATAGCAGATCTTTTTGGAACGAGCATTCTTTTCTTGGCCAAAAGAGATGAATTTCATTCAATAGTGCAGGGTTACATCAATAGTATAAAATTGACTAACGAAGAGTTAGGGGTATAAGAAACCATCCGAGAAATAAAAAACATCTCTTCATGCGTTAAAGTGTCTCTTACTAGGGATACAAATTCTCCAAGAGCAAAACTCACTCTATTGGTGAGTAAAACAAATCCCACCAAGGGGATGCGACAATCGCACATAGGGAATAGAAACAAAAGAAAAAGAAAAACAACAAAAGTAAGAAAAAAATCCACTTATTTAAAAATTATTGAATAAATATCAGTTGACCACCACAATCTTCAGTCTAACTAAATCTGTTGAAAAGTGGACTTGTTGTGGTAGAATCATCATGTTGCTAATCAATGATGGCGAAAGTGATGCAAAAAGACAACATATTTATGATAAAAAAAAATGGTAGATCTACAAATATTAATATATTAGTAATGATGTCTATGAAGATTAGTTTTTTTAGTGGGGATAGCACATAACAAACGTTATATAATAAGTGAATGTAAATATCTCCAAATAAAAAAATGAAGCTCAACTAAAAATTATAGTTATAATGATATAAATCTCTTTCCAAAAATTTCATCCTACTCATCTCTAGAATGGGAAAAATGCTAAGGAAAGATTCTCCCAAGTATTTGCTAATGTGAATCTAATTATGAACCTAATACCCCAACAGTAGCTCAAATAACTCAATCAAAATTATTGAGTAGCCTATGTATGTGCGTGTCTTAGAACTTAACTCATTAACTTGGAAGTGTGGTATAGCTCGTCAATTGATCATACCTAAAAAGGATAAGGGGATGAATCTCGAGATAAAAACAAAAGCATATAAATTTCTATAACAATCAATTAAACCGTTGAGTGTGAGTCACTTAGTATTATAATACAAAAAAGCTTTACATTGGGGTGATTTGGTTCCATAACCACTATTCCTATCTTCGAATCAATTTTAGCATTAAGCTTTGAGACTTAGATGAGGTTAACATCCATCTCTCAGCTTTTTAGTGGAAGAAAAAAAGATAAGTGGTACTTGGACCACTAATCTTTAGTAACATGAGGTGTGACAAATAGTATGCAAATAGGATTATTATTAACACCTAAACCTAAAAAGCACAGGAAACATTCTAGTAGATGATGGAACTCCACATGATTTTGCTCTGACTTTATAGATACTTAATAGAAGAAGAAGAAGAGGAGGAACTTTCATGAAAAAGATTGAAGGCTAGTTTATTTTAAGGTACAAAGGTTACGTGCACACGATGTCCACAACATGGTTTCGGTGATGCCAAATAATCATGCCTAAACTAATAAATGTTGATAGCAGATGTACGCACAAATCTTCTCCAAAGCAAACAAATGGACTCAATTTTTATAAACAAATATTTTTGTAGCTAAGAAAGCTAATACTTTAGTTTTCCCAAAAATATACACATTATGAAGCAATATATACATGTCCAACAACTACGTACCCCATCTCTTTCTCCTCTTGAAAGTGAGTTTTCATGATCTTTTTGGTAAAAAATTCCATGACCAATTTTTCTGGTCGTCTCATTAGGGGTTACTTTAGTGGTTAGATATTCTTATCTCAAATGATAATATAATGTGCCTACAAAACAAGACCAAGATATCAAGAATGAGGAAAAAATTAACAAAACAAACAATGCTTACAAGAAAGTACTTGTTTTGCTTCATTCTTGGAGAAACTCAAGATAGAATTCCAAGTATAAATTCTTGAATAAGTTTTTGTCTACTTTAACCATTATTGAACAAAGTAATTGTACGATGGAGTTGTTGTAGATGACTGATCATGTGCAATAGGCATACTAATCAACTTGATGGGATTCCTGAACTGATGACATGTGTACGATATCATATAAAAAGGTGTGGAAGGAGGAATAAGCAAACCCGATTTCTCAAGCATGCGAGTGTTATAGAAAATCAAATCAAATAGTTTTGACTATTCTTAACTCGTCCTTCACAAAGTAAGTACTTTGATCTTTCTTGAAAATATTCCAATAGATTTTATGCATTGCTCTCAATATTAGCAATATGCAAAATGGCCCTAAATGAGAGGAGAAACCTATAGGTGTTGGAGCCTAATGGTAGCTGTTGAATGATTTCTAGATGCATGGCTGAGTTGAAGCATGATGCAGCATGAAAGCATAAAAGACAGTAATCAACTCACTAGTGATTTATAAAGAACACACAATGATTGCAAATAAACAATCTCCAAGAGAAAATGCTCTCAATAGTATTTGAAAAGTGTATGAAAATAGGAGTTGTCTTAACCAAAACTCTAAAAGATTATTTATAGTCTCAACAAAAAGACAATATAATACAAACAAATTAAAATTATGCGGAACAAACGCTGCCTCAAAGCTGCCATTCTTTAGTATTGTACACCAGTGGCTTTGATCCAATGCTAGTGGCTTATAATTTAGATCGATTGTACACCGGTGGCCATTAGGCCAGCCTTGGACTTGTGTTGCTCTTGGTAAGAATTTTTACACTAGCACAAGGCCGATGGCCTTCCTTCAACACTGGCGGCTTTGGCTAGGCTGTTGCATCCTGCTACATTAAAACATTGCTCACGATCGTGGAATCTCTTTAATAGATCCAATGGCCTGGATTCACCTCTTCTTTTCTATACATGGACATGGGCCTTAGATGTGGGCATGAAAGAGAATGAGAGCTTTTATAACATAAAAGAAGCTCATTTTTCCTTTTAAAATAGCCAATCTTTAATATAAGTTAGTTTTAGACTTATTTTAGTCCATATAAGTAATATTTTAGTCAAATAAAGCCAAATTAAGGGTAAGTTTTATACACAGTATCTGAACTTTTTATTTTGTAACAAATTTGTACCTAAAGAAAATTTCATTACAAGAAAGTACCTTAACTTTCTAAAAGTTTCACCTAAAGTACCTTTAGATAGAATCCGTCCATTTTTCCATCAAAACACGATGTGGCAAGAAAACTCGATTAAAATATTACTTTTTTCTATCCATTTAACAAGGCTCTGCATTTGTAAAGCCAAGAAAGTACACCAAGGGCTACGTATGGAGTTCACAAAAGGTTATCACTTTCTCCTAAGGCCACCTCTTTTTTGGTAATCGAGTTGTTTATCCTTCACACATTCTTAACTAACATCGAGAAGGACTTAAGTGGGAAATTCTTTAGGTGCATAGCATACTCTAAGAACATACTGTGGATACAGATTTTGATGAGTTCCCTTTCATTGCACATATCCTAGATATCCAAAGAGCACTCCTTGAAATGCTCGATGTACTCCATGAGATCTTCTTTTAAGCATTTTCCGATACACCTTATATTTTCCAATGTCACTCATTCTTAAGTTTCGAAGAACTTCTTAAGACACATTCTACACATGGGTCCCCATGAATCAACAAAACTAGGGGCGAGATTAACGTACCAGGTGTATGTCTTCTCTGCAAAGGACTTAGTGAACTCCTTGAGCTTCAAATAGTCATCAAATCCAAAACTCAAGCATCACAATGAACTTGAGAAGGTGTTCCTTAGTACTACCTTGCTTCCTATCAAATTCAATGAATTTCTAAACTAGTGTAGTCCTTTGGGAAGGGATTCTCTGTAATTATCTAAGGGCATGAAAGCATTAGATTAATGACTCTAGTAAAAGATGTAGCTTACATCTATCTTTGGTATTTTTTTTTCAAGTCTTGCTTTGTTACATAGGATGCTGAAGTAGATAAAGTATTAACTGTTACTTAAGGCATAGGAGTAATATTATGAGGTGTAGCTATGCCAACCATAATAGGCTGCACATTATAACTGGAGGGGAAACAACCTCCAAGATGAACCTTGATCTCCTCTCCAACATGAGGCATAGGATCCCTTAGAGTTGGAGATAGCAATGGCTACACTCACTCTTACTGGTATCCTCCTTCAACTTCAGTAGTAGAAACAATAATTTGCTCGTGTTGAGCTTCATGTAAGGCCTCATGTCAAGTGCCCCTTGAAGTAAAATAGTTGGTGTAATGCTAGCTACTTGCACCATGGCGCAAGCAAAGTTATTTTAGGAAGCATGCTTCCAATGCAGCAGCAGCTTCTATCATACTTGGTAAGAATTGCATAAGAATTTTGAAAAACTAATTAAGAGCTTTAGTATTCTTTGCATTGTTCGTATTAGAAATAACCTAAAATACGTAAATTATAATAAGGGGCAGAATGGGAAAGTCAATAGTTTAGAAGGGTAGTATGGTAAATTAACTCTTCAATTTAAAGGATATGTTGGTTAAAAACCAACATATAAATATGGTGGAGATAACTGTTCCCACCCTCCTGCCATATTTTCTTTCTCACATATCTTACAAAACTATTTGAAAATTCCCTAAACAAGATTTCAAGTTATTGACAAATTCTTGAAGGTTTTTCTAAAGTGTTAGTCGTAACAATAACCTCCAACATGAAAGTTTAGGTTTTACAAGAAAGAATTTCTAAGAAACTCTATCAATAAAATTTGAGAGTTGGAGGACAAAAAAAATTAGGAAAATTAAAAAGCTAATAGCACTTAACTCCTTATTTGACATTCATTTTAATACTTTTGTTAGAGGGTGCAACCAATGCTGTAGTTACTATAAGAATGATGATGACAATGAGTTTCTATTGGAGAAGGGGAGAACATAAGTGGGATCCTGAGAGAAAATTTAGAGCAAGAAGAACAAAATATTGTAGAAAATAAAGGGATTTCAGAGTTTCTTCAAAAAGGTAATATTATTATCTCACTTTTATGTTTTTTTATCATAAGTGCTAGGCATGTTTGGAAATAAGTTATATGTTGTGGAATAGCTTGGGTTGGGAATGCATATACGAAAGTATTAAAGTGATGAAATAGACTTAGGAAAAGGTTTAAACAAATATTGGTTTGGAAATAAGAAGAAAATCGCAAAATTGGGTGTTTTCCAGAAGTACACGGCCTATACACAATCCTGTGTTTCAGGTTATGTACCTCTCTAAGCTTAAAAGCCACACTTTAGAAGGACACGACTAATACAAGACTACATGTATCAAGTCATGTTTCTCTATGTGGTTTTTAACAAAAGGAGACTAGCAAAGAGAACACAACATATATACAGTATCTTGTTTTTGCATGTGTTCCCCTCTATGAATTTTGAAACTTTTCTTAGAAAAAGAACACAAGGAGAAACATGAGGTCATGTTCCCCTATACCCCTCGTGTATTATCCATATACCTCCCCATAGACTTTTTTATGACCAATTTTCTTCGCCTAAATGATACCTAACCCTATACCCACTTGTATACTAGTTTATGCATGTTATAACCTCTTTTAGCTCGCAAGACATAAGTGGCATCTAGCAAAACATTATGTCTATCCTAATTAAGTGAATATCGGCGATCTGACTTTATCTATTAAATAGTCAATTACTTAATCCCTTTGTCACACTGTATTCGATGATTAAACATGAGGCATGGATCATACGTTTCATGTATCGTTTAATCACAAGTGTAAGCCCCTAGATTTTTTGGTAAATATAAGTAAACCCTAGAACCGGAAGTCAAACCGGAATCCCAAAGTTAACCTAATTCTATTATTAGTTTAGTAGATCTAAATACAGTAATCCCGTGTACTTAAACTATAGACAATGAAATTAAGATAATTGTGGAAAATTGTTCGTAATAATATAGGAAAGCCTAAAAATACTAGATTTGCAATTTTCTAGTATCTTTCAGATCCAAACGGGATCAGTTTTCAAAAACTGTGCCCCAATGCACTAGATAGTGAAAATTTTCCGACAAGACCAATAGATTGGTAAAAATATAAGGTTTTCAAAAATATCAGTTTTAGAATTTTTCGGTAACTAAAAATATCAAATATATGTCGTTTACGTGTATTTTCTTTACTACCGGTATTTTAATTGTCTAGTTACTATTCATAGTAATATTTCTACTATTCATTACTATTTCTCTATCTCTACTTTTTCTTACACTCTATTCTTATACTTTACCATACATATACCTTACAATTTACCTTCCCCATACAATTTTAATTACATCACACTTTACATGTTACTTTTTTTTATTACAAAACAACAAATTTAATTAATTTTTCTCCCCATTTCCCTATGTTGCCGTCCATCCCCTCTCTCTCTTCACTCTCATTTTATTTTCTTTTTCAATTTATTTTATTACATCTAATTTCTACTCTAAAACTCCATAAATACCCCATTCCTTTTTCATTCTTTCACACAACTTATTTCCTACTAAAACTCAACCAAAATTTCTCCACAAACACTCTCTCTCAAATACTCTTCCAAGTTCTCTCTTCTCTCCATAAAATTCCTTTCCCACATATTACTATAACTCATTCTTTTTCTCTTCAACAAACACATAACCTTAGGTAAAATTTCTTACATATTTTCATCATGTTCATATAATTTAACATGAGCTTAGTGTATGTTTCTTAGACACATGAGAGTTAAAAAGCAACAATATATTCATGTTTTGTTTTTGTTCATGTTCATGTCTTCCATTATGTTATTATTATGTTGTTGTTATTATTGTTATTATTATTTGTTCTAATATAACTTCTATATAGTATTATGTATATATATTTCTTTAGAGCATATAAGCTCACTTGTTATTTATTTATTTCTATGCTTTGCAATTTATTTATTTCGTGCTATTATTAAGACTAGTCTTTCTAGTCTTAGACTTGTCCATATCAAGTCAAAATAATTTTCTTTTTTTTCTTTTCTTTTCTTTCCTTTTCTTTTCCTTTTGGGATTAGTCTATTCTTAGTCTCGGGATAACTTAATGAAGCTAAGGTTCCCAATACTTCACTTTACTATTATGCTCTTATTACATTTATCTTATTATGTTGTTTTTATAGTTACATATTGTAAATCCCCGAAATTTTCGATCCACAAATAAAGACCTAAACCCTAAACGGAAGTCAAACGGATTCTCAGGTCAAACAAAACCCTAGTTTACCGTAACCGTTTAACTCCGGCATTGCCGTTTTCTCAAGTCATAGAAAACGAAGTTGGAAAAATTAGCTCGAATAGTTCGTAATAACCATAGGTTTTATAAAAGTTTCAGTTTCGCGAAATTCGGATGTCCTTCGAACCCGAACGGACACAGTTCTTGAAAAATGTCCGGAAGCCCGGAATAGGAAAAATATTCCGAATACACCGTTAGACTCGTAAAAATATAAGATTTCCAAAAATATCAATTTCGTAATTTTTCGGTAGCTAAAAATATCAGATATCGCTTTTATACTCGTATTTTCTTACTACCGGCATTAAATTGTCATGTCTACTTTTACATTACACTATTTTCTACTATTCTACACTATTCATCTATCTCTACTTTTTCTTACAACCTACTCTTACAAACCATACACCTATTTCTTACATTTTTCATTTCCAATACAACTTCACATCTTTCATTTCTTACTTTAATTAATCAAAAGACAAAAAAATTAATTTTTCTCTCCCCATGCATCAAATGGCGCCGGCCCTCTCTCTATGCCCAATTTTTTATTTTTCAATTATTTAATTAACACAATTATCTCCCACATTTTCCTATAAATACCCCTTCATACCTTCACTTCTTCACACTTCTTCTTCTCTAAAGTTACTCTCTCAAAATTCTCTCAAGAGTTCTTACAAGAAGTCCTCTTAGTTTAGCTTCTTTAGGTAAGAAATTTCTCAAGATTTCTTCATGTTCATTTACTTAGTATGAGCTTAGTGTGTGTTTTCTAAAACCATGAAGGTTAAGAAAGCAACATTAGATTCATACTTTGTTTTTGTTCATAATATCAATCTCTTTATGTTCCTTTATGTTCCTTATTTCCTTTATTTCCTTTATGTTCTTTTTATTTCCTTTATGTTACTACTATCTAATATATCTATATAATTATATATATTATTTAGAGCATATAAGCTCATTGTCTTACAATTTATTTATCTTTCATGCAATTTAATTACTTCATTTCAAGTTATTTAAATTCAAGTTGATTTTAAGACTAGTCATTCTAGTCTTAGACTTGTCCTCATCAAGTCAAAACAATTCTTTTCTTTTTCGGGACTAGTCTTTTCTTAGTCCCGGGGTACCTTGATAAAGCTAAGGTCCCAATACTTGATTTACTTTATTATTTAAGCTTTCAAGTTATTATGTTCCTTTGTATTTCTATAGTTTTGATTCATATTCATGCATGAACATAATGTTTTTGTCTCAACAAAAACAAATGAGAAAATGTTTTCTTGAATTAAAGATTCTTTCTAAAGAAATAAATATGGGAAACGGATTTCTAAAAACTCATGAACATGCATAGGAATGATTTTCTTACATAAACAAAAGGTTTTATGAAAACTTATCTTTTATCAAGAAGTAGAAATTCTTTTGAAAAATAAGAATATCATTTTGCTACTTTTGAAATCCAAGTTTAGAAAACAAAACCACACTTTAGGAAAATTAAAGTAATTACAAGAGATTTCATTTAAAATAAAATCTTTATCTTAATGACCAAAAGATCTTTCAAAAGTAAAATAGAATCTCAAATTCAAAGACTTTTAAAACCTTACTTTTAAGTTGAGACAACTTCATTTACTTCATACATTTGTTATGAGTCATTACAAATATATATATACCTTTCAAAAGTTTACAAAATAATTGAAATGTTATCTTTTCAAAATGAGCTTTGTTTACAAAAAGGAAAACAAGTGTTTACAAATTCGTGGCAAATCTGATCGCTACCTTTTCGGAACCCAAACGACTTAGTTTTATGGAAATAAGCTTAGAAATGCGTAGATCGTTTCGAGTAGGTAGAAAACGGTATATTATACGCGAAATTCCGAGTTAAAATGAGCAAGTTATGGCCATTTTAAGTTGGAATTTCCCTTTATACGATTTACTACGATTTTTAAGAAAAGATTAGAATTTTCAAGGATAGAATTTCATGAAATACTCATTTTGGGTATTCTTCTTGAATTAGATAATCACGAGGAGGATTGTTCGTATCCCGAGGATTACTACGATTAAGTGGAATTTCCGATCGACCCATCCAATTCAAGAAAGGTGTCACCATGGCCGAGTGAGTTACTTCCCGTATTTTTTTGTACTCTTGATTGTGCTTGTAAAGTTAGTTGCACTAGAACTTAAGAAAAATAAAACGAAAGTGTATGATAATATGTTGAAAGAATACTAAGTATATCGAAACTCGAATTGTTTGTAATAAAGTTGTATGTGCATTAATATCTTGAAGTGTTTGAAATTGGTTGATCACTTGAAAGAAGCTAAATGTAATTACTAGACTTTAATTAAAGAAATTATTCATGCACTTCATATATTGAGTCACATTGCATTCGCTACTATACAATTGGTGGGACAAGTGTATAATAGTGGTGGTAGACATAACCGGTATATCATGTAAGTGGCGAGTAGGAGCCGGTAAGAACTACTTAAATTGATGGCTAGTAGGAGCCTGTAATAACTACAAGTTTTTGGTGGCTAGTAGGAGCCTGTAATAACTACAAATTTTTGATGGCGTATAGGAGCCGGTAAGATCTATAAAAGTGTTTTTAAAAGTTGTGGCTGTAATTGGCCTGAATCCCCAACCCCGAATGAAGGGCGTAAATTCATTCAACATATGATTCCCGGAAAGTCATATGTCTTGTATGCTCACGTGGTTGTTGCATTTCATATGTTTGAATAATAAACTTGATTGATAAATTTTATTTGAGTATGAATTTTGGGATTTACTCACTAAGCCCATAAGCTTACACCCCTATAGATATTTGTATTCTCAGGAACACCTATTTTTGAGCCCGAGGCCATCCGTATCCGTATACATTTTATGTTGAAGCTTTTGGAGGAAATCTACTCGAAGACTTAGATTAGACTTCCTTTGAAATCTTTAATTTTGGTTATTATGAAGTTATCTCGATCCTTGGAATTAGCGGGGGTATGCCCCTAAGAATTTATGTATCAGACCTTTGGTTATTTATGATATGATATATTTATTTCTGAATTCTTGTATGTTTAACTTTATTTGCTTAAACTATGCTTCCCGAAAGCGTCTCCTATTACCGTGTTAGACGCCTTACATATAATACTGAGGCTTTCGCATGACTAAGGTAGTCATTCTTGAGCCTTGATATTATATGTGGCGGACTGCCACGTTTAGGGTACCCTTCGGGGCGTGACACATATTCTCATTCATGCATGAACATATTGATATTGTCTCAACAACTATAAAAAAGAGTTTTCTTAAGTAATTAAAATAAGAACTCTCTTTAAAAATAAATTTTGTCACCTAAGAAATGATTTTTCCATAAAAAACTTAAAGTTTCACCTTAACAAATATTTTCTAAAGTTAGATAAGTTTAGCTCAAGTTTTAGTAATAATACTTTATGAGATTTTATCAATAAATACAAAAAATAAAGTTATCACAAACTCTCTTTTTAAACCAATGAAATAAGAAAGTTTCTTTTAACTCAATTCTTTGTTTAACAAAAGTTTTCTTAAACTCATATGTAAAACTTTTATCAACATACTAAGGTTTAGATAAGTTTTACAAAATTATCAAAGAATAACCTTTTTAAGGATAAGCTTTACTTAGGAAATAAAAATAATAATAAATAACTTATAAGATCATTGATATTATTTACTTAAAGTGGATCTAACTTTAGGAAAACTTTCGAACACATAAACATGACTACTTTAAGAAACTTTAGTCACTACCAAAAAAATATTTAGAAACTACATTTTTAACTATTAAAAATGAAGTATAGGAATAAATTATTTTAGAAAATATGAATTATTTTCAAAAGATAGATAAAGTTAAAAAAAGGAAGAAATTTCCAAAACATTAAAAAAAAATTTTTTTAGCATTTTCTCACTTTTAGGACACATTATTTTATAAAAAATCAATGTTGAGACAACACCACTAAATTCATATATTAGTTATGTTATATATTTATATATATATATATCAAAGGATTCTTCAACCATACAAATAACTATATTTTTGTACAAGAATTTTTGGATAGAGAAAAGTTTGAAAACTTGAGTTTTGAAATCTTGATTTTTCGTAACAATTTTGTACGTCACTATTCCAAGACTCAAAGGACTTCTTTTGATAAAAATAACCTTATAAATGGATAGATCATTTTGAGTAGGCAGAAATCGGTATATAATATGCGAAATTCAGAGTTAAAATGAGCAAGTTATGACCATTTTAAGTTGGGATTTCCATTCATGCGAATTTTGACGAATTCAATATGATAGAATTAGAGATTTTTAGTAGATCTTGGATGAAATACTCACTTTGAGTATTTGTTTTGTTTAGGTGTCGAGGACCAAGATCTTCTCTTCCTCGAGGATTACTTCGATTAATAGAAGATCGCTATGGACGAGTGAGTTTCCTTTACGTTCATGTATTCGTACATGTGCTTGTAGAATAGAGCACTAGATATTAGAAAAAGATAAAATTGATATGCATGTCGGATATCATGGGAATTATGTATGTGAATTGTTATGTTCATTCAATGAACGATAATTATATCAGAATCTGATTTGTGATTGATATAATTGTTTCTATGTATGTGTTTCTATGTATGTATTGCTATGTGTGCAATTATTACTTGATCGCTTTAAATGAATTAATGTCAGATTTGAAATCCCCATATACTAAATTACTCATGCAGATCACTTAGAATATCATTTTGCATTTTTACTACTCCTCAGCGTGGGATCGAAAAGGTATGTTGCCTAGCCATATCTTGAGGATTTAGAATGTTCGGGGAATATAACCTCAAGTTATAGCGAACCGGATTGATCGCTTTGGGTATGGAAAGCTCGGGGAATAGTAGTACGGTTAGTTGGAACTCCAAGACGCGCGCAACTTTAAGGAGGTCGTTTGTGGTCCAGTTCAAATCATTCTCTAACCACCGATGGAAGGGTAAATCCATCATACATACGAAGCCAGACAGTCATGTGTACTGTTTGATCATATGGTTGTTGCATTTCATATGCTTATTTAATGAACTTGGTTGAACACCTGTTATGAGTACTTTTGCGTAAATAATATCTCACTAAGATAGTTATACTTATACCCCTATAGACTTTTTATCACACCCCAGAGGGTACCTTAGACGTGGCAGTCCGCCACATACGATATTAAAACTTAAGAATGACTTTCCGAAGTCATGCAAAAGTTTCAACACCATATGTAAGGTATCTATCACAACAACAGGAAACACCGGTGGGATGTATACTTCGAGATAGTAAATACAGCATACAAGAATTCTAGATAATCATCTCATTTAATCATTATAAGAATATAATCCTTACATCATTAGGGGATTTCTCCTATAAATCTCCAAACAATCATAATATCAGCTTAGTCTTTCACACAAGAAAACAATACTAACACCAAAAGATATTAAAAAATATTTAGCCTAAGATCTTCAAAGGATTTCTAGAAGCTCCCCAAAACATAATCCCACTCGAGTATGTGAAGTCCTCAAGCATAAAAGATATTGGTCCTGTTACAACAAAGTCTATCGGAGTATAAGTATAACTAGCTTAGTGAGAATATTCTTGAATTAACGTACTCGTATCAATAATTTCAAACAAGTTATTAAACAAGGATATGAATGCATCAAGCAAGTGAATAAGCAATACATATGATCTACCGGAAATCATATGTTTTGAATGAATTTTACCCCTCCATTCGGGGTTAGGTGTTTCAAGCTCTTTAAAACCCATCTTTAAAATCCAACTTATGTAGTTTGTTTCAGGCTCCTACTTGCCTATCTTGAAATAATTCTTTCTGGCTCCTATTTGCCCATCTTGCAGATTTATGAGTCCCACAAACCCGACTACTATACTCTTGCTCATCGAGTATAGTATCTCATGAAATGAAACTAACTACATGTTATGCATGAATCAATTAATATAACTCATAATATATTATTAAAGTAATTTAAAGGTGATCACAGAATTTGCCCACACTCCAACATAATAATAAAACACAATTTAATTCACAACAATTCATATCTCGGTATGCTTAGCATTCTTTCAACCAATATTATCATACATAATTCATTTTCATCTTTTCCTACCTCTAGTGTCTCTAGCTACAAGCACAAACAAGTACATAAAAGGTAGGGAATAAACTCACTCGGCCATGAGGACACTTCTTTCTTATAGATGAGTCGATCGGTATTTCCACTAATCGAAATAATACTCCAGGTATAAACACTCCTCCTCGGGATCACCTAATCAAGAAGAATACCCCCAATGAGTATTTCTTGTTGATTCTATGTCACTTATAAAAAACTATGTCATAAGATCGTTAAAATTCGTATAGAGGGTAGTTCCAACTTAAAATGGCCATAACTTAGTCATTTTAACTCGGAATTGCACATATAATATACCATTTTCTACTTACTCGAAAAGATCTATCCATTTCTAAGGTTATTTTTTTTCATAAAAATCCATTTGGGTTGCAAACTACTATGGTACATAATAGTTACGAATTCGTAGTTCACAAAATATGATTTTTCCAAACTTCTCTTTACTCAAAATCTTTAAGCAAAATATATGGATATATATATATAGTTGAAAAAATCATTTGAACATATATATACTCATATTGTATGCATGATTTTTATAATGTTGTCTCAATATTGATATTTCATAAACAATTTGTCTTTAAGGGTTTTAAAAAATAAAACTTTTGAAAATTTCTCCTTTTTGAATTGTTAGAAGGAAACTAAAATATATTTGGGTTGTTATGACTAAGTGTTTTCCAATTATGATTTCATTTTCTCAATCTTCAAAAGTAAATTCATTCCAAAAATTTGGTTCTTTAAGTTATCTACCAACTTTATTTCTAGTGATTGAAAAAGAAGCTTTTCAAAATTTTCCTTAAGTTGTTGGTGTGGTAAATTATTTGGAGTTTTGTTAAGTGTTTATTTTCCTCTCATTTTTATATCCTTTTTCTTCTTAGAAAATAAGTTTATCTTTAAAACTTTACTTTTTTGGCAAATTTTATTTTTTTAAGTTGGTTTCTAAAATAGTGAGCTGATTTTACCTTGATTTGAAAACTTGTTTTATTCTTAATATTTATCAAGTGGTAGAATATCCTTTTAGACAAGTTTATAAGAAAAGCTTTCTTAATAGATAATTGTTAATATTAGAACCTAACAAAAATTTCATTTTAATTTTTGAAAAGAGAATAACATTATAAAATTTAACTTTTCAAGAAACTTTCTTAATATGCGATTTTCGAAGTCTATAGTGAACCTATTTAAGTTTTATAAAGATATGGTTGAGTTAAAATCTTAAGCTAAATGTTAAAAATCCTATCTTTATGGAGTATTTAGTTTTGATTTATAAAAGAAATGAGTTCCTTTTATTTGAAGAAATCTTGGGCACCAATACTTTAAAACTTATGATCAACTTGTCTAAACTTTTGAAAATGAGAAATCTAGTTCACTTTTCCTTGTTTAAGAAAGAACCCACTTTTATTTTTATTTAAAATAACAATATTCTAATCATGCATGAATATGATTATATAGCAAGGTAAAAGTAAGAATAATAGATAATAAGATAGAAAGAATTACTCATAAGCAAATAGACGTAATAATAATATGGTCAAGCATTCGGAACCTTAACTTCATCAATGTATCCCGGTCATGTATTGGGAGCCTTAGCATCATCAAGGTAACCCGGGACTAAGAATAGATTAGTTTCAAAAGAAAAGAAAAGAAAATCGTTTTGACTTGATATGAACAAGTCTAAGACTAGAAAGACTATTAAAAAAATTGCATGAAACAAGTAAAAAATATATTGCGAGACATGAAAATAAATAAATAGCAAGTGAACTTATATGCTCTAAAAATATATATACATAATATACATAATACTATATAGAAGTTAGATTAGAGCAAAAAATATAATAACAATAATAACAACAACATAATAACATAATGTAAAATATGGACATGAACAAAAACAAAACATGAACACATTGTTGTTTCTTTAACTCTCATGTGTCTAAGAAACATACACTAAGCTCATGCTAAGTTGTATGAACATGATAAAGAAATATAGATAGTATTTTACCTAAGGTTTAATGGAGGATTTGAAAAGAAATGAATGGGTAGTGTTTTTATTACTTTTCTTGAAGAGTAGTAATTGGTAGAGAGTGTTTTGAGAAGGAATGGTTGGAAAGAGGTTTTGAAAGAGAATTTTGGTAGAGTTTTGTTATATAAAATAGATGTGTGAAAAAATAAAGGAGGAAGGGGGTATTTATAGAATTTTGGAGTGAAATTTTGATGTAATAAAATAAATTGAAAAAGAAAATAAATGAGAGGAAGAGAGAGGAGATTTGCATAGGCCATAGAGAGAAAGGAGAGAGAGTGAGTTGATTTTGTTTGTATTTTGTAAGAAAATAATTAATATGTAAGATATGATTTGATATAAGATGTATTAAAAAGGTAAAAAAATAAGAAAATAGGTATGTAGGTAGTAAGAAATAGGTGTAAGAAAAAGTAGAGATAGTGAAATAGTAATGAATAATAGAAATAGTGTTATGAATAGTAGACTAAACAAATAAAATACCGGTAGTAATAAAAATACACATAAATGAGCTATATCTGATTTTTTTAGTTACCAAAAAATTGTAAAACTGATATTTTTGAAATCCTTGTATTTTAACGAATCTAATGGTATTGTCAAAATATTTTCACTATCTAGTGCACCGAGGCACGGTTTCTGAAAACAAGTCTAGTTTGGATCTGAAAGACACTAGAAAATTGCAAATCTGATATTTTTAAACTTCCCTATATTATTACGAACTATCATAAGCCATTAACTCAATTTCTTTTTCTACGGTTTGAAAGCACGAGTTTGCCGGAGTTGAAATTGTTAGATTATCTTACCTTTTGCTGACTTTTAAAATTCCGATTTTACTAGGGTTAGGGTTTAATCCAACTTTACCCCAGAAATTGAGGAGTTTATATTAGGGATCGGATAAACGGACCTTCTCATGCTCGAATTTTTGAATCGAACGATTATTGAATTTTCTATTTTTGTTTTTGAAGATTCTCTTATGAAATCCCGTGATCGAAATTGTTTAAGGTTCGGTTTCAAGTTGAGTCAGTCTTTAGGGTTTCGATTTGGTATTCCAAAACTATTCATGAAAAATTCAGGGGTTTACACTTTTGATATTACAGGATTGTTATTTTGCACCTGAAACCATCTTGATCATCCGA
Source organism: Combretum micranthum (assembly GCA_024138025.1). Taxonomy (NCBI): domain Eukaryota; kingdom Viridiplantae; phylum Streptophyta; class Magnoliopsida; order Myrtales; family Combretaceae; genus Combretum; species Combretum micranthum. The sequence goes on from JAMXBD010001538.1 coordinate 302,983, forward strand.
GTAGAATCTTGATTTTGGAAAGCTTTTGGAGGAACTCTGTTTTGAAGTTTAGAGTAGATTTCTTCTAAAATCTTCTAACTTTAGTTAATCTTTATATTAAGACTATGTTTCTATGGAAATTATCAAGGGAATGCATCTTAGAAGTTGTAAGACTTTATATTTTAATGAAATATATTAAGTGTTATTTTGCATGTTCTGCTGCCGATATCTTAAAATGCATTACTCCACCGGTCTTCATTTGATGTGAATGTACGCCTTGTACCGATATGGAAGCTTTCGAGTGACTAAGGTAGTCATTCTTAAGTTTTATTATTGTGTATGGCGGGCTGTCATGTTTAGGGTACCCGTTGGGGCGTAACAACAAGTTTACTTTATTCCAGAATTTAACTAAACAAACCAAATGTTATTGATAACTCCTTACCAACTCATTTAGGCATGACCATGCATTTTTCTCAGTCTCACTCTTCAAGAGGGCTCAAAAGATATCTCTCCAAAATTAATGAGAGGGGCAAGTTCCTTCACGAATACTCATATCCCTCAACACAATTTATTCCCATATCCAATCATCCTTATGATCATTTGGTTAAAGAGATGAAGAACCAAGTCGAAACATGGAAATTACTATGTAGAGATCTATAGTGTCATCAGGTCAAAGAACTAAACTAACAACATTGGAAGAGAAGTATTTACAATAAGGATCCATATGATACTTTCATTGTGGGTCAATCCAATACAATGTACTCCTATATATATTCATGTGTTGACTTCACATCTCATATTCATGATTAGTAAAACGTGATCATGGATCAGCCTACATATTAGTCTTAATTCATTATTGTTCCTTATAATGAGCAAATAAGGATAATTTTGGAATAGTATTCTTATTATCTTATAGCTTATTATTAAAGTCATGCACTTTAATGATATAAGGAAGAATGAACTATTCAAAGAAACCTTTTATCATGTTGGAAGACTAACAATAATAACATGATAAACCATATGGTTTATGAAATAAAGATAAAAGTACAAATGGCATAAAAACCCTGATGTTCTAGGACACATCATTAGCACTTGGCGACTAGTAATAGGTAAAGAGCATCCACACTATTATTGCGGCATTCCAATGATCCATGTGTAGTAGTGTCCCAAGTAGAGTCGTGCATGAAAGTGATATTGGTAGATCTAGGTGTTTCGGTTTTGGGAATATTGGGGAATATTCAATATTCAATATTCATGCTTTGGACTCTTGGATGTTGGGAAGTACCCAACATCATATATATGAATATTATTATATTTATGTATGGTGAGATCCTGAGTTATCCTTATATAGATTGCTGAACTTAAATTAAAAGGAAAAATAAAATAAAATGTTGGTTGTTACATTAGTATTAAGTTTGTAATAATCATTTTTTGCTTAAACCTATGAATGATAATTAAATGCTGAAATTATCTTTTTTCCAAAATTTGATACTTTTTGCTTTTTGTCTTATTAATTACTTCTTATTTGATTTCGACCTTTTGACTGCAAATAGTATTCAATATTTTTGTTGTTTTTCCTAAATTTGTGCAAGTGGCATTTACATGACTTCTATATTCGATGAGTGTTTTCTTTTTTTTTTTAATTGTTCAATTGTTATGTTGAAGAGTTGTGTTTATAGTCTTGAGAATTGTCAGCGTATTGTGGAAATTTTCTATTCTTTTTGTCAGGTTTTTGTACATGAATTGTATAAAGAAGATTACTTTGGTAGTAAAACTTTGAAATGGTTAATTTAACACCCAAATTAAAGTATTTGTGACTATTTGTATTACCTCTTTATTTCCATTTATTCTATCCACTGCCCACTGGTGTGGGGAAGCAACCTACCATAGATTTTTTTTTTCTTTTGCCCTAATACTATGTAGTTCTTCAATATCAAGAAATAAAGCAAATAGTGGCTGTGGATGCTATTATATTTGTGGTGGACAATGTAAATGCTTATTTATTGTTTTTATTACTTTATCTAATCTACTTTGCTGTGATCTTCTTCTTATTGAATGAGGTAATTTTACTATTATATGCTCACACAATATAAAATTAAAACCAAATCCAAAAATATTGATTACATCGAATGCATTCAATTAAACTCGTATGCTTGAAATATTGCAAAGTTAGTAATGGTCTATAACTTTGCCTTTTTACTAGTATTTGGATTATTTGGCTATAGAAACCATTAGTATTAGAAATTCTAATAGACTATTTTAACTCTAGGAAACTTTTTAGTGGATATTATTCTCATGTATGTCAAAATTGCTAGTGTTCATTTCGATCTGTGCCCTTTACACTTAGCCATCTACTTCATCTCTAACTTTTCATGAAAGGTTTTTGAAGTTTGCTCCCCCAAAAAAAAAAAAAAAAACATACTATCTACAAAACAGCAATAGCTTAGCTCAGTAGAGTCCCTTAGTTAAGTAGAAAGGTCTACATTGCATAATGAGAAATGTCTAGCTATTTAATAAAAAAAAAGCTAGTTCATTGGATTTTTTTAATACTACCATTTAACAATATGATAAAATAGCTTCTCCTTTTCTCCCTTATAGCATATTAACAAAGTTCCCTCATACCCCAATTATTGGACATATTGATTACTTTGCGTGTTAAAGCATAAGGTGGATGTAAATTGAACACAATGCAAAGGGCACAACAAATTTTCAATACCATGACAGAAGAAAGGTAGAGGCCATCAAAAAATTTACAACCTTATGTGCATATCTGAAAATTTAGAAATTCTCATTGAAAAGACCGTTTTGTTGACTATTCCCACGAACAAGGGGCCTTTGATTATAAATCAAAGGAAACCATGTCTTTCTTAAGTTAGTACCTAATATATAAACAACATGCATTTTGTTTTGATGTTTTTCGGTAAGTTGCTCCCATATACAATAGAGGAGTATTACGAGAAATGATCAATTAGAAAATTTATTTAATACCATTCGTGTGATACCAAATGTAGATGTCTCAACAAACTATCAAAGCCATATCAACAAGCTCTCATTATTCGATGGAAAAGTTGCACACTTATAGTGTAACAACAAAAACAAATCGGTGCTTATACTGTAACTAGACATAGGCATTGGGCCAACCCGGATCAGCGCTGGTGTTAACCTATCTGAAATGACCTAAATTTAAATTCTATTTAATTTCCATGTGTTGTTTATTTATCTTAGGTATTGAATTGAATGAGCATGATGTTTAGGATAGTTGTGTTGGTAATAGTCTAAATGTATTATTTTGCATATGTAGTGAAAATTAATATTTTTGTTTTATATGTATTAATGTGTGTAGTATAGTTATTAATTGTGTCTTTTATACATTAAGATGTTAAGTTAAGTTAGATTTATAAAATCAACCTTGGTTTTTCATAAGATTATTTGATAGAATTTTTCTTAGTTAAGTTAGCATTTATGCCTAAAAGAAGCCCCAAATGAAACTCAAATTCACTTAAAATGCAGACTAAAGTTGCATATGCCTTAAAGGCAAATTTGGGATATGTTAAAGCTTAATTTTGCTTAATTAGACTACTTTTTGGGGCAGCCCACATTTCATACGAATTTTGCTTTTTCTTTCTTTCTTTTCTCTTCTTCCTTCAATTTAAATTCCAAATCCAATTCAAGAACAATAGCAAGCTTTGAAATTCAAAGTTCTCTCCAAGGCAAGGCATTTACATGTGAGTTGATTTAAGTATGGCTTTTGTTTTGTTTCATTTCTTAGTGTTATGTGAAGTATTGGATGAAATGAATTAAATGTTATCTAACTTGCTTGTTCATGCATTGAGTTTAGCTAGAAATGTGTTTTGTGAGTGTGTGAGTTTGTTCATGTGTGGTGAAAGTGATATGATGTGTTGGGAGGAAATGAAGATGGTTTGTGTAGAAAAGTTGAGAATGAATGAAAATGGAATTGGAGTGATCAAATGTGTTGATTTCATGTTTTGAGTTATTAGGATTGAGTAGTGTAGATAGGGTGAGTAATGAAGTTAAAAATATAGTTGAGGAAGGTTTGAAAGTGTTATAGGATAGAATTTTCGAAGTGGAAAAACAAAGAAAAGTGTTCTATTGTATAGGCCTGTTTTTAAACGTACGCTGGCATCTAGGGTTTCTACGCCGCCGGCTTATAGGCGGTGTTGGAAACCAACAGAATTAAAATTATTAAAGCCGTTTGAACGCCACTGGCTTTCACTAGAAAAGTCAGCCGGCGTTCATTCTTTCACATTGTACGCCGGCTACTGGGAATTAAAGCCGCCGGTGTATAGTGAGAGGCTGCCAGCGTATCTATGTACGCGGCCGGTTTGCACCTCTCTGGACGTTTTGAAAAATTTTGGATTTTGCATTCTACACCGGCTCAAAGCCGCCGGCGTAGAATGAAGGCAGCCGGCGTACCCTTGAGCGCTGCCAGCGTTGGCAGTATTGATTTTTATAGTGTCGAACACCGGCTCAAAGCTGCCGGCTTTGATTGCCGGCGTGTCCCCTGCGCTTTTGATTTTTTAAAAACTTTTTTCAAAATTTTTCGAAGTTTGATATTTGATCAATTAAGTATTTATTAAGCGATCTAGGATATAATAGGATGTTTAAATGCTTTATAATGACTTTGTATTAAATTATTTGAATTTCTTTGATCAATTGTGATATATAGATATAATATGTGTACATATTTGTGAATGAGGAATCTATATTTATTTATTGATTATTTTGATATTCCTATTTCAGTTAAGGATTCTTCGGTTAGTTCTTCACCGAGAGATCATAGTAATATACTAACGGGTTCAGGTACGTAATAACTTGTTTGATGTTTGCTAGGACTAGGCATTCCTAATTTGACTTAAATTAATTCGGCTTAATATTTGAATGAATTGGATGTCTATTTCGCTGTTTAATCTGGTCCGAGGAGCAGCAAACCTGTCATGATGCAATGACATGTTAGTTAGGTGCTTAACCAAGTTATGATGCAATGACTTTACCATGATGCAATGGTACGCTATGATGCAATAGCGATTCTTTTTGGTTAAGTGGGTAGCCCATAGGGGGAATAGTATCTGAGTAACATTTGCTTAAACTTAGGGGGAAATACCATGATTTAGTTCAAGGTTTATGGGAACTTGTGAACTAGGTTCATGTTATGGACTGAGTTTAAGTAGAGTCGGGCAACGGCTTTTGAACCCTAAATGAAGCTATTATCTTCATGAAATAGATATAGAAGATATAAGTATTCCGACTGCTTATATCAACCCCCAGAGCAGCTGCTGTTACACAGGATCCCTAAATTCCCAAAGCGTGATCCGGGGTTTGAATACTTTCCTGTTGATTTGTGAAAGAAAATGTAATAAAGATAATCACCTGTCTAATGATGCATTACATTGACTTGATGAATTGTTTTTGCATTTGTTATTGTGTACTGGGCCTTTGGCTCACTTTTACTGCTTTGCAGGTATTGGAGACGAATTTTATGATGATTTGGGCTATGGGTCCAATTTCGAGAGATTCCTAGATGAGTGGGACAAATAGGACTCGAACACCCTGGACTTTTAGAAGAATTTTTGCTAAGGGAAAAGTTATGTATAGAAGGCTTAATAGTTAAGCCTATTTTTGTAAAGACCTTAAGATCCTCTAGGATCCTTTTGTTTTAAGAAAACATGTATGTAGACACCCAATTTTTGCCCAATTAATTAAGGCTTAAAATTTAATTAAATTCATTTTTCCAAAAGCCTTAAGTATTGATGAAATTGGCTAAGTAATTAAGGCACAGGCCAAACCTGTTGGTTAAACATATGGACCCAAACACACACTCAAGCTCAAGGACACAAGTTCAAACCCTAGCAAAGGCAAATTTTTATCATTTTTGTCTTCCTCAAATGTGACCCTTGCCTTACTTTGCATCAGTTTTTAACTGACAGAAAATCATTGATTATGGGATTGCAAAGTGATTACAAAGTGGTTACAAAGTTAGTGCAAAAAACAACCCAAAAGTTACAAAATTCAATGTAAAAAGCATTCAATTGCACATGAATGAGGAGTTACAAAATTGATTGGATGAATCTGACATGAAATATCAAAACAATCATCAATTTATCAGTTTCAAAACAATTTAATTAAGGATTTTCGAATTAAATTCGTGGAAAAATCAAGGGCAAAAATCAATTCATTTTTCAAACGGTTTGAAACGTAAAATTGAGCTTGCAACCTATAAATAGGAGGTCCTAGGAGCAAAAGGCACAAGTCAATTTCAAAAAAACACAATCAGAATGAGTGAATTCGAAGATTTCGAAAATTAGGGTTCTTAGAGAGAAAATTCGAAATTGAGCATTTCGAATTGTTTTTGATTCAATTGGAGTGTTTAAGGAGCTTTAGGAACAAGTTTAAAGTGATCGAGTGTGCTTTAATTGATCAAATTGATCGAATTAACCTCTGTAATTTTTTTTATTATTTTCGGATTTGCGCCGCCGCTACCCACCACCGCGAACCACCGCTTCTGGTGGTTCTGAGTGAACGCCACCACCACCAACGGACCACCACCAGCATAGAAGTCGGGGCCGACAAGCTTAGGGAGGTCAACAACCACCAGGGACGGCCGACGAACGCTCGAAAGATCGCGTCATCGTCTTCCTCGCCCGACGAAGATCCGAATCCGACCTGAAAATCGAATCCTAACCCGGTCGGTCATCGGTCAACGGTCGTCGGTCATCGGTCACGGTCCGCAGATCAGACGGTCCAGATTCAATCCAGCAGATCAGACGGCCCTATTCAATCAAGCAGATCAGCGGCTCAGATTTGATCAAGCGATCAGACGGCCCAGATTCAATCAAGCGATCAGACGGCCAGATTTCATCAGGCGATCAGACGGCCCAGATTCAATCAAGTGATAGACGGCCCAGATTCGGTCAGCGAGATCGACGCTCCAGATCTCATCCGCTTCATCCGACGGTCCAGGTTAATTCGCATTATTTTATTATATTTTTTATATAATTAATTTCAGAAAATAGAAAAAATAGTAAAAAATTTATAAAAATTCATAAAATTCATAAAAATTCAGAAAAATACAGAAAAATACAGAAAAATCCAGAAAAATCAAAATATTATTTTTTATATAAATTTATTTTTTTTATATTTTTAATATTTTAAATATTTTTAATGTGTATTTATACACAAATTGCTTTAGAAAATGCATATTTAATGCATGAAAAATGATTTTATATTTTTTAAAATTCTGGATATGTTGTGAAATTATGTGATGATTTTTTTTAAAAAAAATAAAAAAAAAATAATAATAAATAATAAAAAGATAAAAAAATAATAAAATAGATAAAAATAATAAAACTGGATTTTCCAAAGAACAAAATTTCTAAAATAATAAAAAATGATTTTTGGACTTAGAAAAATTGTTTTCATAAAAAAAAAAAACAATTGATTAGATCATAGGATCATTAAAAATATTTTTATAAAAATTCAAAATTTAATGAACTTAAAATGAAATGAGTTCAAAAATTAAAATTGATCAACAAATTAAGTTCTTTTTTAAAAGAACTACGTTTTGTCTGATCTCGATTAGCGAGTACGTAGGCACCTGCGGGCGACATAAAAAATAAAAAAAAAATGTTTTTGTGAATAACTATTTTGTAAATATAAATGTTTTTGTTGATATTCATATTCTAAAAAAAATAATAAAAATGAGTAAAAGTAACATAAAAAAAAAATGAATAATGTGATTTGTGAATATTGTTTTCATAATGTATCATTTGAATTTTTTGAGCATGAAAAGGATAGATTAGAAATTTAAAATTCCAAAAGTAGTAACCGATTTGGTTTTAATAGGTTAGCCCCCGAATCCATGATATCTGGTTTTAAAAGTTGATTTTTTTTTAAAAATCAAATTTTCGCAGACTAGTAGCTAAGTTAGATCAACCGACCCATTGATCCTAGCTTTTTATTTTTTCCCATTTATCGGGTGGCGACTCTAAATTTTTAAAAAAAAATTTCTTTTAACCCCTAGTCGAGGATTCATGTTAAATGGGTTCGGGTTTAATGTGAATCGGGTTAGGAGAAATGAACCAGATTAAGATTTAGTGGAAAAAAATCCAGGCTCGACAGCTTGGCGACTCCACTGGGGACGCCAAATTTTTTTAAAAAAAAAGAGGGCTAGCTACTTAGGAATTTTAAATTTTAAATTTATCCTTGCTCAATTTTTTTGTGAATATATGATTCTTCGTATATTATCTTAAATAATTGTTTTGTAAATATATATTAGCCTTGCAAAATATGAAAAAAAAAATAAATAGAAAACAAAAGTTTGATTCCTTTGTTTGCATTAGCATTTGCATTAGCATAAATGTGTGCTAGATACGGTCGTACCAGGGCCGTCTTAAGAGCCTAAGCGAGGAGGACGAAGTAAGGTCCGGGGGCTATGGCTTTCCACCCTCTAGATCAAGAAATGTCCTCCCACTCGGTTTAGTACTACTAAATCGGGAAACCTATAGAACCCTACCAAATCATGCATATAGCATGGGATATGACCAAATTTTTCTAAAAAAAAATGAAGTTGAAATATAAATGTATATATGTAAGTACTTTCAAAAAAAAAAAAAGAGAAATTCTAAAAATATAAAAGTTGTCAAAAAATTAAAAATTTTGTAAATATTAGCTCTTACCTTTTAAAAAATTTTCAGAAAATGATGTCTTCAACCGACAGTAGTGATAGCTTGTGGGCTCGCCTTATTAGAGAAAATCGAGTGGAACCTTTCAAGGATCCAATGCTCCTACTGGACCGATGGTTTGTCAGTTTTACTCCAATCCAAAAGTCTTTCATTGAAGATAGGTTAGGCCCAATCCTCAGTCTACCAAAGATCCATGTTCCATTCACCATGTTCCGGGCCCTTACTCATCTATGGGAACCTGAAGAAGCTGTCTTCCGTTTGGGTCAGCATGTACTTAGCCCAACTATTGAAGAATATACTAGGCTACTCCAAGCACCTCCTACCTCTGAAGGAATATATATTCCAAATTTCAAGCATAGCCCGGTCCGTGTTATATCAGAGTTTTTGGGGATCAAGAGGGGACCAATTATTGAAGCCATCAAAGATTGTAATGAATATTGCATCCGGCTAACCACACTGATGGACTGGTTTGGGACTCCTGAATATTTTAAAAGCAACCGATCCACTTTCGGTATACCATTTGAAGTTTGGGAAGAAAACCGAGTTAATGCCTTCATAAGCTGCTTTTGCAACTATTCTCTTCCTAATGGCAATTTGTTCATCCACTTCCGGTCATAGAGCTGGTTTCTCAATATTTAGCTGGCAAATCCTATGTTCCCGCTCTTCTAGCCGAACAAGTCCGTAGCCTGACTCACATCAAGTCTAAAGGACAAGGCAAGTTCAAAGCAAGCATGCACTTACTAATGGTTTGGTTTGCTAGCCCATTAAGCACTACGGAAAAGACTTGGCTAATGGATCCCTCATTAGCCTGAAATGATCTCATCCAATCCTTTGCTGAAAGAGTCCACATGGAAGATGACCATCCTTTATGGGATATAATTGCCATTCTTGAAGACATGCCCTGAAGACATGATGTGGCAAGCTCGCTGGTTCAAAAGCCTTGCAGCCATCCTAAGTTGCAAGGAATACATGGCAGTACCCTTAATTGGACTCACCGGCTGTACTGGTTATTACCCCTCAATGTTTCATCAGATGGTATGCTGCAAGATATTACTGTCAAGCCTAATTTGGAGCAAGTCACTCTAGATTATTTGGATCCAACCAAGATACTACCAGCTAAAGAATCCAAGCTAAATCAATCCGAGCTATATGGGAAAATAGAGAGTGAAGCCGGTTTTGAAGTCGAGCCAGAAAGTAAGGAAACCAAGAGTAAAAGCAACCAGGTGGTATGTGGCTAGCCAAATGAAAAAGAATAAGGATATTCGATATGAAGCTCCCGATGTCTTCAACCCCACCATCGGAACCTGACCTGAAACAATTGCTTATATGGAAGCTGTTTCGCTCGCCTGGAAGTATGTCACCGAGATTTCCAAGAAGAGAGAGGGAAATGATGGATCGCCTGCAAAGTGCTGGAAGCAGAATTTCATTTTTAGAGGCTGAGTTGAAGGCAGCTCAAAAGAAAATTATAGCCCTGGAAGACAAGATTGTTTGCCCCACTAAGACAAGAAGACTGGTTTAGTTGATTTAGGTTTAGTCCTTAGGAATCAAGGTTCTTTGAAACCATTAGAAAGTAGTTTTAATTCAGTCATTAGGAAATAAGGTTTCTAAACCATTAGAAGTTTTTGTTATGTTAAACATTATCTTTTAATACAAATTTTTTTTAAAAAAAAAATCATTGGTCAATATCCCCATTTGCATCTGTGTGATAGCATATCTGCATTCTTGCATATGTATATTAATTCATTTATTAATATAATGATAAATGTCCAGGTCTAGCAAATTCGAGTTTAAAACTTGAAAGATAGCGTCCAAGCCGGTTAGGAGCCCTATTGTTACCAGATCCCGAGCTAAGATGTCTAACACCGGGAGTAACCCCACAGACCAGACCAATGAACAAAGACTCAACACCGTGGAACAAACCCTCCTTGGAATTGCTGAACAGATGCAGGCTTTAACACAGAGTCTTGCCCAACTCAAGACCCCTACAACTCCTGAAGAATCCTCAAGGGCACAGAAAGGAAAAGAAATTGAGGGCAGCTTATTCAGCAAGAGGAGTCATCAAATGAGTTTAATGCGGCTGAGTTGAAGAAAGAACTGGAAGCTCAGGCTAAAGAAATGGAGAGAAAACTGTTGAGAAAATGAAGACGTTCGATGGTTTTGATCAAACCGCGATCTGAATTTGCCTCAATATGAGGAAGGTGCCTTCCCTGAGAAATTTAAGGCACCGGAATTTGAAAAATATGACGGGACAGGTTGCCCTAATATGCATACCAGATTGTATGTACGACGAATGGGGCAATACGCAAAGTTTGACAAGCTGATGGTGCAAACCTTCCAGGACAGTCTTACTGGTGCTGCTTTGGCCTGGTACGCCCAATTAGACCATCAAGAAATTGATACTTGGGACAAGTTGGCTAGGGCGTTTTTAATCAGTATAAGTTTAACATTGAGATGGCGCCCTCGGTATGGGATTTAAGCAATCTGAAGAAGAAGAAAGAAGAGACTTTCAAGGAGTATGCTCAGCGCTGGAGAGCATTGGCTGCAAGGATCACCACCCCGATGCCTGAAAGGACCTCACTTTCACTTTTATCAACACGCTAGAGGAACCTTTCTTTTCCCATCTGATTGGGCATGCATCAGCAAGTTTCTCAGAAGTGGTGATAGCTGGGTGCAGGATTGAGAATGCAATTTCAGCAGGAAAATTGCAACAAGAAAAGAAATATACTGCACCGAGAAATGTCCCATACAAAGGGAAAGATTCAACCGTCAGCATGGTCAATACTTCAGATGCAACTGGCCCTACTAAGTCTTTCGTGTTGTCAACAAATCAGAATCAAAATCAGAATAAGGATCAGACTCAACAAAGTGCAGTCCCAAATCAACAATCAAGGTTCAGCAGGCGGAACTTCACTCGAATTCCGGTTCCCCTTAGCCAAGTATTAGCTAAATTAAGGGCCGATAATCTGATCAATCTTGAAGTTCCTAGGGAAGACTTAAAGCCTAGATATTACAATCCTGAGCTGAAGTGTGAATATCACATGGGGCAAATCGGGCATTCAACAGACAGATGCTGGAGGCTTAGGCATAAAATCCAAGATCTTATTGATGCAAAAGTCATCCAGTTGGATTTCGTTGAGACTCCAAACGTCTCTACTAACCCACTGCCAAACCATGGACCAGTCATCAATATGATCACCGCTGAAGTGCCGGATCAAGAAATCAATCTGGATGAGTTGCCAATCACCATAGAACAAGTAGCATGGAACCTTCGCCAGAAGGGTCATTTGCTCAATATGAATTTAAGAGACCGCACCAAAACCAGGCCTGCTATTTACAAGCTACTACAAGAAGGAACTATTAAAAAAGAAGAGATTCTGGAAATGTTGATCCCGAAACCAAGGAGATCGAGCACACAGGCTGAGTTATGGGAAAGGTATCAGGCTGGAGATCCAACCATTGGAACCCTGGGAAATGATGGAAAATACCAGTATTTAATAGATTACTGGTTTGAGCCCCGTGTCTATGCTGATGCTCCTCCAACTGGATGGGGTCCAGAATTTGAAGAGGAAGATAAGAAAGCAAAAGAAGACGAGTTTGTGGTATGATCGAAGGTGGACCTAGATCCATCAAAATCGAAATAGGCAAAGGTAGTGAAGATGGATCAACTTCATCAAAGCCTAGAACTATACCTTTCACATACCCCTTGCTGTGAATGATTATAAAGCCGCTCCATTTGATTATAAGGCGGTAAATCATGCTTCAATGGCCATGGTTGGTGGCCTTACTCGCTCAGGAAGAGTTTATGAGTCACCGGGAAGAATGCAACTGTGAATATGCCACAGCAGCAAAATGAAGAAGGAAGAAAGATGAAGAGAAGTCAGCATTGGCAAAACTGATGAAAGCAAGTGAATACAAGGTTGTCGAGCAGTTGGCCAAAATACCTGCCCAAATATCGCTCATGAGTCTGCTGATTAGCTCTAATGTACACCGTGAGGCTCTTTTCAAAGCCTTAGAAGAAGTGAAAGTTCCAGAAGGTGTATCAGAAGAAGCCTTGGGGCATATCATCAACTCAATCTTTGCAAATGAGCAAATCATTTTCTCATCTGAAGAACTGGGAGAGGAAGGGATCAACATAACAAGGCCCTATTCATCGTAGTCAAAAGCTGTGGAAAGATCGTCTCTCGAGTATTAGTTGACAATGGATCCTCTTTGAATGTGTGCCCCTTAGCCACTTTGAGCTTATTGGAAATTGAACCGTCAGACATCAAACCAAGCTCTATTGTGGTTCGTGCTTTTGATGGGTCAAAAAGAGATATAATAGGTGAAGTGGAGTTAGAAGTCACCATCGGGCCTCAAACTTTCATTATTCCTTTCAAGTGATTGATCCCCAGAACATTCAATCTGCTGTTGGGAAGACCATGGATCCATGCTGCCAGAGCAATACCATCAAGCCTGCACCAGAAAGTTAAGTTCATAACCAATGGTCAACTCATCACTGTTATGGGAGAACAGGATTATGCCATTTACAAGGAGACAGCTGTCCCTACATTGGAAAAGAAGGAGAAGAAGACTTCGGGCTTCAAATGTTTGACGAAGTCTGTGTGATGATGATGAGAAAGAAACTCAGGTGGGAACCTTTGGACTGGGTTATTCCCCCACTTGTGCTGAAGTGGTGGAAATGAAAAACCAAATGAGAAGAAGGAAGCTCGACAAGGAATATGATCCAATCATCAAAATTCCTCACATCAGCCATTCCTTTCCAAAGCCACATCATATCCAGCAGCCAGATGATATCAAAGAAGATGCTTCATCCAAAGAAATGATCTTGAGAAATTGGTTCTCTATGCCTTGCGCTAGTATTAAGTCTTTTAAGTAAGAATTATCTAAGACTAGATTTGTGTTTTGTTTTTCAGTATTATGTGATGCTCAAATAAGTGTACTTAAACACCGTCCCAGTTTAATAAAATTTATTTCCATTTGTGCACATTTCCTCATTCATATTCAACCAGATTCGACAATTGTGATGAAGTTCAGGGATATCTCGCGCGTATAATTAATGAAAATATCAATATCACCTCTAACTCTACTGGGTTAGATGTTGAAGATGATATTGATTATCAATTTAGAACACAAGAAATTTGGCAAATTTTGAACAAGGAAGATTGAAATTCCCGAAACCATTGAAGTGATTAATTTGGGAACAAGTGAAAACCCTAGGAATCTGAGGATAGGGGGAAAATTGCCTGAGAGCACGGCACAAGATTTAACCAAGTTATTAGCCGAATACTTGGATGTTTTTGCATGGTCGTATAGCGATATGCCTGGTTTAGACCCATCCATTGTGGTTCACAAATTGCCAACAAAGGAGGATTTTAAACCTATAAAGCAAAAATTAAGGCGATTTAGGCCGGATTTACTCCTCCAAATCAAGGATGAAGTAAAAAAGCTGCTTGAAGTAGGATTCATCGAGGTTTCTGATTATTCGGATTGGGTATCAAATATAGTGCCAGTACTTAAGAAAAACGGGAAAGTAAGAATCTGTGTGGATTTCAGAGATCTAAACAAAGCAACCCCGAAAGATAATTTCCCGTTGCCTCACATCGATGTTTTAGTGGACAATACCGCTGGAAATCATCTATTTTCATTCATGGATGGATTTTCAGGGTATAATCAGATATTAATGGCCGAAGAAGATAAGGTCAAAACCACATTCGTTACAGCCTGGGGAACTTTTTGTTACAAGGTCATGCCTTTCGGTCTCAAGAATGCCGGGGCAACTTATCAACGAGCAATGCTTGCTATACTTCATGATATGATGCACAAAGAGGTGGAAGTATATGTAGATGATATGATCGCCAAGACAAAGGAAGGAGATGATCATGTAGTGGTGTTAAGGAAGCTTTTTGAAAGATTAAGGAAGTTCCAGTTGAAATTGAATCCAGAAAAATGCACTTTCGGAGTGACATCTGGAAAATTATTAGGATTCATGGTTAGCCAAAAGGGGATAGAAATCGATCCTGATAAGTCAAGGCGATTCAGGATTTGCCTCCACCAAAAACATTAAAGGAAATCAGAGGCCTCTTGGGAAGGTTGAATTACATTGCTCGATTCATATCACAGCTGACTGATAAGTGCCAACCGCTGTTTAAACTGCTAAGAAGAATGCCCTAATTGAATGGAATGACGAATGTGAAAAAGCCTTTAATCGGATAAAGCAGTATCTGACAATCCACCAGTACTGGTTACTCCAAAACCGGGGAAGCCATTGTTCTTGTACTTGACAATTCTTCCTGAATCTATGGGTTGTGTGCTGGGCAAAAAGATGAGGAAGGAAAAGAAAGAGCTGTTTACTACTTAAGCAAGAAATTCTCGAATGGAGAACAAAAGTATTCAGAGATAGAAAAGACCTGCTGTGCATTAGTATGGGTTATGCACAGGCTTAGGCAGTATACGCTCTTCTACTCGATCGAGTTGATTACGAAGCATGATCCATTGCGATACTTGGCACGCAAACCGGCTTTAGTAGGTCGAATCTCGAAATGGCAGATGCTACTTTCTGAATTTGATATCATTTATGTGAATCAAAGTTCAGTCAAAGGACAAGTTTTAGCTGATCAACTCGCAGAAAGCCCAGTTGATGACGAAGAATTAAAGGAACAAGATCAGTTTCCAGATGAAGGCATCAGAATAACAGAAACAGAAGCCGAAAACAACAATTGGAAGTTGTATTTCGATGGAGCAGCCAACGTATACGGGTGTGGAATAGGGGCAGTCCTTATCTCACCAAAAGAAGAACAGTTCCCGGCATCAGCCAGATTAATGTTTCCTTACACAAATAATGTAGCGGAATACGAGGCATGCATCATGGGATTAGAAATGGCAATTCAAATGAATATCGAGGAGCTCGAAGTGTTTGGAGATTCATCACTTATCATTTTCCAAACTCGAGGCGAGTTCAAAACTAAGGATCCCAAGTTGATTCCTTATCATAATCACTTGGCTGAGTTAACAGGAAATTCAAAGAAATTTCCTTCACTTATGTGCCGAGAACTCAGAATCAATTTGCTGATGCATTGGCTACTCTGGCCTCTTTGATCCAATTCACTGAAGGAGTAAGAATACAACCTTTGCAAGTCCGAATAAGAAGTGAACCCGCATTCTGTGCTGTGATTGGTCAAGAACCATGGTTTCAAGATATCAAATGTTCTTGCAAACAGGTGATTATCCTGAGTGTGCTACAAAAAGGATCAGAAATCATTGAGACGTCTGGCAAGTCATTTCTTGTTAAGTGGAGATACCTTATACAGAAGGTCATTTGATACAACCTATGAGATGTGTAGATGAAAAGAAGCTCAAAAATTAATGGAAGAAGTTCATGAGGGAGTATGTGGACCTCATATGAACGGATATATGCTAGCTAAAAAGATTATGAGGCTAGGATATTTCTGGTTAACCATGGAATCAGACTGTATCAAACATGTGAGATCTTGTCATCTATGTCAAATTACGCAAACAAGATAAATGCTCCTCCAAGGAATTACAGTCAATGTCAACACCATGGCCGTTCTCAATGTGGGGAATAGACGTAATCGGGCCAATATCGCCAAAAGCTTCAAATGGTCATCGATTCATACTAGTTGCAATCGATTACTTCACCAAGTGGGTTGAAGCTGCTTCATACGCCAGTGTGACAAAAGCCGTTGTGGTGCGATTCATCAAAAGAGATATCATTGCTCGATATGGAACTCCAGAAAGTATCATTACTGATAATGGTACAAATTTGAACAACAATGCAATGACTGATTTATGTCAGCAATTCAAGATTAAACACCGGAATTCCACTCCATATCGCCCACAGATGAATGGAGCAGTAGAAGCCGCCAACAAAAACAAGAGAATCATTGAGAAGATGACAATTGCATACAAGGATTGGCATGAAATGCTCCCATTAGCATTAATGGCATATCGAACCTCTGTAAGAGTGTCAACTGGGGCAACGCCCTATTCCCTGGTATATGGAACTGAAGCTGTTTTACCAGTAGAAGTTGAGATTCCTTCGCTCCGAGTATTGGCTGAAACAGAGCTCGAAGAAGCTGAATGGGTTAGACAAAGGTTGAACAGTTAAATCTTTTAGATGAAAAAAGATTAACCGCCATGTGTCATGGACAATTATATCAACAAAGGATGGCTAGAGCATTTAACAAGAGGTTAAGCCAAGAAATTTCCAAGAAGGTGATTTGGTTTTGAGAAAAATGCTGCCAAATGTGCAAGATTCCAGAGGAAAGTTCACACCAAATTATGAAGGACCATATATAGTGAAGAAGGTCTTATCGGGAGGAGCATTAATCCTTTCCCAAATGGATGGACCCAATTTAAAGGATCCTGTGAACTCAGATGCTGTAAAGTTATATTATCCTTGATCAATAAAGTTGTCATTTCAAGTGATCAATTGATTTTATTTTAATTAATTATAAGCAAAGTTGATATTCCTGAAATTCTCTGAAGTCGAATCAAAGCCTGAAATTCTTTGAAGCCTAACCCACAAAATTCTTCTGAACAAATTTCCAATCAAACACCATTTGAATCATCAGAAAAAGAAATTTGAGCATCTTATAATACTGAATGAATGCGTTTATACAGTTTGGTCTATTGATTGTTCTTATTTTAAAAGAAAATATTATGGCAAGAATAACTAATTTTGATAGAAAATTGAAGCATGTTGGATTGAAAAAAAAAGAAGAAAAAAAAAAGAAGAAAAAAAAAAGAAGAAAAAAAAAGAAAAAAAAGAAAAAAAAAAGAGAAAGGAAGAAAAAGAAAAAAAGAGAAAGAAAAGAAACCCCAGTGGATTGAAAAATCACAAATACCCTCAGTCTAGACAGATAGTCTAGTACTACCCAGACTCAAAATCCATCCTTTCGAGATGGTGACCAAAATCCATCCTGAAGATGGTGACAAAATTCAGAAACCCATCAATGAAGATGGTGATCAAGACAAAATTCAGAAACCCATCAAGAAGATGGTGATCAAGACAGAGTTCAGAAATTCATTCACTAAAGATGTTCAAGACAGAGTTAGAAATTCATTCAAGAACAAG
The DNA here is from genome assembly GCA_024138025.1 of Combretum micranthum. Taxonomy (NCBI): domain Eukaryota; kingdom Viridiplantae; phylum Streptophyta; class Magnoliopsida; order Myrtales; family Combretaceae; genus Combretum; species Combretum micranthum. The sequence continues at coordinate 320,755 of JAMXBD010001538.1, forward strand.
TTAGAAATCCCTCCATTCCAAAAAAACCAAAGCCCATTGGTCCGGCAAATGACCAAAGCCCATTGGTCCGGCAAATGACCAAACCAAAGCCCATTGGTCCGGCAAATGACCAAAGCCCATTGGTCCGGCCAAAACCAAAGCCCATTGGTCCGGCAAATGACCAAAGCCCATTGGTCCGGCAAATGACCAAACCAAAGCCCATTGGTCCGGCAAATGACCAACCAAAGCCCATTGGTCCGGCAAATGACCAAAGCCCATTGGTCCGGCAAATGACCAAAACCAAAGCCCATTGGTCCGGCAAATGACCAAAGCCCATTGGTCCGGCAAATGACCAAAGCCCATTGGTCCGGCAAATGACCAAAACCAAAGCCCATTGGTCCGGCAAATGACCAAACCAAAGCCCATTGGTCCGGCAAATGACCAAACCAAAGCCCATTGGTCCGCAAATGACCAAAGCCCATTGGTCCGCAAATGACCAAAACCAAAGCCCATTGGTCCGGCAAATGACCAAAACCAAAGCCCATTGGTCCGGCAAATGACCAAAGCCCATTGGTCCGGCAAATGACCAAACCAAAGCCCATAGGTCCGGCAAATAACCTAACCGAATCTCAAAGTTTAAAGGAGAAGCTAAGCAAAAATTGGTTATCTTTTTGTCTTTGTGGCAAAAGTTTTGTTCAAACTTTACCACAAAGAGGGGCAGCTGTAGACACCCAATTTTTGCCCAATTAATTAAGGCTTAAAATTTAATTAAATTCATTTTTCCAAAAGCCTTAAGTATTGATGAAATTGGCTAAGTAATTAAGGCACAGGCCAAATGGCCTGTTGGTTAAACATATGGACCCAAACACATACTCAAGCTCAAGGACACAAGTTCAAACCCTAGCAAAGGCAAATTTTTATCATTTTTGTCTTCTCAAATGTGACCCTTGCCTTACTTTGCATCAGTTTTTAACTGACAGAAAATCATTGATTATGGGATTGCAAAGTGATTACAAAGTGGTTAAAAAGTTAGTGCAAAAAACAACCCAAAAGTTACAAAATTCAATGTAAAAGCATTCAATTGCACATGAATGAGGAGTTACAAAATTGATTGGATGAATCTAACATGAAATATCAAAACAATCATCAATTTATCAGTTTCAAACAATTTAATTAAGGATTTTCGAATTAAATTCGTGGAAAAATCAAGGGGCAAAAATCAATTCATTTTTGAAACGGTTTGAAACGTAAAATTGAGCTTGCAACCTATAAATAGGAGATCCTAGGAGCAAAAGGCACAAGTCAATTTCAAAAAAACACAATCAGAATGAGTGAATTCGAAGATTTCGAAAATTAGGGTTCTTAGAGAGAAAATTCGAAATTTGAGCATTTCGAATTGTTTTTGATTCAATTGGAGTGTTTAAGGAGCTTTAGGAACAAGTTTAAAGTGATCGAGTGTGCTTTAATTTGATCGAATTAACCTCTGTAATTTTTTTTATTATTTTCGGATTTGCGCCGCCGCTACCCACCACCGCGAACGCCGCTTCTGGTGGTTCTGAGTGAACGCCACCACCACCAACGGACGCACCACCAGCATAGAAGTCGGGCCGACAAGCTTAGGGAGGTCAACAACCACCAGGGACGACCGACGAACGCTCGAAAGATCGCGTCATCGTCTTCCTCGCCCGACGAAGATCCGAATCCGACCCGAAAATCCGAATCCCAACCCGGTCGGTCATCGGTCAAAGGTCGTCGGTCATCGGTCAACGGTCAACAGATCAGACGGTCCAGATTCAATCCAGCAGATCAGACGGCCCAGATTCAATCAAGCAGATCAGCGGCTCAGATTCGATCAAGCGATCAGACGGCCCAGATTCAATCAAGCGATCAGACGGCCCAGATTTCATCAAGCGATCAGACGGCCCAGATTCAATCAAGTGATCAGACGGCCCAGATTCGGTCAGCGAGATCGACGCTCCAGATCTCATCCGCTTCATCCAACGGTCCAGGTTAATTCGCATTATTTTATTATATTTTTATTATATAATTAATTTCAGAAAATAGAAAAAATAGTAAAAAATTTATAAAAATTCATAAAAATTCATAAAAAATTCAGAAAAATCCAGAAAAATACAGAAAAATCCAGAAAAATCAAAATATTTATTTTTTATATAAATTTATTTTTTTTTATTTTTAATATTTTTAAATATTTTTAATGTGTATTTATATACAAATTGCTTTAGAAAATGCATATTTAATGCATGAAAAATGATTTTAATATTTTTTAAATTATTCTGGATATGTTGTGAAATTATGTGATGATTTTTTTTTAAAAAAAATAATAATAAAATAATAAAAAGATAAAAAAAATAATAAAAATAGATAAAAATAATAAAACTGGATTTTCCAAAGAACAAAATTTCTAAAATAATAAAAAATGATTTTTGGACTTAGAAAAATATGTTTTCATAAAAAAAAAAAAACAATTGATTAGATCATAGGATCATTAAAATAATTTTTTATAAAAATTCAAAATTTAATGAACTTAAAATGAAAAGAGTTCAAAAAATTAAAATTGATCAACAAATTAAGTTCTTTTTTAAAAGAACTACGTTTTGTCTGATCTCGATTAGCGAGTACGTAGGCACCTGCGGGGCGACATAAAAAATAAAAAAAAATGTTTTTGTGAATAACTATTTTGTAAATAATATGTTTTTATTGATATTCATATTCTAAAAAAAATAATAAAAATGAGTAAAAGTACATAAAAAAAAAAAAAAAATGAATAATGTGATTTGTGAATATTGTTTCATAATGTATCATTTGAATTTTTTGAGCATGAAAAGGATAGATTAGAAATTTAAAATTCCAAAAGTGGTAACGATTTGGTTTTTAATAGGTTAGCCCTGAATCCATGATATCTGGTTTTAAAAGTTGATTTTTTTTTAAAAATCAAATTTTCGCAGACTAGTAGCTAAGTTAGGATCAACCGACCCATTGATCCTAGCTTTTTATTTTTTCCCGATTTATATCGGGTGGCGACTCTAAATTTTTAAAAAAAAAATTTCTTTTAACCCCTAGTCGAGGATTCATGTTAAATGGGTTCGGGTTTAATGTGAATCGGGTTAGGAGAAATGAACCAGATTAAGATTTAGTGGAAAAAAAATCCAGGCTCGACATGTAAATTTTGTAGTGTCTTGTATTGACCCTAAACAGTGTTTATATGATCTAAATGTATGTATAGATTGCTTTTGTTAGCAATCTTGTTTTGTTAAAAGTTCTTTATAAAGTTATAGTAGTTTTGATCAAACAATTTTCATAAACTGTTAGTTTTAAGACAACCTTACATATAATGTGAAAACGTTATATGTGGTTGGGGACTCGGTACTCTAAGTCTTGGGATTTAGAGGATAGGGTCTTTACACTATCGGTTCACAGGTTGGGGTTGCATTAACTCAGTACAGGCTCGACATGATACGGGTCCAATGCAAGCCAGTTTACTCGGGGGTCATGTACTGGGTCATGCCCTATCAACCTATGACTTTTTAATTCTTTTTAATTTCTCATCATTTTCTTTAGTTAATGCAACCTGTCTAACTTACCAGGTTGATGGTTCAACAAGGTTTATCAGACCTAACCTGTGCCTTTGTTTAATTGTGCAACCAACTTCATTACAATACTTTGCTGGGAATCACAACACTATTGAAAAGAAATAGGGATTATGTCATAAATGGTATCTAAACATAGGAAAAATATGCAATTATGTATCTTCACTTTGAAATCAATTAATTGAGTACTTAAACTTTTAAATCGATCAATTTTGGTACCTCAAAAACTTTAAAATTGATCAATTTAGTCTTGAAAGAACTTGATGAAGGTGTTGTTCACAAGTACAAAAAGTTCTTTTAATTACTAAATTGATTGATTTGAAAATTTTGGTACTAAATTAATCAATTTCAAAGTTCAGGTACACAATTATATAATTTATCAAAATTCAAGTACTTTTTGTGTGGATTTGCTCACAATTTTTGGTATGGTTAGAACCATGCAAATTTGATGTGAGCTTTTCTTGTAGTAGAGAATTTTGCTTGACAAAAATAGATAGTCTATCTCCTTAGAATGAAAAATAAAATTATTCCTGCACAATGCACAACTCTATAATATAATCTAGCAATAAAGACACAAACTACCTACATGTTTCAATATGAATGTTCGGCAGGACATCTGAAACATGGTAGATTATGAATAAAAATTACTCCAAAAACAAAGACAAAATTTGCCGAATGCAACAAAATTAATTTGGAATCTGAATGCAGAATCCAACAAAACAAAATTTGGGAAATATTCTTCTTATATTTTTCCTTGATAATAGATTTGCATACACACACACACAAAAAGAATATGTCAGCACTCCCTAATGCCTTTCTAAAAACTTCTAGAATCACACATGCTTTTTTTCTATTTTTTTTTTCTCTTTATCTATTATTTATTTATTTATTTATAACTCTAAACTACTAATTACAAAGGGTAAAATGTAACTGAAATAACCCTATAGCAACTTCTCATTTCTCCAAGCTAAAGGTGTTGAGGATATGTTTAGGGATGCACCAGGTCAGGTTTCCAACAGATCATATAAATCTGAAACCCAACTTGCTACTCTAGGGTCTACTAAACCTATAACCCTTATAAGGTTTTCATGCTATATCCAAACCCGCTCAAGAGGGTTTAATTTAGAACCCGAAACCTAACCCTATAAATTTACTTTTTTTTCAACTTATTTTCAAATTTTAATAAAAATTTAGAGAATTCGACGCTTTGACATACGTTTTTTATAAATTCAAAATGAAAAATGCATATAGAATAAATAAAATGTATGGCATACCACATTCATGATTTTAATATTTAAACACATAAATATATTATTTTTATCACCATGTCTAATCTAAGAGACTTATACAAGAACATGGTTAAATTAAATCCCATCATGGAGCTAAAATATAACACATCAATAATATTAAAGTAGACATGACTTGAGCAATTTTTAATGAAAAGTTCTAAGACCTTTAATTAGTCTAGTAAATATAAAAGAAAAAAAAAAAACCATTTCTAGAAGGTAGAAAATATAGTAGCATCCATGTTTCCTTTCCTCTTTACCCCTTTGGTAATATTTTATTTGTTTGTTTGTTTCATAAATTATGATATCACGCTATCAGGTTATCCATTAGGTTGATTATATGATACAAACCCGACCCAATACCCTATAATGTTTTTACTAGATATCCTATAGGGTTTTTAATAGGTTCGGGCAGGTCGAAAACCCTATTACGGCTCACTCAGTTACATCCTTGGCATGTTTACCTATTCATACACCTTATTTTTGTCAATATAATATCCCTATTTTCATTTGGGGCAACTATAGAGATGCTTTCGTTAGTAATGTTTCCTTCTTCTAAATCGCTAGTTGTGTGTTATCTTTGTCAATGTAATAATTTCATTTTTCATCCAGGGCTACCAGAGAAGGTGCTTTCGTTAGTAATGTTTCCTTCTTTCAAACTTGCCAGTTGCTTCTTAGCAATACCAAACTGTTGGTCTAGTTTCACAACAAGTGATGTCGATTCATCACATGTAAAATTGCCAATCACTTCATGCGAAACCAGGTACTTGGCTTACCAATTCAATATCTGTGCTTTTCGCAATTCATTCTCGAGATTTTTCTTTTTCGATTTTGTATATAATCACAAACCGCATAATTTTTCATTTGCCAGCAATTTCCTGTTCTTTGCAATCTGAAATCAATTGATTATCCAAGTGATTACATTATGACTTGAAGACCAAATGGAAGGATGTATCGAAGAATCAAAGTCATCATAGATGATCATGAAAGGATCCACCCCACAAAAAATGGAGAGTTCTTGTACCTTCATTTTAGACATGTCTTTCTCTTCTTGAAAGTGAGCTTTCTTAATCTTTTGTTGGTAACGAATTCTATGGCCAATTAATTTCCTAGCCTACTCATTATGGGCTACATTAGTAGTCCAATATTCTTGTCTCAAGTGATAGTAATAAAACATGCCTATGAAACAAGACCAAGGTATCAAATGTGAGTAAAAAGATAACAGAACAAATAATGAATACAAGTAAGTGCTAGTTTTGTTTTGTTCTAGGAGAAATTCAACGTAGAATTCCAAGTATAACCTTTTGAACCATTTTCTATCTCAGTTTATTCATTATTGAATAGCGCAATTAAATCCCGATATGCCAAAAAGTTAAAAGGAAATTTAAGGAAGGAAAGGAAACTACTTACCGCACACAATAATGAAAAAGAAAGACAAAATTTACAAGAGATTGATGTAATGGAAATAGAAAGTACTAAAGACCAAGTACTTGAATTTCAATTCTTTTAGTTCGTTTTAGTCTTACCTATTCTATTTCCGCTTTTGGATAAGTAGTTATTATTATTAATTTTTTTTTTTGGCCAAAAACAAGGAGTCATCTTTTATTCATATCAACCATCGTAAAGAGTATTAAAAAGATCATTCTAAAAAATAAGGCATTAAAACGCAATAGCTTTAGGAGAAAGGATGGAATGGAAATCCTCTAATCATAAGCTACAGGATTTAACACACGCTTGACATAATAAAAAGAAACGGGTCAATTTCACTAGCAGTACCTGAACTTTCTCAATATAACAGCTTTGTATCTAAAAGAAATTTCAACCCACAAAAATACCTAATTTTGCATCCATGGTACTTTTAGCCGGGATCTGACCTAAAGTCCTGCGATATGTTGAGGTGAGAAGGAATTTATATTAAAAAATATTTTCTTTTTTCCACATTAGTATATTTGTTATTTCTTTTTCTTTTTTAGACTTTCTCTCTCTCTCTCTCCCCTTACCCCATGCTGCTGATGCTTATTCTTTTTCTTCTTCTTCTTCCCTATAAAAAATAATAAAAAAAAAGCAAAATAATTAGCACACATTACTAAAAACAAAAATCACATTCTAATCAGATTAACTATATTAAGACATCCTTGGTAAAACTATATGAAGATTTATATAATATTAAAAAAACAAAGCAAAATAATCAGTACACCAATTAAAATATTTATGATCTTTCTTGCTTTTCTGATTTTTATTATTTTTAAGTATAAAACCTAGACTAGAAGAAAAACAAACATGAAAATTACTTAACTATAACTTAAGCTTGCATCTCAAATTAAATAAATGTAGGGATAGGTTATGGAATGGGGTCGCATGGATAAATTCTCAAACGCATGCGTCTCAAATTACCTTACCTTAACTTAATCATTCCAACAGTGGCTTGCATGGATCAATGTAGGTCACGTTTTTGTGATGGTGTTCGTGGGCTTAATAGGTTATGCAGGTTTTGAAGCTTTTGATGCTGAGCACTCACAAAAAATTGATGCAACAGTTTACCTTTTTCCTAATCTATAGCACATGAGAAATCTATTGAACCCACTTTCTTGCTTCAATGTGAAATATCAAGTTCAAAATTCTAGAGAGAAGCTATGTCTTTCTCTAATTTTTTAGAGAGAGAAAATACATATGGAAAGAATAAAAAGAAGACAATGACGCAGTACTAGGAGAGGGAGGGGAAGAGAGAGAGATAAAAATACAAAGGAAAAGAAAAAAAAAAAGAAATAAGTAAAGTAGGAAAGATAATTTTTTTAAATATATATTCTCCTCTATATGGTATTTGACCGGTGAATTGATCCGATTCTAACCAAAAGTACGGTGGGTATAAAATTTAAAAAGTTTAGGTATTTTCAAGTCAATTTTTTTTTAGATATAAATTGTTATATAGAAATTAGAGAAAAAAAAAACATTAACACCACACAAAAACTTTATAACGTCATGGGCTTGCTCAAAAAAGGCACTGAGGCCCATTGTAGACTATTAACTTCTCTCGAGATGGCGTTGATTACTTGAAGACAATCTAACTCAATCCTTACATCAGTCCAACCCATAAGCTTAATCATTTCCAGCCTAAGAAGGCATGCGGCAACCTCACAATCCTCAGCTGAAGGGACTGTCACTAAGGCTGAATCACCCCAAACAAGGCTTCCATCTTGCCTTCTTGCTATAGTAGCAATGCCTGCCTCCTTCAAGGGACCAACCCACGACCCATCACTATTAGTTCGAATAAGCCGCACAAACTCTTTATTCGCTCGAAAATCAACCCAACACTTTAAGGACCCATTTCGTGCAAATCGAAGCTACCATCCACTCCTTCCCCAAACTTCTTTTCCTTCTCAAAGGTCATATCATCGTGTACCTTTGTTACTCCATAAAATTTTCATTTTCTACGAATCGATCAATTAAGAAAATGAATACTTGCATCTAAAATTACCAATACATTAATATAGTTTATCAATTGACAAATGATAGTTTAAAGATAAATAACATAATTTGAAATATATTCGATAGGACTCAATACCAAACTTAAAACTTAAACATAGTACTAATATTCAATTTAAACTTTATATAGAAATTTTTAATAATTCTAAAAATATCAATAAAAACGTTATCGATACTCAATTACGTGGACAAGAAACCTACATAATAACTCAAGATGTAGATTAAACTAGCCTAACGACTAGCCAACAAGGAAATTCAACTTTGTTTCCTCCCTCTTGAACGTGGGACACTGAGGATTCAAAGGCTATTTTTTTTTTTTCTTCTTCTTTTCCATAGAGGCAGCATAACTTCAAGATCCTTGTAATTAGGCATAGTAAATGGGCTACGGCATGCATGCATTGGCTACAGTTCATGAGCTCGACACGACATGAAAAGGAAAAATGACAAACGCACGAGCACATTTAGGTCAGCATGTGGCATATGAGACACACAACACACAAAGCACACAAAATAAGTGTGCCGGGATGGCACGGCATACAAGGCACGCAACTTAGCATGTTGGCTTTTTGATTTTAATTAAATACATTTTCCTTCTTAAAAAATATAATATATTTAATATATTTTATTTTTTTAAATGATTTTGCTTGTATTATTATCAACATATTAACTTCAATTTTTTTTAGAAAAATAAAAAAAATAAATTATGAAATAATATTGTAATAGTAATTAATTTATATCAAATGTTAAAATTGCTTAATTAATTTATTTAGAATTTGTAAATTATTAAATAAATGAAATTAATAAATGCATTGGGATAAGTGGAAAATTAAGTTTCATTAGTAACATTTTTAACTACAAAATATTCACAAGAATATTGAAGAAAAAAAAAAAGAGATTATCAACCATAAACCATCCTAGGAATCTCTTCTAGCCATACCCTACTATTATGTCTATGTCTGCAGCTAAATTATGTGGTGACAATGACCTTCTCGGATCCCAAGTCGCTGTTCCCAAGCCATCAAAAGTATGAGTCCGTCTGCTTCCTACTTAACATCAGAGCAATCTTTTAAGCAAACACATGCTTCAATAGTGTTATCATTTCGCATATAGCAGTGCAGTTTGTGAACCCTTCTGCCTTAACTAAAAGCTAACTTCAATGAAACTATTGAAGCAGGAGAAGCCAAACATCACGTACCACTACGAAAAGCACAGTCATCATGTGTGTCTTCTTCTTCCACCAGTTGAGGACATTGAAATCATTCCCTTCGTTCCTTCCTCCCTTTTCCAGTTCCTCCTCCTTAAGTGGCTACACCTCGTACACAAGCATGTCATTAAAGATTTCCTAGAAAGCTGCAAGGTTACTCCTAACATCATGGGCAATGTATTTACTTCTCTTTGAAAAACCCCAAGATGAGTGGCTATTAGATCGCTATGGTAAGGGTGGTGATGGATTCATCTTATCACGACCCAATTCCAAGTCTTTGAGCAAATTTGTTGCTTCAGTATGAAGACTTATGATCTATGATTCAAGATCAGCCACACTAATATTCTTGTAAAATTCCTTGAGAGTGTTTAGTCGCATGGAACCTATACCATAGATCTAGCATTGTTGCAACATGGAAGAGCACGAGGAGAGGGACAAAATAATCGTAGAGCTTACTAGCCATTGCAAACACAGTAGTGGTCAAATCAGATCGGAACTGTAGTTACTCAGCATGTCCAATATATAACCAAGTGGGGAAGTACGCAATTGCTAGTAGGATGGTAACAACTTGATAAATGTTATAGTGGGTAAAAATGTTTTTAGGACCTCTTTAAGTGCATGTGTTATTTGCCAATCCCAACTCTTCATCAAATCAATATTATGATTGGAGGGATTGAGTAAGGTATTGTATAAATGAGTTAAAGCCCTTAAGCCCTTCAATGCCCAATGTAGCATTTTGAACGTAGAATTCTACTTGGTCTTATAATAAAGTATAGGCATCTTTTCCTCTAAACGATGTATCTTGACAAACTCCATATAGATCACTTTATATCTTCATGAAACACGAAAATAGTTGATTGCATATCTTATCTTTTTTCCATGTATGTCAAGGCTACAGCTTTACCTGCTTACACTGCCAAATTCAAAATATGGTAGACACATCAGACGTGAAAGAACTTTTCATCATACGCTAGATTTAATGGTCACATCGGATATCGAATGGAAGCAGTATCATTTGATGCATTAACGAATGATATACTAATATGGTTCATATATCCTATAACCAGGTAGTTTCTAAGATATTATTTGCTATTGTCTGTTTAGCGTGTCTCTCCCAGAACTGCTTGAAAGCAATAATTCGCTTCCGGAACAAGCATTGTTATCAAATAGTGAGCGATTACACATATAAAGCTAGACTCCATATCATTGATTGGAGATTTTCACACGTTTGAGGTGGGGAGATACTACATAAACAGAACCAAGTGCATTATTTAAACCGAAAATAAATATCATAAATCAACATATGATCTAAAAAATTATATGAACAACACATTATTTTAGAGGATTATACCTAGAAGGAGTGATTCTTTGGCTTCCTTGAAATACTTCCAGACGGTTGTTGTCTTCTTCCTAAACCATCTCGAAGAACCGTTGGTCATGGCAGAGTTAGTATTACACTGCGTTGAGAATGATTGTTCGGATGGGGTAAAAGCTATCGCTTATAAATACAAAATAATCACAATTACTTGTTTAAAGATGACAACAAAAAAATAAAATAAAATAAGCACAATGAAAAGTTACCCCTCCATCTTTCCCACTCACCATGGAAAGTGTTTATGTAGTTGTTGGTAGAGATTTTGAATACCCCGCCCTAGCTGCTTCTCGTTTAGGAATGTATACTAGCATCGGTAATAAAGACATCGGTGCCAGATATTTAGGGTTCCCCATCTGATTTATCAACGTAGTAAATCATTGTGTTGTGTTTGTAAATTCATTACCAAAAAGCTACGAGTCATCAACTCGTTAAAGTTGAGAAGATTGTTTAGGTTGTTACTATTTTTGACCGTATTGATTTTTAAACGTAAAATCGAAAAGTATCAAATGTGTCGAAGTAAGAAACGAGTAACAAACCTTAATTGAAAACACTAACAGATTATGATGCTTCAAAATGGGTGGCATTACAACTAGGTGTCCTAGCCCATGGCCGGTGTGGACAAGTTGACTGATGATGCCCATGTTAGCTTTCTTTTTTCTTTTAGGTAGCTGACATAAGCACGTTCCCAGCTAACGTGGGCACATAGATCATTTTTTTTTTCTAAATTAGTCGATTAGGCATGTTTCTAGCCAACGTACCCACGTTGGCCTTCCTTAAAAAAAAAAAATGCTAATATGGGCAAGTCGCCAGCTAACATGTCCACGTCGGCCTTCTTTTTTTTTTTTTTTGTGGTTAACGTAGTCACATTATCAACCAATGTGTTTACGTCAACTATCAGGTAGGCACGTTGGCCATTTTTCTTTAAAACGTGCCCATGTTGTGTCCTATAAATGCCTTCTAGGACGTGGACACAATGCTTCCAAACCACTTCCCAAGCCTACTTGTTTTTCACACTTACACTTATAATTGCATTAAAAATTGTTTCCACTATAATCTATAAATAATGGAGCACCCAAAAAGTTTACGCCATCGCACTAAAACAAATGCACAATGCCGCTATTGGAAAGAGCACCTACCACGTCCCTATCCCCACCTTCTCCACCTAGCCCTCACCTACGTGGTGATAGCATACTTATATCCATTTGCTCACCCCAAATATGAGAGCATGGTATGAAAGTGAGTTATATTCTCGGTCTGTCATTCTAGGAAAAGATTATGACATGGACGTGTTAAACCAGTGGCACAACTTCACTAGTACCTAAAGTGCTACTGGTTTTGGTTGCACTCGTGGACCTTCTGAACAAGATATACGTCGATCTCATTCGTATGTTTGATTCAAATGCTACTATAAATGATGTCACAAAAGATCTTAATGTGGTTCATTGAGTGAATAGTAGATGCTAATCTCAGATATCTAGGGCGATAAGTTACGTAAAAATTGGGATATGACCAACATGTTCTACCAGGTACTTGACCCAGCTAGTGCTTCAATATGTGCTGGTGAGCGTTAAAACAATCATCGAAAGCAAAAAGATCTCTTACAAATTTGTAGACTAATCTATCATAAAATTGGCTATAATATATGTCCACAGGTGAATTCAAATAATGTCTCTATTGAATACATCTTTCTTATGGACATAATGATTGATTACCAAGCATTATATGTCAGCCATTTGGTGATATAATGCATGTATTGGGTGCTCAATACAAAGGACGTCCATCTCGTATATAGCCACCCCATCATCTTCATTCTGCAATCGTGGGGATTTGACCTTTCAAATTACACAAAGGCATACACAAGGTCAAAATTCACAAAGGGTGACATAATAAGAAGGTTGGGTTTCAGGTATGATCCTAGAGCCAACCAATACTGTAGAGATCAAGGTGGCACAACACAACCAGGAGACAGAAATGAATCGGACGAATAGAGCTTCGATCTCAACTTGGATGATCTGTCCCTTCCCATCCCATGGTATGATGAAAGAATGGGAGATAGACACGGATAGTAGCGGATCAAGCTATAGACACGGATAGTAGCGGATCAAGCTATAGACACGGATAGTAGCGGATCAAGCTCAAACACAACAACAACCTAGTACATTTAACATGGATGTCATCATGAATAGTCTAAGATAGATAATCAAGGTCCAATCAGAACATGAAGATATGCTCAAAACCATGAGTACCTATATGAATCAGTTCTTTGATTGGGCAAGTTATCGATTAGAGCATCCTCCACCACCACCCCCACAACCATCGTATTAGCCCATAAGAGACAGTGATGGTTAGGACGATCAACAAGGCAATCATTCATCATATTCGTACTATTTTTTCTAAAATAAAATTTAATTAATTTTTTAATATCAATGTAAATAATATTGTAATAAATATTATCATTAATTGAGTTTAAAATATCGCTTCATTAATCGTCTAAATTTTATTTATTTAAATGTATAATTTATTATAACTAATTTGAATAATTAGTTTAATTAAAATTCCAAAACCATAAAAAAAAAAGGCAAGTTGAAAATAATAAAAAAATCAAATAAACCGTGTGTAACTGGACCTGATTAAAGACATGAGAACGGGTACCCCAAGGTACGTGACACGACACGTGAATAATGGGTCATCACGGTATGAAACACAAAAAAAAAAAACAGGAACACAAAGTACAACACATGAGACACGCAAGCACGAATGGACCAAGTATGCAAAAGCATGCAACACGCAAAGCATGTAAATTTAGCATGCTAATGGCACGACACGTCCTATTTATCATGCCTCCTTATAATCAAATGATTGGCATTAGCCTTCAAGGAATTACTCACAATCTAAATTGCACCCTTTTTCCATCCAAAAATAATCTCGCATTATGAATTTATCAATATATCCAACAAAACCTCAAAATCTTTCTTTAACTCTTATTAGTTTTCTAATGAGAGTTTTTTCCTTTTTAATCGTTAGATATTGAGAAAATATCCAGTATTCAACTTTAATGCATGTTTATCATGAAGAATTAATCGAACTTGAAAAGAAGCAACCAACCTTAAGATTTAGCAAGGTTATGATATTGGAATGAATGATCGTTTGTTTTGATGGAAAGGATAAGTTGTTTTCAAAAAAATAGTAGTTATAAATAGGGCTAATGTCACAAATACTACCTAAATATTCAATTAACTACCCCAACTTTTAATTAGTCAATTTACTACCCAATCCAACTTTTTGCGCACACCAATGCTACCTGAGCTAACATTGTTAACTCTGTGAGCTGACGTGGCACCATCTACCAATAGGAACGTGCTACGTATCCACATAATATAATTTTATTTATTTTTGAATTAAACTATTGCTATCTCTAAATTGCTATTAATTATTACTATAATTATTTTACTTAATTTTATCACAAATACTATTTAATCCTGACCAAAATACTCTAATGGGACTAGCGCCCAATTACTATTATCCACACATCCCACACTTGTCCTTTAGAATTTTCTACCTTCAAACTTAGTTTTTTAAATTGGATATTATATAAAAGTCTTGTTGCTAAAGTTTTATTGATGTAGGACAATGAATCACTAAATTTAATACCAAAAAGCCAATTCTTATGCTTCTTCTTTCATTTTCCTCAAATAATCCTTAGTACATCTCTACTAAGATATGAGTTATCTCTTCTAGATGAGATTGAATCAACTTCTAAGAGAATTCCATTAATGACAAAGGTCATGATTGACGTAGTTCTATCTTCTTCTTTTTTCGTTAGTCAGACAATTTACTAGATTTCAGCATACTTTTCCAGGAAGAAGTGCACCATATCAGGAGTGTAATTATGCTATCATAATAGCACCTCTAGTTTGGTGAAGTATAGCATCGATCTTGTCCCCATCCTCCATTTCCAGCTCATTCAAGGTAGTACCTTTAGTTTCATTGGATTCAACCTTATTATCCTTCGTACAATGTGCCAAAGTGACACCATATTTAACATCAAATACCATACCTAAACAACCCACAAGAACAAAAACAACAAACTTACATCATTCTCACAGATAATGGTCATTGAAATGGGTTGGTTCATTCAAGGCTATATACGTATATTCACATGTTCATATTTTTTATATCTTTTAAATGTGCTATGTTTTCCTTTATAAAAATAGGGATTGACTATTACTTTTTCTCTTTTCCTTTTTGGTATAGGATAGCTACTCCACATGGCACTAATGTAAGATATGATAAATCTAAATGCATTAATTTTGACATATGAATTTCTGTTATTAATTGCATGTAATCCATCCACAAAAAGCTTCGTTCTTAATTCTGTGGAATTTTCTCATCTCTACTACACAATGAGTCAACTATACTGGAGATGAGGTATTGCTACACCTTGACACTTCAATTTTCTTCCTCCTATTAAAACTCCCATGTTCTTCCTTTTTAAAACTTCTCTAGAGCTTTGATAAATAGAACCTCATGTTAGCTCTATCCTACTTTCAAGTCTTATGAGTTTAGAGGAAATAGTATTACAAGAAAAGCTCTAATGCGCTTTGCAGCCAATGGTCAATTAGATCAAACCAACAGTGTCTATGTTGAGAGACAAGCTAGAGAAAGAGAGAGTGGCTAGATAGAGAAAGTCCTAAGAAGAAGAAGAATAGTTCTTGATATGTTTTTTTTTCAATCTTTCTAGTGCAAGGAATTGTCTCACATGGTTTATCTTTTGATTAATGGACTAACATATAAGCTATAGTTGGAATAAATAAGACTAAATAAGTTGGAGATGAGAAGTGGACAGACTATGGATTGGACTTGCCTGGATTGGGTTGTAAATTGAATATTTAGATAAAGTTGAGATAATATTTGTGACATTAGCCCTTATAAATATATTGGGTGTTAAATGGCCCCTTTGGCCCTAGTTTTCTTTGTTATTTATTTCTTTCTTTATTTTATTTTCCTAGTTACTTCACATTAATTTATTTATTTATTCATTCAATTATTTTTTTATGCATGCAATGAAGAAATAGGTTAGTTTTCGTTTTTTTTTTTTTTTTTTTAACTTAGTTTAGCTACAAACCTTTTAAACCATCGGATATATAAGCAAATTGAAAAATAAACCATATGCCTTCATTAAATTGATTATAAAATATTAACATAAAAGGAATATTAAAGATTTCATCATGATTGAAATTGATCTAATATGTTAAATAATCACAAGAGCCAGTCACATTAAAAAAAAAAAGGTAAAAGAACCTAATGACGAATTTATTTGTCCTTGGAATAAACTAACTTTATCTAAAAAATGAGATATAGTTAACATATGAAAAATTGTTTGATAAAATATCATCTTTTTAATGTTCTCAGTTGATCTGGTGAAAGGGTTCAAGAGCAAACAGCTCTGGATCCCTTGCAACTACTTCCCAATTGATGCTGCAACGCTCTCTGTCATCGCAATAGCAATTAAGCTCTCAGTTGATCTGAATTCACCGATGCCCTCTGAAAATGAGCAACTAGCTAAACTAGCTACGTCTGCATTTATATGTGTTGTGCTAGGTAATAGCATGCCTTCTCTTGCAAATATGAAGAAGGGCCAGCTCCGAGCGAACACGATGGCTCTTGCTCTTCTTATCATCACTTCGATAGTAAATAACTGCATTGAATTACAGACCGAAGCCATATTTGCATTCAGAAAAGCACATATCTTTATGATAGTTATGATGTTTATTACTCTGAAAATGTGCGTTGTGACAGCAGTCGGTGTTGGGGGTGAGAAACGTTGTTTTCAACTCAAGTTCAAAAAACTGCACCAGCAATTTGGAAGAATCATTCAGTCATAGCAATGCGGGCGAGAACGTTGGCACGAAAATGGAAGATTACCTAAAGAAATTTTCTATGATGGCTCAGTCCAGTTGCCCCCTTTTTTGGCGGTAAGTCAGACATATCCCTGTTTGCCCTGCTCTGTAGTTTAATGCCTGCATCTGCATTGTTATTTGTGGTATTAGCAAACCGTAACTCATAAAGACAAAATGGTGGGTCTGATACATGCAGTGGTAAGTTGGTTATGGGGGATCCTTATCCCTCAAGCTATTGCAATAGTCATAGGTTTGGCCTGCCTCGCTTTGTAGAACAATTTATCATATTAAGACTAGGGTGCTCAATGAGAAAGATATCCTTTTGATAGGTAGTATATCGGCTAATCGTTATTCCTTTAGCCCTATCTTCTCAACGCTTCGTTCGACGATGAAAATGAGTTACTCGGATGTGCGCACCAACTCAGATAATCCCAATCTAGAGCCAATTAGCTTTAGACCCTACTTTTTTGCATCGCAAGGAAGAGGAAGACTTTGTCGATTTTTTTATGGAGCCCTGCTTACGCCTTACCCAGAAATATATTGATGCAGGAAAGGCCCGGGGACCAAAACATCTCGTAGGATTTTTAGCAGCATCTTTGTGATGATTTCAGAGGAGTTTTGATCCTTGAGAAATATCAAGTTCCTCCAATCAGTAATAGCTGCCGTAACAGACCTAGTAATTCTTGGGCACTCCCAGTGTTGACATTGACCTGTGTTGCAACAGCACTTCCTGCATAGATCGAAATTCTGAGGTTTGAGGACGAGCGTACTTAAGGACCTAGATTATGCCAAGCTAGTGGAAAAAAATCTGAATGATATGCATAGTTCCGATGCAAACATGGAAGCTGCAGGATCTTCAATGCAAACTAGCCTTCACTATCGATGTAGATGGTTAGATGTAGATCTTGAAAGCCTTGCTCGCACATGCAGAACGCCAAAAGATGTTCTGTCGTCCCTTGCAGAATCTGCGAAGGAGCACTCTCTAAAGTTCGGGAACTTGAATATTTTGATTTGAGTATCCAGATCGATCCACAAGTGAAGCTGTGGCTGCGTATTCCATGTATAAACTATGGCAAACCATACTGCTAGACTTCCAGAATGAGAAAATCTCGACCCTTCAAGCGACGAAATATTCAAGAAACTGCGCATCACCATCGCTGATATCCTGGGAGCTTGTTTGACGAATTTGAAACGATATATTCTCCAGGAATGTAAGGGAAGCAACATGGAAAATAGGAGAGATACTGCATTTCGTATGCTCATAATTTTTATGGAAACAAAAGGAATAATTGAAATCCTGGAAAACGAAAACAGAAAAATCCCACATCTCTCGGATGAGAAAATGGCATCCATTGATGAGTGGTGTTTGTATCTTAACGGGGGCTAGACATAGGAGAGGTCAGGGTCAGAGAAAGGCCTCGGTAGGAAACACACGTGACGCGTTAATTCTCGAAGATTGACTTGGTGTTTCAACGATTAAGCCATCCTTAATGGATTGTCCTTTTGCAATTGACTGAAGGAATAGGTATGGTGATTGGTGAAGTGACAAAAACATTAACTAAGTGTATGGTTTAAGTGAATGGTTTAAGTGAATGGTTGGGTATATACTGGTTCTGCTGATTATCAGTAGAGACTGCAAAGTTTCATAAACACGGAGAGGAGTCCGAGTGCCCTGCGGGAAAGTTGGCTGCTGAAATATTGATGTAGAATTGGTATATTGCACTTGAGGAACTTAATCGCTTGAGGGAAATAGTTGACTCTAAGGTCTCTTAAACTTTGATTTATTTGGCTATCCATGGGAAGCCAAAATCCACAATTTAAATATTAGCCTAATAATCTCTATTTTAAATTGAAATCCAATTTAAATTATCGATCCCATAAGATTATAAACTATGGATTAATACTAGGCTTATATTAAAATTTTAATGTATAAAAGGAGCTCTGATATCACCGTTAAGTCTTATAGATTAGAATAAAATTTTCTACAAAACCTATTTTAAGATCCATGAAACAAGTAAAATGAGAAATAAATTATATGGGATTATAAGAATAGTGTCTTTCTTATAATGCTAAATCATTTTGAGGATAGATCTAAAGTGAGATCTAACACTCGTTGTGCCCTTTATAAAATTTTGTTTACCACAAGGACTCCAATTATAGTCCTTCTATAGATATTCACACACAGAATAATTAAAGCAAATTTTGATATGATAATTACTAATAACTTTGTATTACAGTATGTATATTTTTATGTAATTTAATTCTAATTTTAAAATTGAAGCATTATAATTTATATGCAAAGCTTTCTCTTGTCATAATTAACAAAATTGTAAAGCAATTTCTCATCTACCAAAAAAAGGAACTTTCCTCTATATATAGGACATTGATGATAGCAGATCTTTTGAACGAGCATTCTTTTCTTGGCCAAAAGGATGAATTTCATTCAATAGTGCAGGTTACATCAATAGTATAAAATGACTAACGAAGAGTTGGGGGTATAAGAAACCATCCGAGAAATCAAAACATCTCTTCATGCATTAAAGTGTCTCTTACTAGGGATACAAATTCTCCAAGAGCAAAACTCACTCTATTGGTGAGTAAAACAAATCCCACCAAGGGATGCGACAATCGCACATGGGAAATAGAAACAAAAGAAAAAGAAAAAACAACAAAAAGTAAGAAAAAAATCCACTTATTTAAAAATTTAATAAATATCAGTTGACCACCACAATCTTCAGTCTAAACTAAATCTTAGAAAAGTGGATGTTGTAGTAGAATCATCATGTTGGTGATCAATGATGGCGAAAGTGATGCAAAAAGACAACATATTTATGATAAAAAAAAATGGTAGATCTACAAATAAAATATATGTAATGATGTCTATGAAGATTAGTTTTTTTAGTGGGGATGCACATAACAAACGTTATATAAATAAGTGAATGTAATATCTCCAAATAAAAAAAGAAGCTCAACTAAAAATTCTAGTTATAATGATATAAATCTCTTTCCAAAATTTCATCCTACTCATCTCTAGAATGGGAAAAATGCTAAGGAAAGATTCTCCCCCAGTACTTGCTAATGTAAAATCTAATTATGAACCTAATACCCCAATAGTAGCTCAATAACTCAACAAATGACATCAAAATTTATTGAGTAGCCTATGTCTGTACGTGTCTTAGAACTTAACTCATTAACTTGGAAGAGTGGTTTGGCTCGTCAATTGATCACACCTGAAAAAGATAAGGGATAATCTCGAGATAAAAACCAAAGCATATAAATTTATAACAAAATAAATAAACCGTTGAGTGTGAGCACCTTAGTATTATAATACAAAAAGCTCTACATTGGGTGATTTGGTTCCGTAACCAATTCCTGTCTTCGAATCAATTTTAGCATTAGCTTTGAGACTTAGATGAGGTTAACAATCCCATCTCTCAATTTTTTAGTGGAAAGAAAAAAGATAAGTGGTACTTGGACCACTAATCTTTAGTAACATGAGGTGTGACAAATAGTATGCCAAATAGGATTTTATTAACCACCTAAACCTAAAAAGCACAGGAAACATTCTAGTAGATGATGGAACTCCACATGATTTGCTCTGACTTTATAGATACTTAATAGAAGAAGAAGAAGAGGAGGAAACTTTCATGAAAAAGATTGAAGGCTAGTTTATTTTAAGGTACAAAGGTTACGTGCACACGATGTCCACAACATGTTTCGGTGATGCCAAATACTAATAAATGTTGATAGCAGATGTACGCGCAAATCTTCTCCAAAGCAAAAATGGACTTAATTTTTAAAACAAATATTTTTGTAGCTAAGAAAGCGAATACTTTAGTTTTCCCAAAAAAATACACATTATGAGCAATATATGCATTTCCAACAACTACGTACCCCATCTCTTTCCCCTCTTGAAATGAGTTTCATGATCTTTTTGGTAAAAAATTCATGACTAATTTTTTCTGGTCATCTCATTAGGGGTTTACTTAGTGGTTAGATATTCTTATCTCAAATGATAATATAATGTCCTACAAAACAAGACCACGATATCAAGAAGAGGAAAAAATTAACAAAACAAACAATGCTTACAAGAAAGTACTTGTTTTGCTTCATTCTTGGAGAAACCAAGATAAAATTCCAAGTATAAATTCTGAATCATTTTTGTCTACTTAACCATTATTGAACAAAGTAATTGACGATGCATTGTTGTAGATGACCAATCATGGTGCAATAGGCATACTAATATCAACTTGATTGGATTCCTGAACTGATGACATGTGTACGATATCATATAAAGAGGTGTGGAAGGAGGAATAAGCAAACCCGATTTCTTAAGCATGCGAGTGTTATAGAAAAAATCAAATCAAATAGTTTTGATTATTCTTAACTCGTCCTTCACAAAGTAAGTACTTTGATCTTTCTTGAAAATATTTCAACAGATTTTATGCATTGCTCTCATATTAGCAATATGCAAAATGGCCCTAAATGAGAGGAGAAACCTAGGTGTTGGAGCCCTAATGGTAGTTGAATATTTCTAGATGCATGTTGAGTTGAAGCATGATGCAGCGTGAAAGCATAAAAGACACAATCAACTCACACAGTGATTTATAAAGAACACACAATGATTGCAAATAAACAATCTCCAAGAGAAAATGCTCTCAATAGTAATTTGAAAAGTGTATGAAAATAGGAGTTGTCTTAACCAAACCCTAAAAGATTATTTATAGTCTCAACAAAAAGACAGTATAATACAAACAAATTAAAATTAATGCGGAACAAACGCTGCCTCAAAGCTGCCATTCTTTAGTATTGAGTACACCAGCGGCTTGATCCAATGCTAGTGCTTATAATTTAGATCGATGTACACCGGTGGCCATTAGGCCAGCCTTGGACTTGTGTTTGCTCTTGGTAAAATTTTTACACTAGCACAACGCCGACGGCCTTCCTTCAACACTGCGGCTTTGGGCTAGCTGTTGCATCCTGCTACATTAAAACATTACTCACGATCGTTGAATCTCTTTAATGGATCCAATGGCCTGGATTCACCTCTTCATTTCTATACATGGACATGGGCCTTAGATGTGGGCATGAAAGAGAATGAGAGCTTTTATAATATAAAAGAAGATCATTTTTTCCTTTTAAAATAGCCAATCTTTAATATAAGTTATTTTTAGCTTATTTAGTCCATATAATAATATTTTAGTCAAATAAAGCCAAATTAAGGGTAAGTTTTATACACAGTATCTGAACTTTTTTATTTTGTAACAAATTTGTACCTAAAGAAAATTTCATTACAAGAAAGTACCTAACTTTCTAAAAGTTTCACCTAAAGTACCTTTAGATAGAATCCGTCCATTTTTCCATCAAAACAACCGATGTGGCAAGAAAACTCGATTAAAATATTACTTTTTTCTATCCATTTAACAAGGCTCTGCATTTGTAAAGCCAAAAAGTACACCAAGGGCCACGTATGGAGTACACAAAAGGTTATCACTTTCTCCTAAGGCCAACCTCTTTTTCGGTAATCGAGTTTTTTATCCTTCACACATTCTTCACTAACATCCGAGAAGACCTAAGTGGAAATTCTTTAGGTGCATAGCATACTCTAAGAACATACTGTGGATGCAGATTTGATAAGTTCCTTTCATTGCACATATCCTAGATATCCAAAGAGCACTCCTTGAAATGCTCGATGTACTCCATGAGATCTTCTTTTCAACATTTTCCGATACACCTTATATTTTCCAATGTCACTCATTCTTAAGTTTCGAAGACTCTTAAGACACATTCTACACATGGTCCCCCATGAATCAACAAAACTAGGGTCGAGATAACATACCAGGTGTATGTCTTCTCTGCAAAGACTTAGTGAACTCCTTGAGCTTCAAATATCATCAAATCCATAAACCTCAAGCATCACAATGAACTTGAGAAGTGTCCTTAGTACTACCTTGCTTCCTATCAATTCAATGAATTCTAAACTAGTGTAGTCCTTTGGGAAGGGATTCTCTGTAATTATCTAAGGGCATGAAAAGCATTAGATTAATGACTCTAGTAAAAGATGTAGCTTACACCTGTCTTTGGTATTTTTTTTTTCAAGTCTTGCTTTGTTACATAGGATGCTGAAGCAGATAAGTATAACTCTTACTTAAGCGTAGGTAATATTATGAGGTGTAGCTATGCCAACCATAATAGGCTGCACATTATAACTGGAGGGAAACAACCTCCAAGAGAACTTGATCTCCTTCTCCAACAGAGGCATAGGATCCCTAGAGTTGGAGATAGCAATGGCTACACTCACTCTTACTGGTATCCTCCTTCAACTTCAGTAGTAAAAACAATAATTTGCTCGTGTTGAGCTCATGTAAGGCCTCATGTCAAGTGCCCCTTGAAGCAAAATATTGGTGTAATGCTACTACTTGCACCCATGGCGCAAGCAAATTTTTAGAAGCATGCTTCGCAATGCAGCATAGCTTCTATCATACTTGGTAAGAATTGCATAAGAATTTTCAAAAACTAATTAAGCTTTAGTATTCTTCTGCATTGTGAGTATTAAAATAACCTAAAATACATAAATTTAATAAGGTAAAATGGGAAAGTCAATAGTTTAGAAGGGTAGTATGGTAAATTTACTCTTCAATTTAAAGGATAGTTGGTTAAAAACCAGGATATAAAATATGTGTGGAGATAACTGTTCCCACCCTCCTGCCATATTTTTCTTTCCTCACATATCTTACAAAACTATTTGAAAATTTCCCTAAACAAGATTTCAAGTTATTGACAAATTCTTGAAGGTTTTTCTAAAGTGTTAGTCGTAACAATAACCTCCAACATGAAAGTTTAGGTTTTACAAGAAAGAATTTCTAAGAAACTCTATCAATAAAATTTGAGAGTTGGAGGAACAAAAAAAATTAGAAAACTAAAAGCTAATAGCACTTAACTCCTTATTGACATTCATTTTAATACTTTGTTAGAGGGTGCAACCAATGCTGTAGTTACTATAAGAATGATGATGACAATGAGTTTCGTGGAGAAGGAGAACATAAGTGGGATCCTTAGAGAAAATTAGAGCAAGAAAACAAAGTATTGTAGAGAAATAAAGGGATTTCAGAGTTTCTTCAAAAGGTATATTATTATCTCACTTTTATGTTTTTTAGCATAAGTGCTAGGCATGTTTGGAAATAATTATATGTTGTGGAAAAGCTTGGGTTGGGAATGCATATACGAAAGTATTAAAGTGATGAAATAGACTTAGGAAAAGGTTAAACAAATATGGTTTGGAAATAAGAAAAAAATCACAAAATTGGGTGTTTTCCAGAAGTACACGGCCTATACACAATCCTGTTTTCAAGTTAGTACCTCTCTAAGCTTAAAAGCCACACTTCCAGAAGGACACGACGAATACAAGACTACATGTATCAAGTCATGTTCTCTATGTGGTTTTTAACAAAAGGAGACTAAGCAAAGAGAACACGACATATATACAGCATCTTGTTTTTGCATGTGTTCCCCTCTAGAATTTGAAACGTTTTCTTAGAAAAGAACACAAGGAGAAACATGAGGTCATGTTCCCCCATATACCCCTCGTGTATTATCCATACCTCCCTATAGACTTTTTTGTGACCAATTTTCTTTGCCTAAATGATACCTAACCCTATACCACTTGTATACTAGTTTATGCATGTGATAACCCCTTTTAGCTCACAAGACATAAGTGGCATCTAGCAAAACATTATGTCTATCCTAATAAGTGAATATCGGTGATCTGACTTATCTATTAAATAGTCAATTACTTAATCCCTTTGTCACACTGTATTCGATTATTAAACATGATGGCATGGATCATATCTTTCATGATCGTTTAATCACAATGTAAGCCCAGATTTTTTGGTAAATATAAGTAAAACCCTAGAACCGAAGTCAAAACGGAATCTTAAAGTTAACCTAATTCTATATTAGTTTAGTAGATCTAGATACAGTAATCCCTGTACTTAAACTATGACAATGAAATTAAGATAATTGTGGAAAATTGTTCGTAATAATATAGAAAAGCCTAAAAATACTAGATTTGCAATTTTCTAGATCTTTCGGATCCAAACGGATCAGTTTTCAAAAACTATGCCCCAATGC